>JAOXJM010000033.1:78418668-78445936 GCA_026413425.1 Tringa solitaria
TATTAAAGAGATTTCCCATTTTAATAATAAAAATAACTCATATTAGTTTTAAAGTTGCAAGATGTTAACATCAGATGGGAAACAGTTTAAAAGACAAGTGCTAAAAATAACCTTTAAAATGCAGTGTACATTGATGTTTCAAAGATGAGTGAAAGTTACACTTGGCAAGGGTGTTGGATCCTTTCATACGCTGGATATGTTTAGCTTTGGTATTTTCTTAACAAATGGTTAGTATTGGGCCCTATGTCCCTGGAGGAAAGACATCATCCCGCAGTGACATGTTTCTATACAAACATACTCCAACCGAGGTCATCACTCACCTTCCTAAACCCTCAGCAACACAGGCCAACAGCTTAATTTACAGAGAGAGAGGCTGTGCGGAGTGTGGGACTAGCGGATCCCAGGGTCCAGTCAAGGTCTGCCACTGAATTAAGGGAACAGATGGAGTGGCTCAAGCCAGAGGAGAATTTTTTTTTTATTATTTTTTTTTTTTTCCTCCTTTACCCATATATTTTCACATGCATCCCTAACTCATGCTTAACCCTTTCTCATCTAGGGAGGCATGACATGAACACCGACTCACTTTGCCGTGCGACTTCTGCACGGGACCTGGTACTCCTCAGACCAGGACTGATGGTACCCAGAAACATCGATGAATTCAAGCAGCTCCACTGCAGTTCGAGGCTCTGACCTTCCCCTCAGCATTTTTGGAATAGCTTCCTACGAAGGAGCAACAAGACTCAAACAAGGTACCATTTAGGAACTATTTTGTTTCCTTCCCTCTTTTTTTATTTTTGGATCTGACAGGTACACGTGGGAGTTCCCACGTTTTGCGATGCTGCGTGTTGGCAGCTGTTGGCCACCACTTGAAAGTGGAACCATCAAACTGAATTATCCTAAATTTACCCATTTTTCAAAATTGTAGTTTCTCACAAAGCAAGCCCTGAAATACATAAACTCCTAAACCCGTATTTCTTACGTCCCAGTGTAACTATCACAAGTGTCTCTTCCCACAAGAACAAAACGGCACCACTCAGTGATTAAAAATGCGGACGTTTTAAGTGTTTTTATTTTAAATTGAGCCTTACTTTTCCCTGCAGTGCTAGATAAAACTGAAAATCAAAGTTACAATTTGTCAGTTCAATGAGGGTCAGTTATCTGGCTGGGTCTGCGAGTTTTATATACTGATGCTGAAAGACGGCAGACACCCAGCGATCTCGTTAGATATAATGGGAATGAGCTCAGATTTACACTTTGGGGTTTTTTTTGCTTGATCTGGGCATCCAGCCTGTCATAGCCCTTCTGAAGGGGATGATCTTCCCTGCCCGGTGAATACCAGCAATATATAAAACCTCTTTTCGCCTTCTGTCAAGCGAATGTAATCTTTCGCAGCACGAAGCAGAATTCTGGAAAACAGAGAGTTCTGTCGATTATCAGGTAAAGATACCGGCCAGTGATGGTATAAACTTACAGCGCCTGGTTGCAGAGCAGAGGAGGGGTTACCATCTCCTTCTCCTATTCCCGTAACATCTGCTACTGGTCACCGCTCCAGACCAGGGCTTTAATCTAATCCAGTAGGGGCTATTCCTGCCTCCTAGAACTGCTTTCATCAATTAAAGCCATAGCCTTTCCTCTTGCCATCACTGCTGGTCATGCTGTTTATTGTTTTTATACAGCGTAGAATATACTTATTTTATAAATATAATATGCTGATGTATATTACCGGAGATTAATTTTTGAATCTTTAGTCAGCTCGATATATTTTCAAAAGTATATCAAGAAGATATACTTGATGTACTTGACTGAAGAATCAAGAATCTCCCCCTCTCTCTTTAATGTCTGAAGAATCATAGTCTTCAGTCATATCAAATCACTAATTGTCTCCAATTACTCTGTAGAATGTGGGAATTTGTTGAGAAATCACAACCGGGTCTACCATGAAGGATCAGTGCTCTGCACTGGTGATGGCCAGAGGGCTCCATCTTCATTTTCTCAATACTGCAGATGAGCAGGGAGCTATTCACCTCTCAGGAACTGAGCTGCTTTGAAATGTGTTGCCCACATGTGGTCCATTCTTGGCCCGTACGTGCTCCCTCTGCCTGCAGCTAGCCATGAGCACGCGCACAATAAAAATGGACTCCATGTGGACAATTACTCAACGGAGAAAGTTATTTAGGTTGCGGAGTCAAGGAGTGAAAAGTTAGGAAATGCCAAATTGCCTGTTGTCTGTGCAACGGTGACCTCAGTGGAGAAATGCATTATTTACTGTCAGGTTGCAAGAAGTCTTAATTCCCTTGTCCCGAGTGAAAGAGCAACCTCTATCTTCTAAACGTCTTCTTGCCAAGGGCTGAAAATACACGTGGCTCAGACGGTGCCAGAAGTAGCATTCTGAAACTGCGATTGCAAAGTCAAAGGAAATAGCCTGTATCCTGTGGGGGCAGGGGGATAAAACCCCCTGGAGTAACTTCCCACCCCCCCCCACCCCCCCCCCTTTAATTTATGTTGCCTCGATTTGCATTCTGTTGTTTTTCAAATGCATACGATAGGTTTTATATGGTTTTTCCTTCCTTGCATCCCGCTTGCATCATCTGGTGGGAAAGAGGTTCTCTGGGAGGAGAAGGAATGGGCCACCCTTCACTCAAAGTCCTTCTGCTGCTCTGCTCTAGCCAGAGGAGCCCTTTTCTTGCTGGGATGCAGGTTTTCCACACCTGGTGTAGCTTCTTCTGCTCCATAGACTTTCTTCTCTCAATTGTAAATCCTTTTTTTGTCAAAAAGCCACCCAATTTTTCCTCCATTTCTACCCTGACTTCCCTTTGCTCAGCTGTTTCCCTCCATGGTTTGCTGGCTGAAATGTCATTTAGTCATTTTTTCTTCTCCCTCTATTCCCACGCCTGGCAGTAGCCTCTTGGAAGTCTAGTATCCTTTATGACAGAACCTACACAAGAAGTTATGTTTCTCACTTACTCCCTATCCCCCATGTGTGATAACCAGAATCAGGGGTACAATGGCCACACTGGGTTCCACTTTGGCAAGCTGGCTCATATGGCATGGTTTTATCACAAAATAACATAGTCAGATATATATATATATATAAAATAGAGAGAGATATTGATCACTTAGTCTGAATTTTGTCATAAGGGCATCAAGAAGAGACATTCTTAATTTTGAAATGAATATTTAAAGAGAGATTAAGTGGTTAAGGCAAAACTGTGGTTTATCATAAAAGCTTTAAAAATCTGAATTTTCTTTTTTTAGCAATTTAGTTTGTTGGATTTAGAAAAGGGTCCTAAAAATAGTGGTTTTTTTTTCTTTTTTGGTTTTTTTTTTCAGAAATTAACAATAACCTCTTTTTTTCACAGTTGCCATTCTGTGCAGCCACAACAGACCCAATCCCTGGTGTGTGGTGGTTGGGTAACTGGTGAGAATTAACGGTACCTGGACTGGAAATTCACCTGCGCCAGTCTCTGGTTTATGCTCCCAGCAGGAAAACACTGGCCACGCAGTGGGAACCAAGGACTGGAGAGGGACACTGGAGCTGCTGAGGGGCTGGTAGATCCCCATCACTCACATAATCCCCTTTGGGAAGACACCACGTTTCTTCTGGCTCCTCCGGGACAGAACACAATTTGAATTAAAGCAGGTAGTCCTTGGTTAAGGCACACCCCAAAAAGCCTGGCTAGTTTGGGATTAAAGACAGCAAGAGAGGGACTGAGTGCAGAAAATCTATCATTTGACAGATTTTTCTGCTGGTCCCTCTTAGAAAGCTGGACCTCATTTTTTATTTGAATTTCTCTCATTTTGGCTTCCGTTCTCTTAAACTCATTCTGAATTTCTCTAATATGTAAAGGATGACAAACATTGTTTTCTCTCCATGGAAGAACTGGTGTCATACAATCAAGTTGCTTGTCAATCTTCTTAGGCTTTTTTGAAAAATAATACAAATGTAATATTCTAATTTTCTTATTGTGAGACATATTCTTTGTAAATTTTTTATATGCCCATTGTAATTTTTCAAATCTTTTTAAAAAATGGACAATAAGATTCCTTACAGTCTTCTATTATCCATATGCTCTCTGCACATTCAGAGACTGAGTAGCTCATTGCACCCAAAAGTTGGACTGGGAATTATGTTCAGTTGGATGCTCATTTTGATTCTCAAAAATATTTGCTGGAACCACTGTTTTCCATACATACTGTCCTAGTCTGGAAATATGCCTTTTTTTTTCTAGACTTTTCTTTTAAATCCTGTGCATGTCAGTGCATTTGTGTGGTGTAAAAAAACCAGCTGGTAGAGAGATGTGTAGCAGCTATGGAAAAATATCTCCGGTATGGATCTCGAGGAGGGACTTTCCCCCCCTGTAATTTAGGCCCTTTACTTAATTATTTAACTGCCTATCGGCTTTTAATTGGGTAATAAAAGGCCTTTGTTGTCACCTTGTGAGACTGTCAGAGGATGAAATAGGGCAACGCTACGGTTAAAAAAAAAAAAAGGAGGAAGAAAGCAGAAGATCCAGAAGATCCCACCCTACTTTCCGTGACTGTCGCTGGTTAGGGACATCTTACTGGGATGCACAGATGAAACCAACACACACGGGACTTTTTTTTTAACTCCCCGTATTTCCCCAGTGCTCTTGGTGGTTGCCAAAGACGGATCCAGCCCCGGGAGGCTGTTGTGTGTTCTCAGCTAGTATCGGGATCTAGCGAACGAAGGGAGCAATGTTTTTCCCAGTTACGTCTTTAAAGTACATTTATCGTGCAGCTTATGCTCTGGCAGAAAAAAAACATTCCTAATCTGTTTTAAAACAAATAGATTGCGCACAGCTGTCCCTGCATCCAAGGCAAAATGATGATTTAATGTTGATTAAGAGAGAAGGCCTTTGAAGTGAGCGAGGCAGGAGCCCGTAGTATGTCTTTAGTGATCATTATCAGTCTTTCCCTGAAGGGTGACTTGGTGCCAAAAGCGCTTTCCCCAAACTGGCTGAGGTGGATTCAGGAGCAAATGCTTTGTAAATTTAAAAAGGCCTTCTCATTCGCAGGCCTCTGATGTCTTATTCCTTCAGCTGTATTAATGCCTGAGAAGAAGCAGATGCAGCCCTTTTTCGCTGGCTGGGCTACAACGCGGGGCAAGGTCCGCTGCTGCGCGGCACCGTGGGCATTAGTTAATCATCCCCACAAGAGCAGCTGAGCATTGATCCCGCAGGAAAAGCCAAGAAAAGCTGCTGGGGTTTGGGTTGTTTGGCTGGGTTTTTTTCCTACAAGCAGCCGCTTTAGCGAAAGAAAAAGGGATTTGGGTTGAGCTTTTTATAATGAAAGGCGTTTGAGAATCGTTATGTAAAAGTATAGAAAATATGGAAAGTACAATCAAGTTCCCTCCCTCGGTCGTTTGTCTCCCAGTTACACGCCAAACACCAGTCGCAACACATGTGTGTGCACGTGGACCCACACCTAAGCACTGTGTGTTACACACATGTAGGCACGTGCACTCTTACGGTGCCGTCCGAAGGGAAACGAGTCACCCCCGTTTGGGTCCGTCCTTCCGTCTGTCTGTCCCTCCACCTTCCAAAAAAAAATAATTTCTTTTGGAAAAAAATTGCCCGTGGCAGGTAAGGGCAGCCCTGGGTTGTCTCACGCCAAGGGCTGTAAAGAACGTGGTTCTCGGGGAGCTGAGGGGTCGATGGCAGCAGCAAGGAGGCACCGGGGAAACCGTGCTTCCTTGTTTGACAACTACAATTTACAGTCATTTCGGAAAATGTCAATTTTCCCTCACCAAAAAAAAAAAAAAAAAACCACCAAAAAAACCCCAAACTTATCAATAATTTTCCTCTTTCCATCTCAGGTCATGGGAGTCTGCAGTTTTGCAAACCCCAAAAATCCATCGTTACCTGTTTATTTCTTACCATTCTTTCTTCTTTCTTCTTCTTTCTTTATTTCTACTATAAATAGTCCCTGCATACGCTCTCCCTGAACAGCGCTTCCCATCAAAGCCTTCCCAGCTACTGTTTACAGCATCCCCATGACCCACATACTTTCTCAAATACCAGAGCATTAGGGCAAAAGCGAAAATATATGGATTTTAAGCGCACAGGGCTCTTCTCTGAGTGTAACCGAGACACTTTTGTTTCCACCGCTGAGAAAGGAGGCTTCGCTGTCGACTTCAGGGGGAGGGTGGGGAAGGAAAACCAACCCTTTGATGGAGACGGGTTTTGTATAATTGTCTGTAATTTAAAAATTATGTAAATGCTGTACTGTGAGAGCTGCCAGATTGACAATTCTGGGAATTTAAGTGGAGAGCAATAGCGTGGGTTTCTCAACATCGCTCCATTATTGTGTTGCAAATCATGCCAGGAGGGAGATGTGTCTTAAATATACATAACCAAGTGCAGAAGAGCAGTTCTAGACCCATATTGTAAAATTTTAATTCTTCCTCAACCTCCTCCCTCCCAAATAACCAGAACCAGACAAGTTTTTGGCTGAAAATGTTTTGTTTAGGGGCATTTTCATGAAAAGTTGAAAGCATAAACCATTTGTCCATAGAAAAAGAGTTTTTATATGAAATTTTCAGCTGGCCATATTAACTTCAAGCCTTTTCTTTCTATAAACATAAAAATTAATCTCACTCTATCTTTTTTTTTTTTAATTTGGTTGACGTTTCATCTTTAGTCCCTATTCTGTAACAAAAAACATCAAAACATGGAAAAATTTGTGCTTTAAAATTATTTTCACGTTGCTTTTCAAATCGGCTCTTCTGAATATTTCAGGGCTAGGTAAAACCAGGCGTGGGTAATAACACACTGCATCAAAACCTACTTTGGGGCAATCTCCTGTGAAACTCACAATTCTGAAATTGACAGCTAAAGACTTCGGAGGGAGCAGAGTCGCAATGAGAGGTCAGACCATTCCCCAAGCCTACTTAATCCTTGACCTTGCTAAAACTGATGAAGGTAGCAATTAATCCCAATTATAGAGTTTGGTTTTGTGCAATATACAAGATAAAATTTATTTAATGAAGCTGGTCTGGTAAATTACCTCTAGATTTAGTTGCTGAGTGATTAGCTTGCATCTCTAGCAGGGTGTCATTATTAGATTTGGTAAAGGGAATTATCTGTTTTAAATATTTATCCTTCTGGTTATAAAATGACAGTCTGTAAACATGTCATTCAAAAGGCAGAGCTTTTTTCCTGAATCTTTTCTTACCAAACTATCAGGGCTTTTTTAACAATTCAGTGAAAACGCTGGTTTTGACATTTTCCATCACTTGAATGTTTCTGTTTTGTTCCAGAGGGCAATAAAAATGAATGACCTGCAGGTTTGGGGTTTGTTTCTTTTCAAAAAAAAATGTGACACTCTGCAAAACATCCACAATTCGGGCAAAATCATTTGAAAAGATGTAAGAACCCCAGAACGACTTTATTTTTCTACTTCATAGCTTGCTAGTAATTAAAGAAGATTTGAAAAGTTCCGAAGCTGCAGTTTCAGGATCAAGGATGGGAAAGTATCTTATATAGGTCTAAGATACAACTGGTGAAACACAACAGAAAAAGGCCTCAAACAAAAAAAGCTTCAAGACATAAAAGTGGGAAATCTGAAAACCCTGTGCAGTTCTGCCAAAAGACCTGACCCTGCAAGAGCTGTGTTTGCCGTTTACTGCCGTGGTCTGGCAGTTGTGGGCCAACTTACCATAGTGGTACACAAAATTAGTAGCTGTTTAGTGGACTGGATCTTTAGCATCCAAACATTTTTCTAAACCTGTGTTAGACTCCCCGTGTAATTGGGGATGTATGCTTAATTGGTCTTAGTCTCTTATTTTGTCCTCCTATTTCTGAGGAGCTTCTCATTCTCAAATCTCAATCTTGGCTTGCTAAAAAAAACTCCACACATTAAAAAAAAATATTTGTTTACAGAGTAGTTCTTCACAACAGTAAGAACAGTACAATCACACACAGTCAAAACCTGGTCGCCTTATTTAAATACAGCTGAAAGAAGAAAACCTGTTCATCCTTGAACTGTGAAGAAACTAGCCTTGGTCTCTAAGGACAATATCCGAAGAGAGCACTGTAAGTGGCCTGGGCAGCATCTCTGTGCTCTTAGCCTTCTGACACTGCACTGTCCACCCTGAACCCTGACTTGAGTTGATCCTAGTTTTTGAAACGCAAAAAATATGTCAGTGTTTTCTCTTCCCACAACCAAGAAAGATACTCATGTTCTTCTGAGATAATGTGGTTCAAGATCCCGAGAATAGCCAACTCTTGAAGGAATAAGGTTAATTAGATCAATTTATAGAAAAAATGCATGATCCATTCTTTAATAAACCACTGCCCAATATAACAAGGTTGACAACAGGGTCCTTCATAACCAGAAAATTCACTAATTCCGAACTAACTAGGAATTAACAGCGTGTGGAAAACTGTGTGACTTTCACCAGAGACTTCAGTTTCCTCGAGAGAAGAATGACACTGTGGATTATGGCCATTCATTTAAACAGAAAAAAGAAAAAAAAAAAAAAAGGCCATTATTATGAATTCTAAATAATTAGAATGAATGTGGAAGAAGTATCATCAACCCCCCCCCCCAACAGCTGACATGACCGCACTGCGCTGCAGAGCTACGTAGTGCAACTGGGAATTAAATGCCTGAGGATTGTGTGAGCCTCCTGAGATAGGTGGGGTGTAGAATTTAACGAAAGATGGCCCTTCCTGTCCCATTCTCTATTTCAGTCATCTTTATCTCCATTTTCTTTTCCTTTTCCCCACTTCTGCTATTTATAGTGTCCTGAGGATACCTTATTCGCAGAATTTTAGTGGCAATTTTGCTACTAACTGCCTAAAGTGTCTTGAGATATTATGCTATTAATGTCTTTCGCTGTATCTGCGGTACTCAGAGTAATAATAAATGTGGAAACGTAGGCTGAAGTATATTGGTTACGAATCAGTTAAAGAAAATGAGCCAAAAATAACATCTGCACCAGCAAATCTGCACTGCTTAGCATACGGTTTTAATTTAAAAATATTTACTCCTAAATTTTGAGAGCTGTGAGAGGTTTTAGATGTGTGCTTCTCATTAAAAAGATGCTGGCAGATAGTGTAGGCCAAATATTGGCTCTGGAGAAAGTTGAGAAAAAGACCTAATATCAGGCCACATTGAGCCATTGATTTTTTTTTTAGGCAGAAGTCTTCACTTTAACAATTTTATGAGAATAATTGAAACTCTCACTCGATATTTTGTCAGGTAAATGTTTAAGTATGGTATTAGCTGGTATCTGGACATCACATAGTAAATAAATATAGATAGACCAGTTTAGTTCTTTTAATAAGGTTTGGACAAAAAATCAGTTGTTATGTGTTAAAAATATGTCCTTTAAATGCAACATTAAATATTTGAGATTTATTTGCCAACACTGGTAAATAGGAATAAATCCTAATGCTCTTAACTATGCACACTCTTTCTAGGGGGGATATTTATTTCTAGAAGCCCCAAATGTTGGGAGCAGCACAGCTCCCTGTGGAGCGAAGGGGAACGCTGTGGTGTGACTGTGTTGTCCCTACCAGGGCTGTGAGAGGGAGGGACATCTCGTGGGGATGTGCCAGGGCTCAGCCATTTGCGTCTGTCTGTCCAAACCCACAAATGGGAGTCGTTCTTGTAGGTGATGAGAGCTGGCTTTAAAAAGGTCGCCTTGTGCTGTCGATATCTAGACAAGAATCCATCTATTTACCTTCCATCGCATCTCCTTCTACACTGAAGGATTTCCAGCCTTAAAATTCATATATGTATTTTCCCGGTGGCCTCTTCAGGACACTCTTCGATCTCCCAAGAGTTCCAGCTGAGCAGCCAAACCTGCAATATCTCTAATTAGATTTTGCCTTAATCTAAATGGCTACGTTAAAGCCATTTTTAATTTAAAGATTCCTTTAAAATTCCTAGCGTTTGCACATGTAGCCTGCCTGAATCACTATCCATTTAATTTAAAACAACTTCTTAATTAAAAAAGAAAATACAAGAGAAGTAAAAACAAATTGACAAAGCTATAAAAAGGCTTTTATGTGATTGGGTAAATTTAAATTTTTCTGCAATTAAGCATTCATAATGTTTTGGCGATTTTCTTTCCTTTTTGTTGTATTTAATTTTTCTATAAATGGTTTGGATAAAAATTATTTTTAATTGTCCAGTGATAAAAGCTGTCCAGTAACAGAAAAGTCCACATCTGCTCCAACAGCAGACATATAAAACCTGTGTGACAAACACGATCATTAAACAATCTGATTTTCTTGTTGGGAGGGTTTAATGTTGTTGGGTGTAGTATTAAAATGTAGAATTTGATAGCGCGTCTTAAAATTTTAATGATGTGTTCATGAATATAAAACATGCTTCCACCAGTGACTTTATGACTTCTCCTCTGCATAATTAGTGGTATCTGTTTTATGACCTTACTGTTGTTGCCTTGATCCCATGAAAATGTGAAACCACTGTAATAATTTACACCATTCCAGAGCTTTAAAGATACAAGCTGGGATTTCTTCCCCTTTTCTCCTTCCATGTTCACTCGCTTTTAATACCAAAACGGAACTTTAAGTGGCCTTCGGGAACGCTGGGCAAGATAAAAAAAAAACTCAGGGACAAATCAAATTTTAAACATTTGTCACAACACTGTATTTGTTACCTCAGCTTTAATCTGCCTTGCCAGCTTCTGTGGGAGGATGAGACAACCTTCCTGCCACAGAGCTGCGAAATTTCGGTGAATTCAGTCGTTTGAGGGAGTTTGTTGAAAAACAATAAATTAATCTGCATTTCTAATGTGCAAAATAAAATGTGGGTAACTTCCAGTGAGGAAAATAATTACCCAGACAGTAATGATTCTACGGTCACGATGGTTTAACTCCTGAACCATCATTTATTGGACTCTCTTTGCTCATTCTTCCTCCCAGAGCCTTCAGCAAGCAAAACATCATTTTGTTCATGAGAAGGAACAAGGCATTTTGCTTAGAAACTTAGACCCAATATTAGGTAAGAAGGACAGCAGTTTCTTCCTTGGTTTCACATCTGTAAATCAAGGCTGGTGCTGGTTAAAGCAATGGTGGGCTATTGTGGCCTTTAACTAATTAACTAACTTTAATTAATTTTCCTCTACTCCAAGTAGATAGTGAGGGTGTGGGCAGTACTTGAGGACACATCTTCCACACCTGCTCCTGGAGGTTGCTCAGAAACAGAGAAGATGTTGTGTCCCATGCTTTGTGCAAGGGCCATCCACAGCCCAACTCTGAGTTGTGTCCCTTCAGGATTTAAGCAAAACAAAAAAAGAAAAGAATTGACCACAGTGGAGCAAAGACACAGAGTCTCAACTTTCAACCCAAAAGGTGGAGTTTCTGGGCAGTTATGTAAACGCCACTCACAAAACAAGCAAAATGAATGCTGAAAACAGACAAAGCCTCTGATGATGATTTGGTGATGCTATTGACTGTAGCACTGGAAACAAGCTGAGTTTCTCAACAGTTAAACACCATCATTTTGCTATTCATCTAGGAATAAAACACACCGATACAAAAAGTGCTCAGTGCAAATTACTCTTTCCATGAAACCTGTGTAAAGCATGAAAAAAAAATTATTTTTATTTTCTGCCAATTGAATTTCCTTCTAGAGAACACTGTTTTGGTTGCGTATATTAGGGGGAGGTTATCGCCTTTGCCGGAGGGTTATAAACGGCGACACATCATTGTTGTAGGGGCTGTCAGGGGAGTAGCACTTCCCGTGGCATTTTCTACCATTCTCTGCAGTCAGTCCTTTGATAGAGATACGGTACGTCCAGTGCCTGAAAAAAATGTCATCCAGCCAGAAAACCTGGCTGTGGAAAGGGTTTGGGCACGAGGGGTAGGGGTGACCACGCTCATGAGGTGATGTAGCATGATAAAAAGATGCAGTCAAAATACTCCATCGTTGTGAAATCACGTTCATTTGGAATTGTTCATTGAAAGAAAAAGGAAAGAAAATAAACCCCAAACACAAAACATGATGTTCCAAATTTCATTGCGATTTGGGATGAAAATAAATACCGGTGTATGAGAATACTCCTGGGGACCGGAGCTTCACCGGTCACTCAGTTAAGGCAAACGGGGATTTGGATCCTGCTTATCTCAGCTCTTCCCATTTGATAAGCACCCAGCGGTCCCAGCTGAAAGACCCTTGCTCCTCGCCGCCTTTCAAAGTGTCTGCCACAGAAGGTCTTATCTCGCTCGGCTTTGGCTCCCTGCGGCACGGCTGGGTCAGTGGAACTGGGATTTAAATCAGCCCCTTTGCTATGGGGCTACCGATTAAAGAGTTAAATTAATCTTAATGTTTGGCACTCAAAACCGGTTCCAGTTTTGCGGACCCTATTTGAATTTTACTGGGTTTTTCTTCTGAAGAACGTTTCTTTGTTGCTTACTTCAGTGGGAGGTTATCTCTTTCCTTTGAAGGTTATATTGTGATTGGCAGAGGGTCAGGAAACTTCAGTCACATTGCCCTGTTACGGAAATACTTTGAAAAATAAATGTGAGAGACAAATGCTAAGTAAAGAGACTCCTTAATCAGCAACAGTTCCATAAAGGCTTCGGGCCCAGTGAGGTATCCAAGAATGTTTTGTTTACACAGTTTATTAATGCGGACGTTTGGGAGCACTGGGAGATGTTCTGTTGACTTTGATAGTCAAAGCCCGAGCCGTGCCCCAGGTTCACGCTCCCTTGGTGGGACATTCACAAAAACGACAGCCTGAAAAAAAAAATCTTGGCCGCTGCCAAGATCGCATGTAGATGAGCAGGGGTTTGTAACGAGACGGTGCTGTTGGGGTCTCCTCAGATTTGTCCCACGCCCACGCAGCTTGCTGAAAGCAATACTCTATTCATTGTATGTCAACGTCAACAAGATGGACACGGTACTGCTGGAAATATGTTCTCCCAATACAGAAGGGCCAGGAATTCCAACATTCTAATACGTTCTAAAATAGTGTAATTTCTAGCTTGCTAATTTTACGCTTCATTTTTACCTAAATACACTGAAAAGAAGTCCAAGACAGAACCTTCAGGATGAATTCAACGTTCATTGTACGTAATATAATCCAAAACATATAAGGAATGGGCCTTGCACTTTCTGATGCATAGCTTCAAATGCATGGGTAATAGTATTAGAAGTTATTATAATTAGTAATATAAGTAATATAAAGTAATTATAATATAATAATATTATAAGCCTATTCCGGACTGGATCAGTCCGTTTTACTCCCACCAGCGGCAAAGGGAGCAGTGTGCAGGCGGCAGAAGGACACAAGTCCACTGGATTTAAGGCTAAATACATTCAATTTGATTCATTCACCGTTGACCTTAATAGCCGTGTTTGCAGGGAGCCCAATTAGCAGCTGGTTGGGAGGTACCACACCGCACGTGCTGCCTCTCCCAGGCGCAAGCAGCAGCCTAAGGATGCGGGAAGCTCAGACGTAACTGTCATTTTTTATAAAAATTAATTTCCTCTAGGCATTTTAAAAGAAAAAAATACTTTCAGTGAGTCAGAACGTTGTATAGTGCTTTACGAACTTCAATATTCTGCACTTTATCCCCGGTGTCCCCCCATTGCCCCAGGGTACACTCAGCCCCAGGAAACCCCCCTTTGAGATCTGCATAAACCTGGGAAGGGGCATTAAACCTCCATAAAGCACAGGTTCGGTCTCAAATTGTCCTTAATTCGACAGCAAAATAAGAAAAAAAGGTGTTCCTATTTTTTCCTGGTTTCATCTATTCTATCTCTCCCAGCTCTGCTTTATTGCCTGCTCGGCTGTGCCAGTGCTCATACCCCTGTGCTCTACGCCAGATTGATGTTGGGCTACACAATGTTACAAAGGACCTCAAAAAAAAAAAAATCAGCAGTAATTTTCCCTTTCACTGACTGTCAGGGTTTTTCTCTTGTCTTTGTTAACCGAACAATAGTTTTGGAAAATTATTCCTTTCGGAATTATTTCCGTTTCTTGTAGCTACAATTTCCACTTCACGCTCTGAGTTGGCGCCACGGCTTATTTTTCTCATTGCACTCCACGCTTTGGGGATTTTAATGAGAAGAATGGCACACTGTTGAAATTTCAGCAATTTCACCATTTTTGGTGACTTTCTTAGCTTTAAATATATCTTTAAGCACAGAAAACCAAGGGAGCCATCCTGACCTGCAGCTCCCGCTTGAGAGCAGAGTCTCTTGCCCTGGGCAGGTCAGAAAGGAACATTCCCATGGTCGGTTGTCCACCCAGCTCCAGCCTCTGGCACCTCGGGGTTAGGTTTAATTCTAATTTTAATGGAGAAACATCCTATTCCACAGCACAGACCTTCAGCTTTTCCTTTCTCTTTATGCCAAGTGAGCTTTTATAAGTTTCAAACAGAAAAGTTTAGTACTTAAAAAGGCAAAATAAAGTACTTAATACTTCAGTACTGAACTTTAATTTAGTTTATAGAGATAACCTATTTGTGGTTGATAATTCTTGCTCTGGCCCCCTTACCCTTTCCTCCCACTGTCTTGGCAGGTCATTAAGGTTCGTTAATGGACAACCTCTAGCAGGAGGGGACCACTGGAGCATGTACAGTTCTGGTCCCACACAGCTGAGATCCGCCCCGTGCACCTACCTGGAGGACAAGGGCAAGAAATGAAACTTCTCCCCCAAAAATCTGCTAAATTGGCTATATCCGCAAAGGCTTGCAGTGGAAAACTGGACTTTTGAGCACACGCTCAGGCCTTTCAGAGGGCAAGGAAAATTTGGGCACGACAAGCAAAGGTTATGGGCGTTAGAGAACGTGGGAAAAAGGCAAATAAATAAAACTTTCAGCAGAAGTACACTGTCAGTCAACTTAAAAAATGCAACTGTCTTCTTGTGAAACTCCTACTGGGCAAAAAATGACATAAATTAGAAATCTAGTGCAAAATTAGTGAAACGAAGAGGACATTTCTTCTTGACGGTCTTCTTGAACACTGGTTTGATCCTGGGTTTTGAGAAGGACTCCTGTAGCAGGGAGAAAGCGGCAGAGTTTTGGTTGTAATGGAACTGTCTGGGAAAAGCATAGTGGACATACATATTCTCCTCATCTGTGCGGTGTTTTACGAATAGACAAGGCTAACGGGACCTTGACACATATTCCTAAAAGCAGTGTGGAGACCAAACTCACTGTAAATTTGTTTCCTTTCTGATATTGCTTTTTTTTTATCACCACTGCTAGGTCCCATGAAGCAAGAAATATGCCGACAAATGATTGAAGATAATTTGGCTCAAGATTAATCGAGAGATGTTTGGAGTAATTTATGGGTTTATTGCACAAAGCAGCTATATATACACAACTGTATGCCTTTCAGATTCTGACTGTTTATCAGGGGTTTCAATACCATCAAGTCATTTCACCTCCATGAAACTCAGATATAGAGAGCTGCTGAGAACTATGCACACACTCTACGGAGAAACTGAGGCACAGGGCAAAACTCGCTCTCTTTACAATGCTTGCATTCCTGCTTTTTTAACAATTGCTAATAAAGAAGGCATTAATAGCAGCTCTTACAGTCTTATCAACATCTGAGAGTGCTTTGAAAACTTAGAACCCTTAGTTTCTGTCTAACAATAATATATTGGAATACTGTCAGAAAGATCAGGGCAGGATCGGGACCAACATTTTCTAGATCTTTTTATCTTCCATAGGTCAACTTGGCTCCAGAGCTCCCAGTTGTGGTCAGGATTCTGCCTTCTGACAACTCTACCTATGGAGTGTTGCATTTTCCTGGTTCCCAAGTAGCCTCAAGAGATTTTGATTTGCCCATCTTTATCTTCTCCCCCTTTTAAGCAATCATCAATTAAGAAATTATTAACGGAATAAACTATTTCAAACAAATGGTTTCAAAGCCGGTCTTCAAAGAAGCGGAGGTGGGAGAAAGGGGAAGGTCTATCAACACTGGCAGCCTAGGAACATTATGTTCAAGTCCGTTTTGATTTAAAACGCATCTTGATTGCAGTTGCAGCACAAACTCTCTGGTGCTTGCAAGGTGGCCAAACCTGGCTCTGCAGATCTAAATTCCAAGACACCAATAAAAAATAAAGAGCTCATTTCAAACGCTGCTGAAAACCATAGAGAAAGCGTCAGTGCCAAGATGTATGTTAAAGATTGCAATGAGTAACACACGACAACTGACAATTCCTATTAATGCCATAACCTTGGAGTGTCTGGCTATAAATATTCTGATCAATGCGGCTTGAAGGCATGTTTATCTGGTTATTCATCTCAGGAAGGTCTTCTGATGCCAGGACATGTGGAGCTTCCCAACGAGCAAGGAGCGGACATTTGGCATCCTTTGAGACCTCCACAGCACCCTGAGCTCAGCCCCTGGTTGCAGGAACCTGGGTGAGTTCCCTCATCTGTATGCAGGGACAAAATACCGTCCCTGCCTCAACTCTTGTGATATCAGGATGTCTCTTGACATTTTAGAATCATAGAATCATAGAATTGTTTAGGTTGGAAGGGATCTTTTAGATCACTGTGTCCAACCATCAATCCAACACTGACAAAAAACTATCACTAAACCATACCACTAAGCACTTTTTGGGTTTTCTTTAGCTAAACCAGGAAATTTTGATAAGGAGCTACGCCAGCAATGACGAGTTTGCATGTTCCTCTTTACACTTGCTGAAAATACTAATCCCATATTGGTCTGAGGACTAAGTCAAGTTTGCTGGTGTTTTCACCGCTATTAGTAACACGAATATATTGTGGTATGAATTGCTATGAATTTTTGAATGGCGATGAATTGAAATTGAAACGTTCAAAATTAATCCAATGGGATGGGATGCAATACTTCAAATCATCCCGTGTGGATCTTTGTCCTGTCACTTGCCCTTGCTGCCTGAAAAAACAGGAAAAACAATCTAATCTATAGGAAAATCTAACATTGTATTTCGGTGCTTCTTCAAACTGCGCAGTGTACGTACATTATGTTATAATATATATACATATATATAATAATATATATATACTAACATATATACATACACACTCGTATACATTCATACACTTTTGTAGGAGTGGCTGTTTAAGTAAAGCAGACTGTGTTTCTCTGCTTTATTCTATTCTTTTTTTCACATCATTGAAGTAAGGAATTTAAATCATTGTCACCAACGTTTTCAAACAAAACTTCGTGAATGTGATTTTGAGGAATAAACCCAGCACTTGCTGATGAACGTGAAACGGTGAAATCTTCTGTATTTCCCAGTATGGCTGGAAAATATGTGGAGAAATTAATTCATCTGTTTCTTCGATTTCTAAGTGACTGACGCTTAGAAGACAAATGGTAATAAGAGTGGATTTCATGTGTTCTTCACAAGATTATCTCGCTGTTTTTTTAATTCATCTAAACAGATTAAAGCGGACTGTCCTGTCCTGATTTGTACGGGAGGAAATAATAAGCTGATTTAAAAAAAAACCAACTGTACTTAACTCAGCTGTCTTTACATGATGGGACAAAGTCTCCATCAGTTATACACATGCAACTTTTATCAGTGCCTGAGGAAGCATATGGCTCTAAGCACAGCTCTCATATTTTAATTGCTGCCAAACACACACACACACACACACACACACACAGTCCCGTCCCTTCCCTTAGTTCAAAGCTAGGAATGAGACGGTTTTGAGATTTCAAACATTTTCCTGCTCTGACTCAGGGCAAAAAGTTGAAATCTCATAAATTTTCATCAATGTGCATTCCAAACAAAAGCTTGGCTTAATTAAAATATTTTGGTGCGATTTTTATTCTTTTTAGATACTGCTATTTGTCCTTAAACGAAGACAAAGTAAAAACAAAAAATTAAAAATATATATTGTCTGTTTTGATTTTCCCCCATTTTTTTGTTTTGTTTTAAAAGACATAAATTGAATTAATGCTCCTTTTTAAAGAAGTTTCATAGAAAATCTCCTGGTCAGCTCTTACTCCTATGTTGGGTCAACCTTAAAACTCAGAGCTTTCTGAGTTTCAGAGTTTTCTGGGGTGGGGAGGACTGGAGGCAGAAGAGGCTTCTGCGGGGCTGGGAGCTGGGGAGGCTGCGCTCTGCCTCCACCTCCTCCTCCTCCTCCTCCTCCTCCTCCTCCTCCTCCTGCTGCAGCCGGCCAGACCCAGATCCCTCAGGTTTAATGCCTAAAGGTCAGCCCTGGATGCTCCGAGAGGTTTGCTGACAAAAGGACTCCTATTGTGCCTATAACCTGGAAAAAACCTCCTTGGCCAGTACAACTTATTCCAGTTAATAAACTGGAATAAAAATTAGAATCACGCCTGTGGTTCCCAGGGACGGAACCTCTTTCTGTCCACTGATAAAAAACCGCTACTACTGCACGTATAATTGAAACTACTGGGGCAAAATTTTATACGGCACGTAGAATTCCCTCTCGTCGAGGACTTGGAAGCGGGTTTGAGCGTGGTGTTATCGGTGCCGTTGGGTGATTATTCTCACGTTTCCCAGCAGCAGCAGGAGGCCAGGGGCTGATTTTCCCGAGCACGGAGCATCGCTGCCGGCTGAGGATGCGGCCGAGCGGTGCTGTGGGAAGGCAGACACTTCACTGCTTTTGTCTTGCAGGGACTTTTCCAATAAAAGCCCAGCAAACTGAGGAAGGAGAGCCTGGGGATGGTTCTCCTGCTTTTTCGTCGTGTTGGTGAGCCCTTCACCTCGGTTACGCTGATTTTATGTTGTTTTGCTGGTTCTTATTCTTTTGAGGAAATATAGGCTTGAGCAACAGAATCTGGGCTCTTCCACACCTCTTAAAATACAACATTTAGAGACGTTTCCAGTAAAGGAATGAGTGTTGTCAACTAGTTAGCACAAGCCATTGGAAAAATCCCCGAACTCCGTACAGGCAGAATAATTACACACAAATGCATTGGGGAATCCTATGGAAAATGCAGTCCAGCGACCTGGCATGGTTACAGCACAATTTAGCAAGTATGTTAGAACAAATTACTCCTTTTAACCATAAGCCATTCTGTTTCACGCTTTTAATGAAGGCCTGTGCCACACACTAGAATACTTCTCACCTCATTACTACTCATAAAAAGCAATGATCCATTCAAAGGCTCCTCATATCTCCCATATGAGATGTAAAAGAGCCCCCTCTTTCTCAATCTGGCACAAAAGAGAGGAACGGCTCCTTTCTTCAGCCTTTGATGTCGATCATTAGGATGTTTACTAGATAAAAGAACTGAAAAATTTATCTGCCTAACTTCACTGCTGGCGTGTGTTAGCGAGCTGCCTCCCAGCCCCCCGGCTCCCTATTTATAAATGTAAATCTCTTGTTGCTGTTTAGGCAAGGAAAAGGGTTTCAAGATTGCTCACGAGCGATTCTTTTTCTCTCTCTGTATATACATATATAAAAAGTATATAACAAAAGGGGGAAAAAAAGATGAAGGGAGAGAAACATGCAGTGAACTTGAAGAATATAATAAGGCGGTAAAACAGAAACTATGAACTGAACGAAAATTAAATGAGACATGCTGTCTGATAAGCAAGTTTAAAGAAAAAAATCAGACCTGAATTGAAGCCAGTTATTACACAAACACACGCACACATACCACACACACGCTCCGTGTAGTTGTGCGTATTTAAAAATGCAAGGACAAAGCTGCAAACAGCATTTTTTCGAGGAGGAATGCTCTTATTGGTTAGTACTAAGCCCATATCTATGGCTTCATTTTTGCTTTTGCTCAAAATAGACTTTCTTCTGGGAGCAATTTTACCATTTCAGTATGTTTTAGCAAAGCACTTTCAAACAGACTCTGCACTGCCCACCCCAGCACCACGATGGGTCACAGGAACGACAGCCAGTGACACGAGGTGGCCTGGGGTCTTCTCTGCCACCCTCCTGGGGCTTAACCCACCCCCCAGAATGTGGAGGCAATGGCCAAGGATGAGTGGGATAGTTGTGTGTTCTGGTTCTGCCACTGGACATGACCCAACCCCAAATCTGTCACCACAATCGCTCGCTGAAGTACACTCTGGCTCACTCAAAGGCACCTGGGTTGCTTTATGTGTTTTTAATTAGTGAGGCTCTTCTTATTAGAGTTATGTCCACTGAACCAAATCAGAACTGCAAGCTTTAAAATTTCATATAGTAATAGTGAAAAACTGAAATACCGAAGGTCTTGACAAGGTGGGACATCCCTTGGACGTATGGTATAGCCACAGGCAGGAACGTTGTGCATCTCACTGAGATGCATAGAAGGGAAAGAGTCCGTCTCCACCAGCCAGGGAGGACCTGGGAACACAGAAGGAGAAGACCTGCCGTTCTCATGAAGGTGAGGAGTTCATTTAGCCCCGTGCCCTGCTCCAGGCAACAGCGTGTGATGCTTCAAAGAACCATGTAAGCCACCCCATAACCACCAAAAAGTAATACCTTGAGTAATAACCCGCCTGGAGGAAAGGTTTCCCTCCTAATCTCAAGGAGTTAGTTATGCCAGGAAGCCTGAGCATTTTAAATCCCCCGTATCTTATCCTAGGTAGGTATGGATGTTTTATTATCTGCATAAATGCCTAACCATATTTAAGTTTTGGAAAGCCTATCTTCAAAGTGTT
Source organism: Tringa solitaria (assembly GCA_026413425.1). Taxonomy (NCBI): domain Eukaryota; kingdom Metazoa; phylum Chordata; class Aves; order Charadriiformes; family Scolopacidae; genus Tringa; species Tringa solitaria. The sequence continues at coordinate 78,439,256 of JAOXJM010000033.1, forward strand.
GTAGCAGCATTAACTGACCATCCCCTTAAAAGGGGAGGTGGGTAATGATGCTGTTGCCAGCTCTCCCTTTTCTTAAATACACAAAAAGCAAAGCACGGAGCGCCTCAATTCTGTGCCCAAAGCCAAATAAAGACTGAATATAAAAACTGCAGTGAAAATACTGGAGTTCATGATTCACAGTCCTTGACACACACAACAGGACACAAAGTTCACATGTGTGTTGCTCACATTTCACTAGGAAATGTGGGCAATATTTTCTTGATTAATTTCTGCTTACCAACAACTTTACAGCAATTTATTAAAAATATCATTTGGTAATGGCCAGGCTATGGCATCTGGACACCTCTCTCTAGAAGTAACCCAGACAGACCGCATTAATTCTGCGATGACTCTTCACAATTTTGGTGCAGGCAGAGTCAAAAAGAAGCCCCAGCAAATCATTAGAAGGTGCATTCAACAGGCACTGCCTTTGGTTGTGATTCTCTTCGGTGACTCTAACAACAGAGCCTCAGGGAGCTCAGAAACTCTGTAAATGACAATAACACAAAAATAAGCATGGAAAAGAAAAAGAATCCACCTAAAGTTTTTATCAGATACTCTCAACTCTTATTTCTTCAATGGTCTTTTAGGAAAGAGTGTTCCATCACCTATTACAAAATCATCCGTGATGATATCAAACGCCAAGAAACGCTAGAGCCACACTGCTTCTAAACTGAATTAGTGTTCTCCAGGCACTTATTCAGAAACGTGAACTTGGTTTTAAATATTTGGAACACTGTTTAGCTGCATTAAAGAAGTGGCAGTACTCTGGGAAGATCAGGAAAAAACTACTTTTATCAGCGGGTGACCTCTGGAGTAACAACCACACCACTCTGGTTTTACTTGGAAGCTTAAATCAATCCACACGTACCTGGTTCAAGACCTAAAATCTCCGAAAAAGAATCCTACCAGTGAGTAGTGGAGGCGGGGAGGAAGACTGTGCTGGCAGGAGACATGTTGACAGTGTTATTCAAACCTCTCCGTACCCTCCTGCATGCACTGGTGTGACTTTTTGTTTATAAATACCACTCAGATATAATTCACAACTCCTGTTAACTTAACCTGTTGATTGTAAAATCTGTCCAAAGCATCAGAGAACAATTTGATCTGCCATAAATACTTCTTGATGCCAAACACAGTCTACGTCTGTGTTGGAAAATCTGCCTTTATTTCGTAATCTGGTGGCAAGAAGGGCAAAGACACAACCTGCATAAGCTTGAACCTTTTCCAGTCACAATTGTCATTCACGGATAAAAGAAAATAAATCCCCGAAAGCCAGTACAGCTATTGGCCGGTGCTTCCCTCTGCTTTTGCTGTCTATCAGGCTGCAATAAATGGTTGGATCAGGGTAGGCTGATGAAAAATGTTTAGGAAAAAAAAAAACACCACCAACCCACATCCAAAATTCCTTTTGAACTTTATCATAGCTCAGTTGTATAGGATCCTGAGAACAAGGACTTTTCATACTTGTTGTTTCAAAAACAGTACATTTCGCTCTCAGCCTATCTTTTTTTCAGCTGACATGTGTATATTATTTTGTAACAAAGAAACCTGTCAGCTGGATTGGACTGTTTATTACTTTGACAACTTGATTTTGACTTTTTTCTGCGTGATTTGCCAAGATTAGCTTTTATTTACAGGGTTTTATGTTCTAAGATGAGGTGAAAGCAAGAACAGCAAATATATCTTTTTCCCTGACATCCCCAATAATTTCACCTGGTCAAATGTTTGGATACGTGGAGCGGCAGTAGAAACCCATGATTAGTACACTCCCCTGTGGATTACCAACAGAAAGCATGTGTTGGGCTTACGCGCAGCCCGTGATTTACTCGCAGTCACACACAGAGGCATTTGCTCTGTCTCTCCAGCGTCTTTAGTGCCCTTTTCTCATTAAAGAAGACAGATACCACCAGATAACGAAAGGAGTCTGCTCTGCAAAAGGCGGATCTGGCTCTTGAGACAAACACGCCGACCAAAGCGCTCGAAGACAGCTTCCAAAAAAGCTCCTTGCGAGGGGAAAATATGTTGTTTATTTGCCACCCTTGTTATACAGAACGTCACAGTGACGGATTTTGTAGTATCAGATAAAAAGTATTAGCAGAAATAGTTCTGCAATCTGTTTCCAGGATAATGGGTTTGAGGTTCACGCGTGGCACAGAATGATAATTCACCGTGGAACCGTCAACGTGAAGCGGATTTTAACAAAGGTTTAATAGAAACTCCAGATTCCATAAAAATAGACGGAGTAAATTGAGGGTTAACGAGTGAAATGGCTATAGCATAACTACTCAGTTCATCCCACCCTATAACAGTGTAAAAGGCAGGGAGTTACATAATTAATTTTATTTTAAAATAAATAAGTGTCAAAATGATCTTCTGCCTCAGAGCCCAGCTCGCCATAAAGCTTCTCCCTTATCCTTAGCGCACAGCAGAGGGAACGACACGGCGATGGGAACAAATGCTGAAACATTCCTGAAATGATCTTTTTTTAATGAGTTTCGTCACGTTCATGGATTTACTTTGGTCTGACGAGCTTTCCGGCCGGGCTCGCAGCGCAGCAGCTGCCGAGTACCTCAGTAGATGGCACCCTCTCTCTGGCTGGGAGGGGAACCCGCAATCCCTCCTTGCTCCTTCCCACTCACTCCAGGCCTGGAAAAAAAGAACGGGCAAACCACCTCGGCAAGGCTGTCGGGAATTTTTCAGCCAAGGGGATGCTCCCGTGGCTGGTGATGAAGGCAGCGTCCCGCGGGTGACGTGTGAGCGCTGTGAGAAACCCTGACAAGGTCCACCATGAGTCCGTGGAGCTCCGTGGGGCTGCTCACTGGGCAGGAAGGCAATTAGAAGGATAAGCCCTTGCTTAGAGGCATCTTTGGGGCAGAAAATTACCTAATTATGGCCATAAAGCAGGCAGCACAGAGCTTAGCACAGGTTGGGGTATAACCCCAGCTGGCAGATAGGACCACGCAGCCACTCGCTCACTCTCCCCGGTGGGATGGGGGGCGGAACCTTAAAAGTGAGGAAAAACCTCATGGGTTGAGATAAAAATGAAATAAAGTTTAATAGGTTGAGCAAAAGCAAAGCCAAACAAGGAATCCATTCCCTGCTCCCCACGGTAAGTGGAGACTCATCCAACCCCAGGAAAGCTGAGCTCCATCATGGAACAGTGACTTGGGAAGACAAACACCATCACTCCCAATGTCCCCCCACTTCCTTCTTCTCCCCCAGCTTTATACACTGAGCATGATGTCCCATGGCATGGAATGTCCCTGTGGTGAGTTGGGGTCCCGGCTGTGTCCCCTCCCAGCCCCTTGTGCCCCCCAGTCCATTGCAAGGGAAGTCTTCTACTGGTCACTGGGTAACTGAAGATTCAAAATTAGAACCTCTTGCAGCAAAGACCTTTTTTTAGAAATAAAATAGATGTGCAATTTGTTATCATTCGTTTTGGCTGGTTTTATCGCACTCTACATGTACCCGTCACAGGTTTTTTATGTGGGACACTACATGGCTAATGCCTTCCTGACGGAGGTTTATAAAATAATCAATAGTTTGTGATCATCTGGTTTTGGTAATAAGTGCCATGACAGGTTATATGTAAGGTGAGCACATTTTCAAAATAAAAAAAGGGGCACTTTTGTGGCAGTATTTTCTACAGTCATGAAATACTCGAGTGCTCTGTATTCCGGCGTCTTTCTTTGATCTGCTCTGCCTGGGTCAGAAAAGCTTCACCTGGAGCAGATCAAAGGAAGCCTGAGCAAAGCCTCTTCCTCCTGAACCTCTCTCTCCTTCCCTTCCCTCTGCTCTGCGGTGCTGGAAAGCACGAAAAGAAGGGAAATTCAGGGATTCCTCCCCCACTGGCCACATCTCCTCTAATCTCCAGTGAAGAATTTTGATAGGAGAGGACCATCAGGCCTTCAGGCTCACTCCCATCACAGGTTGTGATGGGCTTATGGTGCCAAGGAACACACGCTCCATGTGCTGAGGGTTCTGCATCGTTAGTGACACCTTGATAAACTCCAGCAGAGCAATTAGGTTGGGTGGGACCACTCACAGGCATGAAACTGCCCACGGGAAGCGATTGGTGGGAAACAGGAATATGACAAAGGTACAGCTGATGGGAACATGGGGCAAAAGGAAGGGATGGAGGTGGGAGGTTGCCATCATTTAAAAAAACCCCAAATCCACAAAGAAAAAAGAAATTATGGGAATGAAAAAGTGAAGCTTGAAATTTTAAGCAATTTGAAAGACCTCAAATATCAGAGCATCTTAAAAACCCAGCACTGTGTTTAGGAAATAGACCGTGATATCTGGTCGCTTTAGGAAAAAGAAAAAAAAATGTAATGAATAGAATACTATGAATTTTCCCAATGAAATGATGAAACTGCCTAAGTGACCATAAAGATTTTCTAGCAGAAATCAAATTAAATAATTTTTGGAAAGGAGACTGGAATACAAATATCTTTGAGCAGAAGAAATTGTATTTTAGTGATTATTACAAGAAAAGGGCTAGATTTGCTAAAAAAATATCCTTTGTAGAAAATATGTTAATATGTAAAATGTGAAAAAACAACCATGCTGAAATATTTTCATATTTGCTAATTAAACTGCCAAATCAAACACAAATTTATTCAAAAAAAAAAAAAAAGAAAAAGCAATACTATCAGGGTGCTTCTGATCCGTGAAAACCATAGGAAATTTTGTAAAATGAGTTTAAAACGGCTCTGCTGCAGTCAGTTGTCTGACAGCGGGACTGCTGCTGATAGATACCAGGTACCTCCCGCTGACGTTTTCCCGGCTCCCAGGGAGCATCCGAGCGATGAGGGGCGGATGCGGTTGCGGGGCCAGCAGCGATGCCGTGAACCGGGAGAGATGGGAGTCATCGGCAGGAATGGGACCTGGGAAAAGCTTTGCCACAGCTCCAGGGAGGGGAATTGAGAGCCGTTTAGATGCGGTGCTGGGGGATAAGGTGTAGGGGAGAACTTTGTAGAGTAGGGCTGACGGTTGGACTCGATGATGGGTCTTTTCCAACCTGAACAATTCCATGATTCTATAAATGGCAACGAAACGGACCATGCTTTAGCTCGGTGGTGAAGGTTGGCTTGTTTTATACCAGCCCCTGGTTGCATTTCTGGGCATCATCTGCAAAGCATCCTCCAATAGTAATGTGCGAAGGATGTGTAGGCAATGCTCCATATGTATAAATCATATAAAACACTGATTTCAAGTTACTTTGTCTTTCTTGTACGTTACATTTCAAACTTCAGAATGCATACACATTTTAGGAATCCTTCCAGCGTTATGCCTTGAAGTCACTGAACCAAACTTTGCTCCCATTTGTACTGGTGCAAATCCTGGGAAGCTCCATCGTGGCCAAACCCACAATTTGGTACATCCTACTTCGTGATTTGTTTGGTCCTAACAGATATGGTGACGTTAAGCCTCTTTAAGCTTGTAGTTTTGAAACATCTGTCACGAACACTCAAATTGCAAGAATAGGAGTGAAATTGCATGCTCCATAGCGATACAAAAGCCATTCCCAGATGTTTCCTTTTTTAAAATAATGTGGACATCTCTGGCTTAAATGCATTTCGAAGCCAGCAGACCAGGCAGGTGGTACTCGGGCTGCTATTCTTACTTTTTGCAAATGGAAGTCCCTAGGACTCGCTAGTTCAATGGTAACTGTTTTTCCCTAGGCCAAGAATAGTTCTTTTTCTCTAGTAGTCATTTTAAAGGGCATAAACTGCCATATTTCCTGGAATAAATTTATTAAACAATATTGTGACATCTATGGAAAACATACCACTGACATGAAATTTAATTTCCATGTGAGAAATAATATTTATAGCAAGGTATGAATAGATTATTTTGATTTTGAGTAAAAACCTATTGAGACAGAGTGCTCTGTAATGATGATTCAAAATCATTTCCATAGCAATAATTTTGTTACAAATCTCTTTTTCACTCATTTCCTATCCTGAAATGCAAAGTTTGCTGCTCCACTTGTTTTGTACAGTTCAAGAATGATTTCAGCTGCTCTAATGACACTATTTAAAGGCCCCAGGAAGATCTGGCTTACCACCAGTATTAATATCCTTTGCCTAAATATGACATAGAGATAGCAGGTGTTGGAACACTCTTAAAACATATTCCTTAACTATATGAGAATACTCCTTAACTATATGTTAATTTATTTTAATAAATTAAAAATTAAACATGCACAATTGGATATTGTGGAATAACTCATGATTTTGGTGTTACCTCAGGACCGTAAAACTCCACAAATTGTTGTCTTATTTATATATAGTTATTATACATATAATATATATACTATAACTTATATATAATTTTCTGATCTTATTGCACCGAGCAGCCAGCACGTAAAATACTCGAGCATTACAGAGGAAAGGGGTGCGATCCAGATGACCACCCTGCCAGGGAAGACTGTCTCATCCTGGTCCATGGCTATGCTCCTTCTTGCTCTCTTTGATTTCATGAGTTTTGCAGTTCTAGGTCTGCGGTGCTCCAAGCTCACCTGGAAATTATGGGGCTGCTATCCAGGCAAAAGAGAGATGGGGGCTTGAACCTTCTCAGGGCTGAGAGAGTTGGGGGGGTTCAGCCTGGAGAAGAGAAGGCTCCGGGGAGACC
>JAOXJM010000033.1:78446918-78468568 GCA_026413425.1 Tringa solitaria
TGGAGCAACCTGGTGTGGTGGGAGGTGTCCCTGCCCAGGGCAGGGGGTGGCACTTGGGGGGGATTTAAGTTCCCTTCCGACCCAAACCATTCTGTGATTCTTTCTATCTCCAGATTCAGAGCCTGAAGAGGGCTCACTTGGGACTTCATGTTTTGCGGCCGCCTGATGGGAAGGGGCAATCGTGGGCTCCCAGCGGGTCCAACCTGAACAACTCAGGAGCCCAGAGGCTGCCTTTGATTCCTGGTGTGGGTCTAGCGCTGCCATTGTGTATTATACAATAAACTGTTTACATAGCAGCCTTTTGTTACAGGTTTTAAATCTTCGCAGGCTGCCAGCGCGGGGCAGGGGCTGCCAGCTGGCAGACAGAGAGGTGCTTGTGCTCCGGCTGTTGGAGGTAATTAACAGCCCCAACTGTCAGAAGGTGACAGCCGGCAGAAAGTTCCTGCCCTGGGGTCACAGCTGGATTCCGGCAACTTGCTCCTTGATTTACCAGTAAAACTAATAACGTAAGTAATATCGGTATTAAATTATCAAACAAGGGGGACTGAGCCCACGTTATATTTTCTGTCCCCCCAATTAATTGGCGAGGAAAATTAGCACTGATATTTTGGAGCAAATATGTAAGATTAACTCCCTTTCAGGTAAAAAAAAAAATCCCCAAAAACTTGTCCATTAAAAATTTGGTAGACATAAGTATTGGGACGGTTGCAGACTCTAACACTGTTGGGTTGACACTTTTGTGAAAATGTAGAAAATAAAACTAATATCCAGAATTAATATTCTGGGCAATGATTATCAGTCACAAACTTTCAATTTAAGTACCGTACTCAAAATGTCACATTAGATTTACATTTGCTGCAAATAATTGGCTATGAATGGAAATTGTTAATTTTGCTGAAATAATTACTTATTTCTTTTATAAATTACTTATTTCTTTTATATATTTTTTTTTATAAAAAATATTACTAGTTCATCAGAGCATTGAAGCATGTGCTTAGCTTCAACCTTAACCAAGAGCATAAATACAGTGGGGCCAGCAAGTCATAAGTCCTTCTTTGTTTTTTTTAACTGGAAGCCAAAATACTAATTCTTAGGGCTTTTAGTTCACGGCAGTAAAAATGCTACAAATTTGGTCAGTTGAATGTTAGGACACAATTGATGTTAGTGTTTGTGGATCTTTGTCCTTTTAAATCACAAATATCTGGTGACAATGACACTCTGTATTCTGAGTTCTTTCCCTGGCCGGTGCCCAAACAAGAAACCCCGACTCCACCGGACCCACGGGGCTCTTAAGCAGAAGCTCTTAGACAGGTTCACAGGTTTTGCTCTATGTAACATCCGACCTCTTTTTTAAAAGTGACAAATGTCACAGGAATGTCTCGCAGAAGTTTTAATTTGATAACACGCATTTCTATAATTTCTCCGTTTAACGAGCTCTTACCCAATGTGCCAGAGCTTTCAGTTTTGGGGAGCAAAGACGGTGGAGAACAAGAGGCCCAAAGCCAGAAACCATTGCACTATGAAGAAAGCGAAACAGAGTTGTTAAAAAATGCTATAGAACTAATTTAAATTCATAAGGAGGGGTTTGGGAAATGATTTTCTTGACAAAAATGGGTTTTGGCCAAGAGGCTACTCTTTTTGCAGAAAACAATTCCTTTCATTTTGACCAGCCTGATATGGACTTCTTTTTATATCAGTGTGCCTTTTATCTTTGTGATATCCTACAGCTCTCTCCCCCTACTGTAAGGTGCTGTAAATTGGCTTGTGGGAAGCTGCAACGATTGATGTTGGCTGAACATTTGGCTGAGATGTCAATTCGTAAAGAACTGTCAGTCACAGGAAATAAAAACAGCTGTGTATGGGCTCTTACAGCGGTTTAGTCAGTGGTCCCAGGAAAGTTTAAGATATATTCCTATATCCTTGAGTGATAACCAGCAAAGCAGCACGGTGCTATTTTCCCACAGTACCTTCACACATGCACATTTGACAACTAACTCCTAGTTGTGCTATCCCTTTTTACCCAAACTTTGATGTGTGAGTAATGAATTAGGCTCTTCATCTTTATCAAGGGCCTTGATATGCAAGAGAAGTAAGTAATACTAATAAGTTTCCAAAATCATTGCATAGGTAGCAACAGTCAATCAGAAACAAGCAGAAACATCAGAAACACCCAGAAATCCTATAAGATATCATTCATTACAGTAGACCAAAGGAGAAGGTAAAGCACCACTTGAGCTTGCCTTGTATCTCTGTGTCTAAACTGTGAGTCTGTTGTGCTCTGGGGTCCTCTGGAGTCCTCCAGAGTCCTCCTTCACTGTACAGACTGGAAGGCACATCTCCCTCATTGCCGGGGTGGGTTTCCTAGTGCTTGCTCAGGTCACCTTCCAGTCTGAGGTCTGGTCATTGTCACCGCTCACATCCCAGCCCAGGAATGAGGGTGGGCACCTGGACCCCACCCCAGCCTTCAAGGTGTCTTAGAAAGCTCCTGAACGTGTGCTGGAATCCAACCAAACACACATGCTCCATGGGCAGTTATCCATCCTCAGTGCATGAGTTTCCTCCACACTTCTCTTAACTTCCAGGAGGACAGGGAATGGGGAAGGATTTTGCAACATTTCAGCACATTGCTCTTTTTCAGAAAGCACATGCTGGTGTGGGTCAGCCCTGAGTTCTCAGAGCCATTGAAGGATCCCTCTTGCAAGTTTTACTAGCATTTATAACCATGTCATGTTTCAATACAATTTTTTTAAGACCTGATTCCACACCCTTTTAACTTAATGAGAGATTTCCCATTGATAGTAACAGCAACAAGATCAAACCTTAAGGGAATATTAACCAGCCAAAAGAAAAATTCAATCTGGGCAATGTGAGCTCATAAAGAAGTTCTCAGCCCATGTGTTCATCCATATTACAGAACTTCGAGCAACACTGTTGGGCAACTTTCATTTCCAGCTTTGTAACCCAGGCTGTGTGGTGTACTTCAAGGAGAAGAGTAATTATGTGAAAAAAAAAAAGGGAATAAAATTAAGGATTTAAAAATTAAATAAAAAATAAATAAAGTACAGAGACCAATACTTATAAAGTCTGAATTGACAGTAATTTCCTTTCAGATGGAGAAAAAAACTTTATCCTGCGAGTGCAACCTTCAGTCCACACAGGAGCCTTTACAGAGAAACACAGAGTTACCCAGGAATAGTAATAGGAGAGACACGTACAAGAAACCAGTAAATAGAAGAAGGAGGCCCTTTTTAGTTCATTCAAACTAAAAAGGTCAAAACAGAAAATCATTAAAGTTTGGTTATAAAAAACTACTTCAAATAGATCAGTAGTACCCAAACTCTGAAGTTTTCCACCATCTTCCATCCATGCAGAGATTCTCCTTATTTAAGTTCAAGCTTTACTTTCTAAGTTGTCCTAATCCATTTTATTTTTTTTAAATTTTCAAAAGTAGTCTGTGATTAGCATTGATAACAACAAGGTAAAATCTCAGGAGGTAGTAAGTTATACAGGACTTCATATAGATATTTAAGTGGTGGAACAATCCTATAATCATCAGAAATTAGAGAGACTCTGCACAGGTCAAGGTTCTGGAGCATCAGGAAGAGACAAACTGGGTGCTTATTCCCAAAATCAGGGAAAGGGAGAGCCAAGGAACCACTGAAGACTTAGCCTGACTTCAGGCTATTGAAAAATAAACAACACGTCTATTTCTAAGCACTTAAAAGATTAAGCAGTAATAAGTAAGAGCCAAAAATTATGTACTTATCTTCACTTCATTGAAATAGTCAATATGTTTTGCATACTTATTAAGCTTATTGAAAAAAAAGAAACAACAACCAAACAAAACAGGAAAATAACTTTTCTACCTGACACTACTGCGATGAGGGTGCAGGAGAGAGTGGAAAACAGCGTGTTTAAAGGCTCTGCCAACCAGGGTTCTACTGAAATCTGTCTTGAGCCTGTTAGTGTGCAGTCATTTCATTAATGCCCTGGGTGGTCCAACAGGCAGTGAGTTTATTAAATTCTTATATGATACCAAGCTGGGAGGAGCGCAAGCATTTTGGAGGAGAAGGTTAGAATTCAAAATAAGCAAGACAAATGGGAGAAAGAGGCTGTAATAAAAAGAAAGCAATCCAATCAAAGCAAATAAAACATATAAGTAGGAAGAATCAGCTTCTCAAATACCATATGAGGAAGGACCCGTGCCTAGATAGCAGTCCTACAGAGAAGGAGCTGGAGGTTGTACTGTATCACACGAGTCAAAAGCATCTTAACGTTTCAATAAAGCAAATATCACAATGGGAAGTATAAACACAAGAGCTGTACGTGCAGCACCTGGGTTTGAAATGGCTCTAGCAAGATTGGATAAGGTTCAGCACAGATCAAAACAAAATTATCAGTGGTCAAGAAAATGTGGATTTCAAGGAACAAGGGCTACAATGGATTATTTTAGGGAAGAAAAGACTAAAAAGAGAAGTGACACAACTGTGTAAAAGTTTAATGCAAAGAAAAAAGATATTAAATTACTCTCTGTGTCTGCTATAAGAAGGGAATTAAGTAGTGAGGTTAATTTGCAACAAGGGTATTTGGGTTGGAATTTTCCCCCTGTTATCTCTCCGTAAGGGTGCTGGAGTAAGCAGGGAAATAGATTACATGAGGAGGTTGTGGATCTCCATGTCTGGAGTTTTAAAAGGATGGGCTAGGCCAGCTTTCTGTCAGGAAAGGTTTAATTCTAGTTTATTTTTAAGAATAATTCAGAGGCCAGACTAGAGGACCTCTGAGGGTCTCTCCCAGCTTCACATTTTCTGACAGTCTGCCTGTTACCTGAGGTGTTGAGTATTTCCTGAGAGATGCAAAATTTACTGTGCAGATTTCCAAACAAAACACCCAGTCACGTGAATTCCTACCGGAATTGCAAGAACTGTGTGAAGTAAATTATTCACAGTCCTGGATTGCTCATCCAGAGACTTTGAAGCCCGTATGAGGTGAAAAAAGGCAGCCAGAACAAATTTATGGGGGCAAGTCATAACCCCATCAGAGTCAGGAGCAAAACTCGCATTGATTTTAGAGGGAAAAAGACTTGGATAGTCTTTTTCCTTTTTTTTTTTTTTTTTAAGATCTGGTATTAAATAATGCAAAATATACCACATTGCTATTAAACTGACATATACATGTTATACATGTAAATATTCCACATCAATATCTTGTTGTCAGATTGTCATTGGGTGCAATTCAATGTGGCCGGTTTAACAAAACAAAAGGCTACTGGTCAAGTAAATCTATCTGCAAGAAATATCTGTGAAGAAGTCCGAAATCTGAATTCCCTCTCCCCTTTATTTCTTTACAAAGTTGTATAAATGAGGAAATAGCGCCAAAGACCTATTAGTAATAGTTATTTCCTAATTGCAGTGGGAAGCATCCTGCATGTTTAAATAAATATTGTTAACTCTGACCTCTCGGTTTGCCAGGACTGATAAGGGGATCGTTTGACCTATATGAAGCACATACAGTATGCATGGACTGAAAGCAGCAGGAAAACAGGAAACAATAAATCAGAAATTAGAGCACTGATTGTTGCAGCTAATTACATCAGACTTCTGCTTAATTTCTCACTCTGTCATTCTAACCTGATTTTCTTGCCAACAGACTTTGCAAATTGCTGGTGTCACGTATGTACAGCAAATAATAATCTTTAGTTACTATGATTGACAAATGAATGGGAAGGGGAACGTAGTTTATTATGGAAGAATGAACCATGACACACACCAGATACCTGCTCAGATGCTCTTTTAATTCACTTACCTAGATATGCTCCATGATACATTTTGCCAGGACCGCAGGTTTTGGCATCAGAACAGCCTAATTGAGTTTGTGGCATGGTTTGATAATGCTGGACAAAGAAGGAAAAATGAGGCTACAAAAGAAGAAAAATGGCATAGATTGATTTCCACAGCAAGAGAGATGAAGTGGTACCTAGAAAATTTAAATCAATTCTAAAAATAATATGCTTAGAATTAGGCATATCAATCAGCATGTTGTTTAATCTTGACGTTATTGTCCTCTTACCACACATCAGATAATTTGGTGTCCTCATTATTGTCTCTTTTTATGTTACTCCACTTTCAAACTATCTTTCTTGGTCCTGTTCCATCGCTGCCACCAGCATCCTCAGCTGGCACAAATTAGCTCGGCTTCCTTGAAATCAGCGGAGCTGTATCAGACATTTTACGGTAGCGGGGAGTCTTTGGTAGAACAAAAGTAATTAATTTTTGAGTGCCTACGTGGCAACTTATCCCTTCTGATCCAAGTAAAAGTCATCAGCACTCTTCTTAACACACCATCTTTCTGTAAGGTGGATGTTTTTCTTCAGACCAGGAGGTTGGTGACGTGGTTTTGAGAGGCCAGGCCGCCCTGTGGCACACACACGCGGTGGGTGATGGAGAGAGATGCAGCTTTCTCTTTCCTTGGTATCCATTAGACTCTCATCAGCAAGAAGTGAAGGCTGGTAGAGTCAAACAGACACTCTGGAGAAGTACCAGAAGGATTAATATCATATCATCCTTGCCTTTAGCAGGCTGTACCTTGTGTTTTATGCATTCTGCAACTGCCCATATGATTTCACAAAGCAATATCTTGGAAAAAAACAAACAAACAACCTCCAGCCCAATGTAGTATTTTATTCATGTGGTATATCCATATTTCATATCCCTCTAGTGTTATCTCAAGTATTTTCTCCACAGCTGTTGTCATGTCTGCTTCATTCTTTTCCTTTGGGATTTCTATTTGTAGAGTCATAGAATTCTCCTCCCTCCCAAATTTCCCGTACTACAGCAGTGGTGATGCTGTAACGCTCTCTTTAGGAGTCAATTTCTGGGCAATTACACATTCATTAATCATTACATACCACTTTATGTGTTTCTATCTGCAGTTACAGATTTCAATGTTCAAGCTGGGTTTTGAGTTATATTAAATAGTAGTCATTTACAATCCTCAAATATTTATTCTTCCAAAGGAGAATCTGTTTATTTAGACTTTTCTGCCTATGCTCCAACTCAGCAGTTTATTTAGATCACTGTTTTATTGGAGCAGCTTCATTTCCTCTGTCCCTCTGCCTCATTTCTACTTTTTGCATGGGTAGGTTGACACTCATTGAAAACTGGAAAGAAAAATCAGATGTTATCTCTGAGCTACTGACAGAGAGTTATATATGCAAATGTCAGATTAAGTATGATACTTAATAGGTGCTAAACCTTATTGGCAAGACTTTTGCTTTACATGTACCAATAAGACAACGGTCTTCCTAGAGCCCCAGAGTTGCTGCCTTATCACCACAGATAAAGCGGTGCCACCACAGCCCAGCCCAGTTTGCTGTTGGCCACACGGGCCACGTCACAGCTCTTTGGGATGCTGGGGAGCCAGCTAGGAATGCCACGGTACCCATGGCTCTTCCAGCAGTTCCAGCGCCAACCCGGGGACCTGCTCCAGCCTGCAGCCCAACCACCCCAGGAGATACCAACAGCGTCGAAGCATCCCTGTAAAAATTCCAGTTACTTTCTGATTTCCCTCCCGTTATCTGGACGAATTCCTGCCTTGTTTGGGAGGCAGCCGGTTCATCCATCTCCATATAGAAGACAAGCCCAGCCTTGTTTGTGGCATTGTTATCAAAGACTAATGCATGGATAAAGCAAACAAACAAACCCTAATCTGTAGCTATTTTAACTGCAGCATCAGAGCCTGGCAACCTGCTGATTGCCTCTCCCCGTGCCGGACGGATAATGGGACTATTGAGGGATTTGAAGTGGGTTCTTAAAACTCCTTGATACAGCCAAGCTTTTATTTTGCCAGTGGGTAGGTCCTCTCTACGGGTTCTGCTGGGTCCTTGGTGAAGAACCTTTAAGTACAGCACGATCCTCTTTGATATTTTGACATCAAAGGAAGACACAGAGTGACCAAACTTTGAGAAAATAGAGAACCTTACTATAATGAAGTGTCATTGCATAGTTTAAGATGTAAATAGGGGAAAAGCCTTTAAACTAACTACACAGTAGGGACACCACACACCCATCGTTACCTTTCTCTAGAATAAAATAAACCTGCAAAATACAGCAGGAATACACTGCATAATTTTTCCTCATTGCCATAAGAACAGTTTTCTTTTGAAAACAGATTTGGGAACACCCGAGTTGCTTTTCAAAACTCAAAAAATGAAGGGAAACTGAGGAACTCATTCCTTTGCTGTATTTTTCTGTTTGCGGTACGCTGACTCCCACCTGTTTGCCTCTTACTGCAGAGTTTGACCTTTAACATTAACATTAACACAAAAGCCTGAAATCCGCCCCTCCACATCGGGCTCTGAACAGGAGTCCTATAACTAGACCACCCCCTCACAGGTAAGAGGAGCCATTAAACCCTGTGAATTTTCACAGTGGATAAGCCCTGCATTAATTTGACCCAGGTGCCCGTCTCACGCCGAGCATGGGAACGTTCCCCGTGTCCCCTCGGCTCTTTCTCCTGCGGTGGTCCGGCCCCAGCGCTCTCCGGACCCTAATGGAAACCATGCCAGAGCACCAGCTGCCGCGGGACACTGCAGACAGATGGTTTCGTTACGCCGTTTGGGTCACTTTGATGTCTTCTCTCGCTTTGCATACGGCTACACCAAGGAGCAGGAGGAAAACACGAAGAGCCATGTGCCGGAATTAAGTTACAAATGTCGGCCTCTTATTCAATTTTTCCAGCACAAGCCCCTTGATTCGATACCACCCAAGCAAAGGGAAGCGTCGTCATGAGCAGTGCACGCTTTTCAGGGCAAATCTGCCCTCGTTTGCACCTATGCAACCCTGGTCGCTTTGGGTAGATGTAGAAGAGGTCTGAATCTGCCCCACTAGTCTTTATTTGCATCTTAGACATTTAGGTTAATTTATCCTTTACTTTAAAGACAAGTAGATGGCCATTAGCAGCTAAGAAATTAAGTCAATATGTGCACGGATGGGGGAAACCCGAGTTACTCTGCCAAAAGTTGCCCACAATATACAATATTTTATAAAAATCTCCATCATTTCAGCACCTCTTACTAGGCTAGAATACCAAGAAACACAATCTTAGTAGTTAATTAATGGCTGAAAATGGGAGTTGCCCCACATACCCCCAACCTGTACAACCCAAGAACATGCCTAAAATTAATCATGGCTAAAATGCAATGGGCAACTAAAAGGCACTCTCATATCCCCATTGAAGGCACAATAATACATTGACAAGATCGAGAGATGTAACCGTGTGGGCAGCAAAATTTTTCAGGAGGGCAGGATGAATCTTGAAGGGCTGATTACCCGCTGGCAGCAGCAGAGATTGGCAGGTAATAGAATTAGGCTGGTTTGAAACATCTATAACTGAATTGGGCCCCGTATGATCGGAAAGTTGGCACGGCACAGGCCGGTTTTGTCCGTAGGAATAAGCCAGTGAAAATCCAGGGATCCATCTGGAGACCCACGTTGTGAGTAGGATGAGAGTCAGGCCGTGCCAGAAAACTGTAATTAGACATAGACTGAAAGAAAAAAAAACAACAGTATTTTGAAGCATCTAAAGCTGAGCTTACCACTTCTGTCAGGTGCGCAGCTAAAAGGCTGCTTCTGTCCATTGGCAAAATAATATACAATTCTGGAGTCGTCTTAGGACTGTCGAAGGCGTAACACGTACCATCAAGACTCACATTTTGAGCTAAGTTTGTCACTGTACTAACATGAAAAGAAATGGTGCAGCTCAGAATTATTCAAAACCGTGAACAGAGCTCCCTCAGTTATCACAAATTCAGGCCGAGACTGTCAGAACTGTAAAATTTAACCACCAATTTTAAACACAAAGCTAGTAATCAAGGAGTGGGTTGCATTTCACTTAGACTAACTAATGATGAAAGCTGCAATTGCCTTCAGACTGTTACATCTTTATTCATCACATTAAAATGTATAAAACTATTTACAAACCATGGAAAGAGCCAAGGAGTCCAAATGGATTCAGGTACTTCACAGCTCAGCCTCTGACTTCACAGATTCCTTTAGTCCTATCTTTAAGCTGTTCTCAGGAGCCACTTTTTCAGGAAATACTTCAGGAAACTAATGAGGTTTTTTACATATTCTGGAGTTTCTTATAATTCAACCTATTGCGAAGGAAAAACCAATCTTTCCTACCTGGTCTGAAATGCTAGT
Source organism: Tringa solitaria (assembly GCA_026413425.1). Taxonomy (NCBI): domain Eukaryota; kingdom Metazoa; phylum Chordata; class Aves; order Charadriiformes; family Scolopacidae; genus Tringa; species Tringa solitaria. The sequence continues at coordinate 78,457,118 of JAOXJM010000033.1, forward strand.
TCCTGGAAAGATTTGTATTCCAAATTTATACCATCCCTTAAGTGAGATGCCTCATCCTGCCTTCAAGATAAGATTCCAGGCATTGCTCAGATACTTGGGTATAATTTATTGTAGCCACACAAAAGTCAGATCTAAATCCTTTTGGACCATGATGCCACAAACCAGCAGTTCAAAGTTCAAAGAGGGAGGCCGACAGATGCAATTAAGTTATCACTGTTGGGATAACTGTAACCCTTGCTGTGCTTTTAGCACTTCTGGGATCCTGAAGATTGTGAAATGGTAAAAAAAAGAAGGAGAAAAAAAAAAAGAAAAAAAAAAAAAAGAGCATTCTCCTCAACACTACCTGTGTTTTCATTGCATAAATCACAGCAGTTGGAGTAAAATACATCCAGTGAACGATTTCCTGCCACTAAGGAAAAAAAAATCCAAAATCTTGTTTCCTGATGACTACAAACTTCTCTTGACAAACCTCCAGTGCCAAATGTGGTTTCCATTTACTGTTTTGGGATTTATTTGTCTATGCCAAAGTTCAGGTGTGCCAGCTCTTTGTAATAAGCCATTTGGATGAAAGCTTGGCTAGCTCAAAGGATTCTGATGTATTTTATTGCTGCCTTTTAAGATTATTGTTCAGAAATACCAACTCTAATTTTGAAATCAATTAGCCATGCAGTCTGATGAGGTGTTGGCCCAGCTCAGGTTCACACCCGCTGTCCGCAGATTATTGTTAAGTTGAGTCAGGTCCTTAGTGCCGCTCTGCCTTGCCGGCATCTGGCATACACATGTTTGATGTCCTCGCAAAATGACGCTGATGGCTTAAATGGCAAGACTCTAATGAAGAAAGCCTAGCAAGTTTGCTGCCGTTTGCCAGCAAAACATGACTTTTACAGGGCTGTGTAAAAGTCTTTTTTTCCTCCTCCTTTAACTCTTCCATGTCAAGAGAATATAAATCTTCCCCCCGGAGAGCGGAGATTCAGCAACGGTGATGAGAAGGGGACTTGAGGGTCCACTATTGGATTGTAGATGGAAAATCCCCCTGGCTCCTGCACCTTCCCGGCACCTGCGTGGCTGCAGAGCCATGTGTTGGGAAGCGCTGGCTCCAGAGGGAAGGGAACCTGCCTGCACCACCTACCATCTCCCCAGAGGGCAACCACGCCGAGAGCCAAGGAGACAGGTCAGGGAGAGGGAGGTAAATGAAACCATCATCTCAAACTGTCTACACAATGTCTCGTGGGAACCCAAACAGAGGATGAACATATAAGGTTTTTTTCCGTGACAACTTTGCAGCCGAGGAAGTTTTTCTGCAGTTTTTCCAGTTTTGTGTGAGATCTAAGAATGTGACCTCAGAGACATAAATATAAACTGAAAAAAAACCCAAACAACCCAGCTCTGATTTGGTCCTTTCACGTGTACAACGGAATTAAGTACTTATTCCTTTAGATTAAGGCTTCTCTGAAAATCAGCTTTTCCTTCTTTTAATAAAAAAAATTATTGCACCAGATTCACCAGGATGAGCAGCTGACTGTCAGCGATACCAGCCATACCAGAGGAAGAGTAATAGCAGAGATGTGCGATGAGTTATCCGTATCCATTATCATGCCAGTCTATCTCAAATGATAGATGCTAAACCACCCGTCTAATCATCTCAAAAGAATTTACAAGTATTGCATTGTGGCTTCAGAGTTGGAGTCATTTATCAAAATCAGCCTTCCATTCAACCCATCTGCAACATTTTGGAGAATGTTAAGTACACGCAGCCTGAATTTGAGCCAACTTTCTTTTTTTTTTCAAAGCCAAAAGCATTTTATTTTTTGCTTACTTTAACTGTCATGGTCATGGGGTCATTTAGAACCATTGTCCTCTGCTAAATAGAATAAAAGAGGTAAATAAAAACAATTAAATAACTCAGAACAATCAGGTATGAAAATGTAGTTCTTATCTAGTCAAGGAAATGAATGTAGCAACTGAATTCTCTCTATATAGATACATATATATAAATATATACATAATAAAAGTAGCTGAGGTCTCTAACTGACCTGCAGACCCACAATTAACCCAGCCTTTACATTAGAGGTCAGGACCATAATTATAGAGTGGGTGGGTGTATTTTTCCTCTTCTGAGGACTTTTTTAAGCCTCATACAATTTTGTACTGATGTAGCTTGTTCTTCAGGATCAAGTCTGAGTAATGCCAATTTACAGCTCTGAAAACAACTGCATTTTCAATATTCTCACAAGTTGTACTTTCGTCCAATGATCTACTGTAACTGTATAAATAGCACACTCCTGGCATGGAAGGAAATATTATATGAGGCTATGCATTTTTACATTAATTCTCTACTGGTGCTTCTTTTACTCATATAAATGTGTGAATTCTTATCATGGTGGCTTAAGACAACAGAGTAGGAAATGGTTAAACAGAGCATTACGTGTATCTCTCTCCTTTGCTGGCTTTTGATTTGGTAGGATACTCCTTCATTCTTGTAAAAAGAGAGCTCAGACTGTGTTCAAACAGTTCAAACAAAAGTTTCAGGGTTTGAAAAGAGTAAGACTCTATCATCTAGTCCAAACCTGGTGCTCAAAGGCCATGAATATCAATATTTAACACACAGGAATTAGGTTCTTTCCTTCTGAAGTGTCCTCCCAAGAAAAATGCTAAAAAGAAGGGGCTTGACAAGAAAGAAATGGGGAAAAAGAAGGAAGCCCCAGCAGACTAAGAGGAAGACCTAGTCTGGAGGGCTGGATGGAGTAAAAATCAGGCATAACTGATGAGAATTTGTCTTTTCTTTAAATCCCTGACAATTAAGCATGTCAAGAGAGTCATGGCCCCTGACAGAGTAACAGCCATTCAAAGTCATCACAAAGGTCTGTATAGCCCCATATCCCCCCGCAACAGTGTTCATGTAGGGGTATAAAAAACAAACACAGAACAATCTGAGACAACCTCTCAACTTCTAGCAATCACGGAACATTTTCCTACATGTTTAAGAGTCACTGATGGATCTATCTTCCCAGAATGGGTTAAGTATTGTTTGAATCCAAATACTTGTTTATTTATGCCTTCCGTAGCATTATGGGGCCACCACCTCCGTACCATGGTACTCTGTGATCCCCATTTAGTTACCTTAAAAGTGATGTTTGGTTACGTTAAAAAGACCTTTTGTAGTCACTGCTTTCATGGGTTGAGTTCCTGTGTGAAGAAAAAGTAAATAGACATCTTATATTCACCTCTTCCATATAATTCTTAATTTTGTAATACCTCCTCTGTACAGATGGTTGTCCTTTTGGTCACTGTCCATACAGTAGTTATGCCACACCTCGAATCATCCCTTCTCAGCCTTTCTTCTTCTTCTGGTTCTGTTTTACAATTGTGGCGATGGGATGAACAGGCTCTGTGCACCAGATTCTGGATTTTTTTTTTAACCTAGATCTCAACGTTCTGGAAGCCAGAGCCTGCAGATCAAAAGTTGGGGAAATCTTGCCCCCAGACCTGGCATCGCTCTGGATACTGTAAACAAATCACTCTTTCTTTAGCATCTTGGAAGGTATATTCAGGGAAGTTATATTATCTAAAATCCCACAAAATTTTAAGTGGCTGAAGGGAAAAAATGAAGTTCTGCCAAAATTCCATTTCATTTAAATGATTAATAAATTTCATTTTCTTTGGGGCCAGAAAGAAAGGTGTGTAAAGGGGAGCAGTTTGGCTGCTCCTGTGTCAACACTGGAATAATTTAGCAAGTTTGACCAGTTTCTGTTAGGTCTATCAAACATCGGCCTTTGCAATAAAGTTTATTAAGAGGCTTTAATATTTTATTAGGAATATATCCCATTCGATAGTGTTTGGTCATTTCATGTTTCACTTAAATCCACTTATTTTTCTGGTAGCCAGGCCTGTGGTTCAGATGATACAGAGCATCAACATAACTAGCAGGATTATTGATTATTTAATGATAATATTAATGCCAGTTAATGCAGGGCAAATTGCTCTGGTCGAAGCTGTTTGACATAACAGATATTATCCAATTACACAAGGCTGGAGGGTAAACTTTGGTAAAATTACAGAAAAACCCATTATGATATTTCCTCAGAAGCATTTTTATACAGTTTGACATCTGAAAACCATACTTGGTCTCAGGCACATACCATGGAGATCACCACCTGACTGCCTCTGTCAGGACCTACTGTTTGGCTCATTAATATTTGAAGCTTGGGCTCTCCGAGCTTTAAAATATGCAATGCACTGTGCATATACCAGTGTACAGTAGTTTGGGGTAAATATTTCAGAGTATTTAAATGCCCTTCAGTGGGGAAAAAATGAAATTCAGGTCATAGGTAATGAAAATAATTTCTTTATAGTGACAGGAATATAGGAAAGGCAGATTCTAGGGGCCTTGCCTGTCTATTTGCTGCTGATATTTGGATGGGGATATGCCGGGGAGATGGAAGCCAATGTCTCACAGGATTCATCCCTTGCTTAGGGCTAAATCCAGTTTCTGGATGGCCGGTGAGGTAAACGTCACAGAGCAAGTAAGGAGCCTGGAGTTGCTCTTTCGCCAGACCCCTGTTAATTCTGCTAGTCTGTAAAACGGGGTCTGATGTTTGGGCCAGATCTCAGGGTAATCCTACTCTTGGCTACATAAATCTTGCCTTTTTTTTTATTATTATTTTCCCTGAGAATTTTGCTTCTATGGGCTGTTGGTTCCCTTATTTCTGCCCAGCTTTTTTGTCTCCATTCTTACTCTTTCCTTCCTGGAACCTGGAATATCTCAAGCCCTGTGTAGCCAGGTTTGATTTCTCAGCTTCCCAACCAAATATGTTTGTCATGAGGAACGTGACGTTTTCAACCAGAATATTATTTTATTGATTTGGTTGGGGGTTTTTTTTGCCTTTTGGTTTTTTGAAAGACTGAATGAGCTGAACCACCCAGACACCACCCGGATGCATCCTGAAGTCTTCCTGAAATGCTCGCATTAGCCTTTTTCATAGTGGCTATTATCATTGATGCTACTGGGCTCCTAACCAGGAACACAGCAGAGGGTAGTAAAAAGTTCAATCTGCAAACCACTACCTCTTTCTTGAATTTTAGAGCTGCTTTGTAAATAACTAATTGGCTTCTAGGAAAACTCTACCTGACTTCATCTAGCCTGTCTGTGCAGCTCTTCGAGGCCTGTGTGGCCTAAGAGATGGGCTATTTCTGCCTGAGTAGAATAATAAGATGAATACCAGGCAGTAGGCACTAAAAGGAGAAGAGCGTGTGAAAATTTAAAATGAAAATTTATTTATGGCACACCCTACATGAGCTTGACCTGACTCACTTTGTAATCATTTCCAAGCCCTCAATGACGTCAACCTGTGCAAGGTTGAGCCTCATAAAGATGGAAAATGTGAAGGTTATGCGGCAATACATTGACAAGCTTTAACACCACCTCTTTCATAGCACACAGCCAATGTAGGTGCAGAACTGCCTGCTACTGGTGTGTGCTTACAGAAATGAGAGGGGGGAAAAAAAGGCAAAACTCTACAGGTACAGAACATGGGTCACGACACACACATTGAAAAGTCACGACCTTCAATATTAAGGCAACAATTCTGTCCTTCACTCTCTGTCTGTTATGCACAACAGCACTGAGAGTAAGGACTGCTGTGTCACCATGAATTGAGAAGTCAGAGTTTTGTTGCTTTGCCCCAACCTTAATGTTACGCAAATGCTGTTTTGTCGCGCCTTTAATACAATAAAGGGCTAATTCCTCAGAAATCAAGGGTATAAGTCACGTAAATGAAAACTTGTAAATTATGTCAGTAATCCATAACTCATACAACTGATTTGGAAACCAGAGCCTTATGGTTCAGAAAGAAGTAATTGCTTTATTAACTCCCATTTATCAGTATAAAACCGGCTAATTTAACTGACTGACTGATTTATATATTGATACTTTAAATTTAGCTCAACATCCTAATTTAATAAGGGGATCACATATGGATGTTTAAAAATATATTACTTTCTAGTTGGTTGATACTCTAAGCATGCCCTTATTAAGACAGATTATCTCCTTTCCCTTGTTCTTTTAAGAGAAGGACAAAACAAATTATATATCTCATTCATTCTACCTGACAGAAAGGCCATGTTTCCATATAACCCCCTCTCTCGTAATATATTGGACGCACGGCTAACCACATCATTCATTCTCTTTTTAACATCCATGATGTCATAATCCTTTGCAGCAGTGAGGGTGTATTCCTGCCGGCAGACTTTGGGAAATCACCACGGGGAGTCAGACTACCGAAGCAGAGTCGAGCAATAAATCTACCAGGTATAGCTGAAGCAAGGGGCAGAAGGAAAACCGAGATGGATTTATACACCTCTTACTCTGATTCTCCAATAAGTAAAGTCCTGTGTACCTTTATCTGATCCTGAATTCTAGGTTAAGAACTGGAGGGCTCTTTTTAAATAGTAAAAATCAGGGCAGGGGTGTTTTACTCACTTTAATTAAAATTATTGATATTGCCAACCATGCCAATACCCTTCTCAAGGGAGGGACACAGGTTAGGGTGATAATGAGAAGAGTTTTTAGATATTGGTATTAAATAACCTGTAGCTGTAACAATCATAAATTATAGACAATGTCAATAAGATTACAAAGAGTCTATGATGTACAAGTCCATGATTTACTTTTAGACTGGGTATAATACTCAGCCTAAGAGTAAAAGTGTGGGCATTTAGTGCATTTAATTTTCAAAAATTAGTGCTCCTATGAAATGGAGCATTATTAAGATGAGGCTGTGTGCGGATTAAAGCAGATAGTTCTGCCCCAGCTTGCAATCTGATAATTTCTTCAGGTTTGTATCCATAGCAACTCAGACAATTGCCCGGCCTAATGGGGATTTCACTATTAACACCACGGCCGAAGGCTTCAGTACTATGTGGGATTGTGAGCACAGAATCAGCCAAACTCCAAATAATAGCAAAGTAGGTCTAATACCAGGTAACAATTTGTGCTAAATTATGGTTTGAAATATCCCATCTATGTTTCATGCTATCATCCAACAAGCAATTTTTTTTTTCCCAGAACACCTCTTAAAAATTGCGGTTCTTGGTTTAGGAAATCAAAACATTTTTATTTCAGCCCTTCATTCTAGTGAATTGAGCTCAAGATGCTTCCTGACTTCAAACCTTAATAGCAGATGATGAGAGCAATGGGAAAATTCACTTTCTGAAGTCCAGCCAAGGTCTAAAAGAAATCTTTAAATTGATTTTGGAACCTACTTTTTTTTTTTTTTTTAATGTAAGCCAGAGTACATGGGTTTGGACCTTAGAAATTATCAGAGTGCTGTTTTGCAGTACAGAAAACCTACCCCAATGCCAACGCACCATAGGTCCCTCTCCGTGGCGATTCCAGTTTCACACGTCTGTGCTTCATGTGCTTTTCCTCTGCTGAAGCTGGAGTTAGACAGTACAACGAAATACAAGAATTAAACCTTCTGTCTTTGTCAGTTCATGACTACAGGATCATCTGATCAGGGTGAGGGAAAAGAAATTACAGGCTAGAATAATAAAGTAAAACACAATCACCGGGATTTAAAATCCATGTGTGTTCCATAGTATCCCTTCATCTTTGCAGCCTCATAACAATAAAATCCTATAATGTAGCTGAGTTCATTATCTATTATATTACCTTACTCTTCCTCTTTCACTCTCTCCATTTTACACAGCGTTTATTCTTCTTAGCCATATGGCAGACACGCAGTTCCCTTAACATATGCTGTACATCCTCGTTTGGTGAACGTGAAAAATAAATGTCTGATTAGAACCAGAAAGCCACTAATGAAACAAAGTGGTCATTATTCCTTATAAAATAATCACTGGAATGGACTTCCTAATACTCTTCTTAAAGGGTATTTCCTCAGCAGCAGCGGGCTGATTGCTGAGAGGGATGGGCAGTGGAGAAAGCTGAAAGATATTCAAAAGGCTTAATGGTCGAGAAGGACGCTGAAATCAGGGCTTTTGTTTTGAAGACGACACCAAGTGTTCGAGGGAAGTCTACGGTTTACCAGAAATCCATTTTCTTTCTCTTTGTCACAACTCCTATTGTCTTCATACGCAAATGTTCAGTGAAAGTAGAGTGTAGACCACCCGGGGCTAAATCTGCACCAACAGCACCAACTGCAGGTGGTACCCAAGGCTGGCAAGATAAATGATAATTCTTCCTGATCACGTCTCACCAGCCTAATGTCTCACTCCCGTGTTGTGCACCTCCAAACTGGTCCTGTCTGGTGTGTATTGGGACAGAACTTCTGACGGCAGTGAAGGTTCCCTGAGCATACCCCAGTGCTGCCCAGCAAGTATTCACCCTCCAGACCGATGCACATTTTTTCTCCCTTCCCTAGAAAAATTGTTTAAGGTCAAATCAAGACAGTTTCCATCCAAGTTGATTTCCTGTATTATAATTTACAGTAAATAAAAGTTTGAAATGGAGATATTTTGAAATTAAAACCCTAAAATTGTGATGAAGTTGAAATTGGACTGTCATGGTTTTATTTTTATTTCATAATTTTTTGTCAGAAACAACATATTTTCCCAGATTAAAAAAAAGTAATTTTAAGAAAATAACCATCTCTGTAGGTTTTTTTAGAAAATAATCAACTCTGTTAACAGTAACAGGTTGATGTATTATGGTTTTTCATGCCACGATTGCTTTAAAACGCAAGGCGTTTTTTCTCCATTTCTATTAAAAAAAAAGAAAAGTCTAAAAAATGACCCATGAAGACTTTCCATTCCTTCATTCTGTTTAGTTAACAGGACACAGCATTGCTACAATTAGCAGCAAATCTGTCCAGGGAACTTCAGAACAATTTTGAGTGTATGGGCTCAATGGGACTTTCAGTTTGCTTTGTAACTTTGTCCAACTTGAAAAGAAACTTTTGAAAATTAATAGTAGTCATTGGCTCAATGAAAACATTGCTACGTAAAGCAAAATACGGACAGCTATTTTCATTTGCTCTACAATGTTCTTGTAGATTACAATGTCATTCTAGATGTATTATAAATGGGGAGATCTCTTCTGAATTCAGCAAGACTGGAGAGAAAATGTAAGGAAATTTACTGAAAAAAGTCTCCTCAGAGAAGATACCTGGATGTTGAAGTTTTCCTCAGATGGGTGCTGCTTCAGACAGTAGTGCATACTTCAGGAAGTGTGAAACGGAGCCATTTTTGTAAAATCTTCATGGTCCCAGGTGCTTTCATTCCTTCTACAAGAAAATTATGTCCCACACCTTCAAGCACGCCTGATTTAATTCTCAGGGCAGAAGCCGGACCACAGTTTCTCTTTTCATCCATATCCTGATGCGTATTCCTTTGAAATTAAATAAAGATGTCATTGGCTTCAGTGAGCATTGGGCGAGTCTTCAAAGGCATTTTTAAACATAGGAATACTATATATACCGATTGGCTAACGGCTTTAAAAAAAGGTACCTATTCAACTTGCAGAGCCCAAGATACACATATGCTGTAGAAGAACAGCCCAGGAGAAAAAGATAGTCACAGCTCTACAGTATTTTCTAGCACAACTACAAGGACATACAGAGAAGAAGGATCATTATGCTGAGGGTCTGCTTTAGGACTTGGAAAAGATGAAATAATGGCCTTGCTTTACCAGAGACTTCCTATGTGATCTTATATCACTCTGTCCTTCTGTGCTTCTGCAGAAAAGAAAAATACTTTTGTATTTATAAAATTAAATGAATGATAGAATCACCTAGGTTGGAAGGGACCTTTCAGATGATTGAGTCCAACCATTAACCTAACACTGACAAAACCCACCACTAACCCATGTCTCTCAGCACCACATCTGCCCAGCTTTTAAATACCTCCAGGGATGGAGACTCCATCACTGCCCTGGGCAGCCTCTTCCAAGGCTTGACAACCCTTTCCATAAAGAAATTCCTCCTACTATCCATCCTAAACCTTCCTTGGCGCAACTTGAGGCCATTTCCTTACCTAGTTCTAGATGTGGGGCACCAGAAACAGTAGTGGGGAGGAAGGAGGATCTTCCCGTCTCTTCTGGAGAAGCAGCAAGGATGGCACCAGCTGTAAGTCTTAATGCCACCCTCTACCCTTCCTTGCATCTTTGCTGTGCCAGGAATGGCAGGTCCCATTGACCAATGAGAACGTCCTTCTCCTCTGCAGGGCAAGGTTCAGCTCTTCCTGCATCGCTGAGGAAGCCTCGACAGCTGTCAAGCATAATGCAACCTGGGAAGAAAATAATCTCCAAGCTAATTCTCTCGTACATGTCAACCCTTGTTCGGTGAAAAAAGTTGTAAAAATGAAATTAATATAAAACGTAGAATTAGGTGTTACTTCTCCCATTATATCAGACACACAACAGTGAGGACATTTTAATGAGATATTGGGATCCTCTACTACTGACTCCTTAAACAGCAAGACTCATGTCAAAATGTGGGCTGGCACAAATATACAGGTCTTAATTACGTGAAACAGGACAACACAATCCCATGTTTACATAAATGAATGTTCCCTGATAACAATCTTGCTGGTGGTGCTTAGTGTTAGATATGCACCTTAGTATTTTGCTAAAACAGAGGTTCAGTAAAAGCCTTTAAAAAATACAGGATGGGGTCCATACCTGCAAATAGAGCTAATGGTGACAAATTTCATATCAAAATGAAATAGAAAAGCGGTTTTAGAAGCCAGGGCAAGATGTCAGGCCTCCATCTCCCTCTTCTGACCTGTCTCTGGTCTTTGTCCTAAGTATTCATGGATGGTCTAAGAAGAGCTCCCCATTGCATTTCCCTGGCTGGGACAGCCCCCCTTTTGAGGTGGCCATTGGCAAGTCACTCAAGCTGAAGGAGAAATTGAATGTAGAAGAGGCCACAACGCAATAATAAAGATGCGCACCACCATCATCACCAGATATACCAGCACCACATTTTTCTTTGTAAATTTTACTCTAGCAGAATACAGCATAATTGGTGTGAAATAAATGCATTCAGAAGGTGTCTACCTCAACAGGTTCTCCAGAGAATTAATTCATAGGAACATTTTATCTGCAACTCTTAAATCACTGAGGGCATGAAGTAAATGACACGTTGCTCACATCAGCCAACAAAGGGGCAAGTCCGAGCACAGGCTTATGGCCCCAAGTAGCATCACATCAAAAAACCCAGGCTTCCTAAATGTCACTTGTGGCTGGAGATTCTTAAATGTTTATTTGTCCTTCATGTTTAGTTCTTTTGAATAGTCAGAGTGAATTTACCCATTAACTTTTGCTTTTGTCCTAACCTCATTGCATGTAAGAAGCTGAAACATATATCTCCTTGTAACAACCTTACAGTGAATTTTACTTGCTTTTTTGCATACACATCTCAGTAGCTGGCATCCCTCATTTCGTATGTTAAAATATCCTAAGATAATTTTATAGAAGTTTTCATATTTTGTGTT
>JAOXJM010000033.1:78483718-78497815 GCA_026413425.1 Tringa solitaria
CAAAACTTGTACTAGGTAACCTTTATATTTTCCCCTCAAAAAAATGCCTCATTTTTCTGTTCGAAAACACTAATCTAAAGGGAGAAGCAGGTAAGTTTTTGATGGATCATAACTTTCACTTGGGCAATTCGGAAGATTGGATGTCGTTTGCTGCAAAAACATTTCCTTTTGCTTTTCCAGTACAAAACAAAATTAATCCTTCCTCTTTCACATGGTAAACATCTTAGAGTACTTGACAGATTGTAAGTGACTTTTCCCAGGCAATAATAAAGGTTTGATACAATGACTGGAATTGAGGGAATAATTTTGCAATGGATAATTCATTAAATAGGTACGGCTTATTTCTTCATCTAAAAATGTCCCCCCAGAGGAAACAAAAAGAGGTGATGGAATTTGCTATCAAGGTTAATAGAAAATTCTTTTCAAGTCAATAGAATGACTCAAAATAATTCTTTCCAATTATTAGTTATGATTCTGTGTTGGTAACATCTGACACAATTGCGTCATAGTCAATCATTCAAAAGCTTTTAAAATAAGTCCAGCATTGTTTCTGTGATTTTTCTTTTCTTGTAAATAAAGATTTTGTCTGCGAGAAGAGATATTTCTCAAAAGTATATGAGAATTTCACACAAAAAAGATTCTAATTGCCAGAATTGCTCATTGTGATACGCTAGCAAATATTTGCAGAATATTTTTTGTTGAATGGAAGCAATTCAGCTGGAACCATAATAGAGAACCATAATTGGCTTCATCGGAATGAATAATAATACAATGAATTCTACTAGAGGTGAAAAGGCATTAGAAGAAAACAATCTGGAAACAATACAAATGTGCAAACAGGAATTGCACAATTCTATGTGCTTTTGGCTATGTTTTTACCTTTTCAGTAGCTCCTAAGCAGACATTGTAAGACACTCTGATTTTACTACACAATTTTTGAAAGATCTCAATGCCGAGACACCTTCATTAATCTTTTTTACCATATTACCCGTATATAGATGACCAAGAACTCTGTAGACACTGCTCCTCTGACAGATATACTGCATTATCTATTTGATCATTCAATACATTAGTATTGAAAGAAACACAAAATATAGAATTATTTAGGTTGGAAAAGACCTTTAAGATTATTGAGTCCAACCAGCAACCCAACACTGACAAGGCCACACTAACCCATGTCCCTCAGCACCACGTCTGCCCAGTTTTTAAATACCTCCAGGGATGGCAAATCCACCACTGCCCTGGGCAGCCTCTTCCAAGGCTTGACAACCCTTTGGGTGAAGAAATTTTTCCCAATATCCATCCCAAACCTTCCCTGGTGCAACTTGAAACCTTTTCTTCTTGTCCCATCACCTGTTCCTTGGGAGAAGACACTGAACCCCTCTGCCTCCCCCCTCCTTTCAGGGAATTGTAGAGAGCAAGAAGAATATGAGAATATGTATAAGTCTAAATCAGAAAAGATGGAAGGGCTGTGAAAAAGGCAGTTAAATCCCAAGAACCACTTCGCTTTCAGATGAGAATATATGTCCAAAAGCAGCTGATGTGCTGTGTGGTCCTGAGGTCATGATGAGCTCACCACTGACACTGATACCACCTTGGTTGGTCTTCAGTCAGCAAGATGCTTTTATAGGTTCTGTTTGTATGTTTATTGGCTTACATCAATGCGTGTATTGTGTATCCTAACATTAGGCTTCTGTTAAATAGCCTAGATAGATCTCTGCAAGAATTTCAATGGAGATTACTATTAATGCCTCATTAAGGAGGTTGAGATAAGTATCTTTTCCTCTCCTGAATGTCACACTTTGAATCACTCTGCAAGGAGTCCTTGCTGCCTGCCTTGCAATAGAAAGAGGACAAGGAAGTGAAGAGGATGTTTCAGCAACTAATACATAGAAACATCCAAGAAAATTCTGCAGCCAGTCAGGAGAAAACTTTGTTGGCCAGAAAACTATCTGATAAGATTTGCTTTCTGAATTAACTAAATTGCTTTAAAATAGTTCAACTATAGTAAACATATGATCAACAGTTTGTAAAACATGTAGAAAACTTTCCAATTGGCCAGGTCTGCATCTCAAATTTATAATAAAATCCAAATCAAGCAAGTATCAAATGGTTTATGCTTTGTTGCCAACACCTTGTGCAGCTGTAGTAATTCCTGACTAATCAAAATATGAGGTTTGGGAGTACTTTTAATTACCTGCATATGATTCAGATATTTCACTACTTATACTGGTGTTATCTCACATGTTTTTTATGTTATTCCCAGAAGCATCAGCACTGAACTGCTTAGGTAGGTGACATTTTTTAACGTCAGGGTTTCATAGTGTCATTTTGTAGACTAAAAAAGGGTTATACTTTCCCATAGAATAAATGCATTATCATCAGTTGTGAGAAATGGATACTCTTATTCATAAGGAGGTCTAGATAACTTTCTCAGTCATGATCTTATTCGTTCTGATTTATTAAAACTTTCTCTATTACAGGATAGTTTCTAAATCTGGTGATGAAATAGCTTGTCCACAGAAAAGTCTTGCCTAGAACTTCGGGTCTTGTTCTCTTTCATTAACTACATTTTGCCACAAAGGTAAGGCCACTCATTTAAAAAAATAAATGCAGGTAGACAGATATAAACCCGCAGTTGTTATGAAAGGTGATGGACTCACAATTGTAGAAAACAAAAATGCTTGTGTTCTTCCACTGGAAAAAAAGTGCACCAATTATATTTGCTTCCTATCCATAATAAAATATTGTTTGTTCTTTTAGAGCTGACCTTTATTTTTAAATGAAAAGTGAACTTTAAGATAAGGCTATATTTTCAAACATAAAAGGGTTTTCCTTATCTTACTTCCTGACACACTGCTTTAGCTGTCTTTTCTTTAAAAAAAAAAAAAAAAATCATTTGGCCTTTTAAATGACTAGAATTGGAGATAAAACATCGTGGAGCCCTGTGGAGCAGACAGACAACTGACCAAATCATTTCAGTTTTTCTATCTGTATCTTGACATAGTCAGATGTACAAAAAAGCCACGTTTGAACAGCATCAGCCTGGCTTTCTGTCATTTACATACAAAACTTTCATGAACAAAAACAATATCTTTTTTAAATTATTTTTTTTCTTTTGCTTGAGATTTTCACCTTTATAATGTCATAAAAGCTATGGAAAACCTTGATATTTTTTTTTCAGAATGTTGTTAAAAAAAACCAAAACAAAACATGGGAACTCGGCTTATTAGCTTAGAAATTAGCTCAAACCAGTGTGCACCTGCTAAAATAATTGTCTCTTTCTAGTGTTTTCCATGTAATACTCCTTTTTTGTGTAACGCAGCATAGGTAAATTAGCTATCTTTTAAGTTGACCTGATGGCAATTATACTTGATGAATGGCTGCCCTGATTCCAAGGTATTAGAATTTGCTTCTTTCAACCTTGCTATTAATATGAATTTTCAGCCCAAATGCAATGTTGTAAAATGTCATGGAATCTGAAGACAGCCAGGAGATGTTTAAGAAGACAAAACGAGAGTAAAGGTCACAGATATCCTTTTAAAAAGTTGAATAAAAATGAATCGAGGGCCAGGAAGATCAGACAGAAGAGCTTTGTCTTCTCTTTAACCAGAATTGGGGATTAGTCTTCTTCGGGTGGTGATAAGAAGGATTAGATCCGCTGGTGGTGTGGCCAAGATGATTCAAGGTCTTCTTCTCATGACAGATTCCTGGGATTTATGTTACGCGCAAAATTTTTGTTCAGATAAACTTCATTAAAAACGCAGCCCTACAGTTTAATCATGCCAGATATAGGTAGTATGGGTGAAAACATACTGCACTGAGGAGCACAGACCAGTAGGGGTCTGGGCACTGGGGCAGCTGCGTGGTCTTGTCCATCTACCCAACCTCCAAGGACGTTTAAAGGAAACACCTTGAGACCCGTGTGGGTTTTTTTCTTATTAACCCTGCGCTGTGAATTGATGGGGTGCCGGTGAAAAACAAACACAGGCAGAGAAAACACGAGGCCTGCCTCGCACAAGAGCTCTTTATCGACAGTTTATGACATAGACTCGGAGTGGCCCAATATTGCTCCTGTGACCTTCACCTCCCAGAACTTGGGAGGCACTCCAGGCACTTGGAGACTTTGTTCACCCCGTGAGGGCCTGCCTGGCCTTCTCACTGCAACTTTCTCTTCCGTGTCGTTCTGAGAATTAATGGGGAGCACTGGAGACAATTACACGTGCTTTTTTGCCATCTCTTGGCTGAAATCTCTGCTGGCTTCGCGTTCCTTATCTGCAGACAGGCCCAGCTAGGGACTGTGCCAAATTACACGTGGTGGATTAGTAATGGGTCTACAGTGAACTTAATCTTTGGAGCTGGCACCAAAATTCCACACCCACATTGGCCCAAATTCAAAAGAGAAAAGAAAGAGGAAAGAACATATTTAGCCTTTCTTTTTCTTTTTTTTTTTCCCCCAAGGATGAATATTACAAGGAAAAAAAGCTTCTAATTCTTATTTACAGCTCTTGAACTCCTTTGATTTCCTGTCCTGTGTTAGCTTGCTATTAAAAACTAAATTAAGAAGAATGCCTAAGCACTTAAAATCCACACATACATATCTTATAGTGGAGGAAAAATAAGTCCAGTTGGGTTTGTTACCTATATAAGCATTAAATTTTTTAGTAAAGGTATCTCTCTCGATCCCAGTGCACATTTCTGTATTAAGTTCTGTTCCCTTTTTTTTTTTTTTGCAGTAATTCCCTTTTGAATTTTATTTCAACTTAAAAAAAAACTTTCAAGAAAGAGCATACAGAAAAATTACTTTGGCTGTATGTGACAAAGCCAAGAGTAGGCAAAACGTAAAAGACAGAAGGAAAATTAAACTTGCTTTAAAAGAAATCCAACTTTACCACTAGACCTCATTATCTAACAGTACTCATTAAAACAAAATAAAACACAGCAGTAAAATAGATAATTGGTACAGGCTAAGTTCTAGGGCTAATTTTTCTGAGCGATCAAGTTCTTCAAGAGCTTACAGAGATTGGAAGCCCACAGGAAAAAGTCTGCTTTCCTGACCAGACTCCTGCTAATGCGTCTTGCCAAATCTGTCTTGAGAGCTAGAACAGGAAACGCCCTCCCAGCAGCTGCGTCTGTAGATTCCCCAGCTCGGGCTTTTACTCACAAACCAGCCTTCTGCGTTGCTGGGACATGGTCACAGTTTGGCCTCTGTTCAAAAAGTTCTCAAATGCGTAAATTTGGCAAAGGATGTAGTGTACCTGTCATTCAAATGAGCCTATAAAGTACAGAATTTCAACCAAGCTGTTGAAATGTGACGACCAAGAACGAACAGTCAACGGGAACCAAGATCTTTTGACTCTCTCATGGTGCTCAAGGAAGCATAAGAACTCTCTCAATTCCTGCATAATAATAAGTCCGCACAAGTTGCTGCATTCTCCTTCCTCTTTTTGCTTGCCTTCAGCCTCCACATTACAGTGTTTTCAATACAATACATTTTTTATAAAATTGGTGGGTAGGTATATGGTTGTTTGAACAACCAAAAATCATCTGCCAGACAATTCTGTGAAGTGATGAAGTAAAGGAAAATAATACTGAGTATACCACCTATAGCCCACTTAAAAAAGATTAGGAAAATGAAGATAGTTTCAAAATCTGCTTATTTTTTAGTTAAGGTGTTTCCTGAACCAGAAGTCATTTCCATATGTATAGTCACACCAAACAGTTTGTTCCTCCACCAACACGTCAAACCTCTCCACAAACCATGGACTTTTTTTAGCACTTGCAACATACTTTGGCAAAGAGTTCCACAGCTGAACTACCCAACCGCATGAAGAACCTTTTCTCCTTCTGTTTGCTTTGATGTCCCTGAGCTCCAACATTCAAAGAAATAGCAAATGACTTCTCCGTGCTAGTTACAATTTTATGGGCCTCTTTCATGTTCTGCCTCCCCCATTCTGTTCCTTTCCCAAAACGATTTTTTTCTTTCTTTCTAAGAAAGTCTTTCCTTGCTCTGAGCCCATCCTGTCACCCGCCTCTGAATATTTTTCAGATAGATCTACTCTATCTTTCTTTGAGATTCAAGGTGTCGGCTGGATTTCTACAGTACCATAATGAAGTAGCGGATGAACTGATCTGTGCAGAGCTCTTTATCCATGGTATGCTCTGAAATATGGGAAAACTACACCCCAACACCAAGATATTCCAAAGTAGTGGTATTGCAAACAAACCACTAGGTCCAGTTTTTCACTTGTGGTCTGGTTTTTGTGGGGGTTTTTGTTTGTTTTGGTTTGTTTTGGTTTTTTTAACCTTAATATGCAGAGTACCAAATTTAAACAAACAACTTTGAAATACCAGTAAGTGACTATGAACCATTCTGGTTTGGGGTTTGATAAAGTGCAAACTTGAATGGCACTCAGGACAAGACTGAAAAAAAGATATATTTTGGTCATATGAGAGAATTATACAACTTTCCTAAAACTTCCGCAGCACTTCAATTTTATTTTTGTTTATGTATTTTTTTTTTTCATATCATGCCATTAGCTTCTGAATGGCATGGTAAAGCAAAATCCAACACCAGGCCCCGTTGCTCTTTGTATAAATTGACAACAACTCAGGAGTGCTTCAGCTGTTAAGTGTCAACATGTTCCAGGAACCCATAGACACAAATGCTTTGATTTTCCTGCAATTTAAAACACAAGAAAAACCTTGCTCAGGGAACAGCCAGGCTCTCCGGACTGTTTAATACTATTACTGCTCCTTTCTACTGCCTGCATACCTCAAAGGCAGCAAATTAATCTTATGCGTGAGCAGATAATGGCTGAGAGTCTACCCAAAAAAAAGGGCTTTCCAGAGCAGCCTGTGGGAAGAAGCAAAAACTCCATAAACAGCAGGGACCAGAGCAACAGCAGATGTGGGGCGAAGGGGAAGTAATGAAAAAGTGCATTTGGAAACACGAGCAAAAGGCTAGAACCCAGGAACGGAGCAGGAAAAATTCATGGGAAACAGGAAGAATTTTAAGGGTAAGTTTAATAGCAGGGATCCAGAGTCAAGACAGCAAAAGGACTAGAAACTTGGCCATGCAGGAAAAATAGAGGGAGATACCTAAGATGAGAGAATGCCCCATTCTACTAGAATACCCTAATGGGATTGATCTGCAGGATTCCTGGTATAGATAAAGGAATTACTGAAAGGAAGAGCTGGTGAAGGGCACGCACTGGGCCTAGAGATCTGAACTCAGAGAAACAGCCAGGAACCCAGGCAAGTTTGGTTGCTCATATTCCAGATCCAACATGCAGTCCCTGCGCCATGGCTGACTGGTGAAGCCCTGAAAGGTCCTCCCGATTCCTCTGGGCACAGGAGGCAAGTTGTTTTGGGGAGGGATGGAAGGTGACACACAACCCAAAGATCTCCCTGCTGACATCTCAGTCTCTCCTCTATGTCATAATCATCTCTTCTTCACAACACTTGGAACAGATTGAAAAGCATTTAATTAACAAGGTGATATTTATCATTAATGCCTCAACTTCTTAAATAAGGTGGTGGGTGAGTAGAAAAGGAACTCCCTCACAAGATACAAATTTGTGTTCCTTGTCAGCATCTCTGAAAAGATGACTCAGACAACATGGGCATCCAGTTTTGCAGCAATGCCCAATTTCTCAACACCTACGGCAGATGAACCACCACAGGGTGCAGGAGATGCTCGCTGGGACAGCAGCCCATGCCACTTCCCACAGAGCTGATACCTCCACATGTTAATTAACCATTGTTGGCTTGAGAAAATGAGAAAATCTGCCCCACCACAACAATTGCCCCGGAGATGGGACCTTGCCATGGCATCGCTAGTCTTTGGCCAACTTGGCTCTTTATCCCATCATCTGTACGTGTACACAGTATTTACCACCTGAAGCTATTGAGGTGTGAAGTACCAAACAGTAGTCTTCTGCTGGACACTAAAAAGTGACCCTGTACTTTGAACGTGATAGTTATAGAAATGCAAAAAACTAGAGGAAACAGAAACCGCTACCAAGCACTACGTTCACATCCTATAGAAAATTGATGCTCACGTTACAAACCCTGAAGTGCCTTTTAAATGTCAAGCAGCCTACTGAATTTCAAGGGAAAAAAAAAAGTACTCCACATGACTCAGAAGCGTTGCAGAAACGCAGCTGAATAATTTAGACATTGCAATTTCAAGTAGCTGGACATCATGGACAGCCCTAATGCAACACCAAATGGCTTTATTGAGCCATAATATATAATTTTAGGACTGATTATCACACAAGCTGTTAAACAAAGTTTGTACGGACAACTTGGTTTTCCAAGCATTGCTTTTAGTGGCCTAAAATGGATGTTTACAGCCTATCATCAGTTGCATACATTATATTGGCTTCCAGAAGGTCTAGAAGAGCCTACTAAAGCTAAGCAGAATTTAATCATTAGGAAAGTATTTCAAGTCATTAAAAAGAGCATATGTGTCTTGGAAAACTTGATATGTGGAATTCTAGTGGAGGGAGGGAGAGAAACAACAATATTTTACTCATTAAATAACTTCTCTGATGTCGTCTTCTGAACTGTGCATGGATACAGAGCAGTTCACGGAAAACACATTTGCATCAGATTCCAGGAATTGGATTCTTTTTAGTATTCTTTGGTGGAAAATGAAGGCTTGGCTTTTTACCAGATTATTTGCTCTATGATAAATGTAAAAGTTTTACAAGCTCCGATGGATTATGGACAATCATTCCTGAGAAATTTGATCACTGGGGCTATTGCAAAAAGCCCAAGCGAAGCTCCCAGCTGAGTCAATTGGGTAACTGAGATGTCAACGTAGAAGTTGCATGAGAAGACTAATATTAAGCACATTTTGTTTTTAATAAGAATTTTAATAAGAATTTCAATTACACGTCTTCCCAGGGATCAAGGCCTCTTGGAAATAACACGACAGTGGCACATTTTCAGATCAGTGACTTTTCAAGCTTGGACTAGACTAAGCTGATAGAGTCCCTTCAGTCAACTCCACTTTAAAAGTCTTGTTTGCAACCCTCTTTCCGCCCCTAATATCTTAATCTTTTGCACCAGGCTTAAATAGCTTCCCTTGGTATTAAAACAGGGAGGGATGTTATCTCAGCTTCATTATTTCATTAATATTCCTGAATGGTACCAACACTTCCAGATCTCTGTCCAACGCTACATAAATTTGGAGAGTTTATTCCAGAATCAGACTTACTTGAGTCTCAGTTTATACTGACTTCTGTTACTACACAGTGTGTCTACTTCAGGGTGGCCATCTATGCACAATTTATGTGCACTTGTTGTAGTCTGGCTCTTCGTAACAACTCCTGCACGAGTGGATGTTCTGATACTCTCATGCTGAGAATCACTTTTATCAGTGGGACCGTTAAAAGACTCCGTTTCCCTACCCAGCAAAGCACTTTAACAAAACTGGGAGGCGTTTTACATCTCTGAGACCTTGCTCCCTCTGCAACATTTTTGTCTGAAATGGAAGTTATTGAGGAAGTAGCGGGAACGACAGCTTTTTTCTGACAGAGATACAGACAGAAAACATAAGTTAGTAAGATGTTTCCTTAGGAAAATTCCAGCCCCTTTATCTCTCCCCAAGTGAGTCACTTTTG
The DNA here is from genome assembly GCA_026413425.1 of Tringa solitaria. NCBI lineage: Eukaryota > Metazoa > Chordata > Aves > Charadriiformes > Scolopacidae > Tringa > Tringa solitaria. The sequence goes on from JAOXJM010000033.1 coordinate 78,493,351, forward strand.
CAGAAGAATGTTTGTGTTTTCTCTGCAAGCGTTTGGGCTCCATTATCCTCATATCTCTCCTGAAAAGATTTACTGTCACCAGGGAAATCCGTGGGAGGAAATGGGCACCCGAGAGAGGGTTCTGCAGGGGAGACCACGTCTCCTCCAAGGGATGGTTTGGAAGAGGCTGGATAATCTGAGAAATGCACAACTGGATCCTTCTGCTGAGTCATGACACTTCCACGCACTAGAACCTCACACAGAGGGGTTTATTATTTGGTCCTTGTGTATTTTGGGTTTTTTTTAATTAAACTTAATAGATAGATCCTAATTCCAACCAGAGTTCAAGCGGGCTGGAAGTGTTTCACTCTGGGTCTTAGTGAGTCTTACAGGGGAAAAATAATCCCAGACCAGTGGAATCGGGGGAGCCAATATATATTGTCACTTATTTTATAATTTATGCAATTCAAATGTTCTGGTCTCCTCTCAACACCTGAAACAAATTCTTGCTGCCCCCAGAGTTTCTGACACAGTTTCGGTCTCACCAAAGAAGGTAAAAGTATGCCTGGCATCCCCGGGGCTCGGATTATCATCGTACGGCAGCATAGCTGACATAACTAAATTAATTTGACTTAAGAAATCAGAGAAGTCTTGAACTGTTGTCTTGTAGATGACAAACCAGGGCCTTATCAGCTAAGCTGCTCAGGCCCAGCCCACAGCACTCTCAAGTGTGATTTCATCTAAGTAATGTGTTGCTGAGTCTAACGTCAAATGAATCTATCACTTTACAACTTTTTCTAATTAAAGGAAAAGAAGATTAAATGCATAAGAACAGCGATTTAAAGGCTGTAGCAGATTAATGCTCAGCATTGCTCTAACAATTTCAAGGTGATTTTATCATTACTCCTTTGAGCTGAAACAAATATCTTTTATTAAACGTTTACAAGGTATATGGAGATAGGAGACACTCTACTATTCTTTCTTGCAAAAATAAGCTGCAGCTAAATGTTTCAGTCCCTCCATTCATTTCACTGGATCTATTAGAAGACTAATGTCCAAATTGCACCAACTTAATCCCACATACAACTACAGTATTTCCCATTGGCTGGTCACAGGCCAAATTATACAGAATTTAGGCCACCTTAATTTGGGCCTAACCCCTTAAACATTTTGAATGTAGCTGTGCAATGCATACCATGAAAATTTCAGTATTTCTTTGAAATCGAATCTATTCTTCGGATATATTCATACAGGAAAACAAAGGACTCATCTGAGTGGTTTTGCTTGAAGCCATATCCTTCAGGATTTTTCCTTTGGGGTTTTTAACGCTCCGTATCACTTGAGGGTGCCAACAGCTGTGCTTGTAAGAAAAAGTGGCAGTTCACCTCCTGAACCACTGACTCCTGGTCATCCAGGCAAAGCCAGTGCTCGGACACTGAGGGTCCGACCACCATTTAGCATCAGAATTAAAAATTTCCTTGACTTAATGTTTGTTAAAGCTTTATGTAATCTATTCGTTGGTGAGTTTCACATCTTTCCCGTGCCAAATGCTTAACTCCTCTCTTTAATATTAAAAAATATATTTTACATTTTCTAAATTCTTTTCCCAAAGGGATCTAGATATGGGGAATCAAACTTCCCACTGGAAGTTACTGGGGTTTATGCTTCTCCGTCACCCTTGACAGTGTGAGTTGGGCTCCCAAATCACTTCAGCAGTGATCAGGTATCAGAAGTTAATGCTTCTAGCTCTCTGGGAAGGTCTTAATTATGGAATTATGGGTCTTAGCCCCATAACAGTCTAAGATGGGTCTTAGTTCCATAACAGCTGAAAGCATAATTGGTATATCAAGTGTTATGGCATCTGGTCAAGGAAAATAACCAATCATTGTTGGGAGGTTATATTGTTAAATATTGTAGTTTTAAAAGGAAAAAATGAGTAACAATAGCAGAAGTTCCTGTCCAAGACCAAAATTGGAGCACAGGTTAATATCAGACTTTAGAAACAGAGTTTTCAAAAGAAATTTTTTTGTTATCCCATTACATAGAGATAAAGCAAATTATGTTTGGGTTTTTTTACTTTAGCAGAAAACATACTGTTTTCTAAATTACTAGGTATGGTGCTAATCATTGTAGATTTTTAAAAGCCAAAGCATAATTGGAGGATATCATCCTATCTCAGATGGATGTATCTGACAGTGCCTGTTGAAAATTATTTGTTCCTCGGGTAAAGAGAATTCATCAAGCTTTACAAACCTTTTATAATACAGAAACTTAGATCTACAAAAAGGCTGGTTGTTTATTTATATATATAAGCCAGGCATTTATTCACACACGAGACAGACGTAATTAGTTGGTTTCTGCAAATATATGATCAATTGCATTTCTCTTGCTTGTGATTTTTCTTTCTTCTTTCTTTATTTTTCTTTTTTTCCTGTCCTTTTTTTTTATTTTCCTTTTATCTTTCCTTTTTCCTTTTATCTTTCCTTTTTCCTTTTTTTTTTTTTTAACTTTTCTTTCCTTTTTCCTCTTTTTTCTAGGTCCTAGTCATATTTACATGTTCCCTCACGCAGAAATGGTATCTTTGTGCTTTCCTGAACCAATTACATCCCTCTTTGGGGTTCAGCACATCTTTAATTAGTACCAGATCGGCAAGTATTTTCAGGAGATTCCCATTAGAAAGATCATCAACCATTTCTGTCCTCCTTCTCGGAAGGAAACTTTGAGCAGACGCTCTCGCCCAGCAGTAACATTGACACATTAACTTGCCTCAGCCACCTCGCTCAGACTACTTAGTCTGGCTCCACCACGGCTGGGAGCCTTAATCAGATATCATACTAACGAAAGCTATGTCAGTAATGATGTCAGATGAATGGTGGTCACATGGCAACGGGCTCATTTGAAGCAAACAGTGCCACGCTTGTTTTTAGGCTACTTTATGGCTGGGCTGAAAAATGACTTTGTTCACAACGAAACACCACTAATGTATGAGCTGTTACCGGCAGATTTTAGCACGTCTACTATTTTCTCAACATTCTCTTAATATACCGGGCTGGGCAAACAGCGTAAATATCATTAAACTACACAGATTATCAAACTCATCAATCAGCATGTAAGCTAAGCAGATGAAAGCCTGGCAATCCTTTCTGGCGTTTCAAATCCTCAAAGAAATGGTATTATGGAAAACATATAAAGGAGAAAATATTTTAATTTTGCACTCTGATTGGGCTTATACCAGATTTACACATCCAAGAGGACGGGGAGACCCAGCCAGCCCTCCTGTTGGCTCCCAAAAGCAGTTTTTCCCTTCCCTGGTGGGAAATGGAGGGGGAGGATAACGATGCTGAGCAGGAGGGAAGCCCTTGCCCTCTGGCTCCTCTCACACCATGACAAAACAGAAGCCCCAGAGTCCCCCCAGCATTTTACTTAAATTCCCTTTCCTTTCCCTGGCATCTGGAGTAAAATTGCTCCTTCCTATTTCTCACACGCACATTTAGTGCTCTTACCCGCCAGGACGGGCCGACAGAACAACGTGGCTGTTTCAGTGTGTGGTGTTGGAGACACCATCAGTTTCTCAGGGGTCAGAAACTGCTGTAATGGAGAAAAATCGTAAGTAGCCCCGTCCTGAGGCAGGCAGCCACATTTTCCTGTTGCTCAGTCTCACGATCAGCCTGAGATAAGTGGGCTGGTGAAAAGGAAAATCCTTTCCTCCTCTGTCCCAGGAGAAGCTGGACGGGGTGACACAGCTGTGTCACCCTCCGGCCACTGGCCAAGGAGCCAGGGACAGGAGCCCGACTGCCTCTTGCTGACATTATGGGTTTGTGCGGGTTAAATTCATCATGAATCGGCTCGGAGTGGGAGCCCAAAAGCCAGACGGGGTCACAGACCTCTCTGTTTGGTCTGTAGTGCTTCTTTCATTCAAACTCACTGGTCGGGAAGGTGGTTAAAAATTATTGTGTTTATCCAACGGGGGAGCAGGAAAAATGGCAAAGATAGCAGAGAAAAGCTAACTGAAAGATCCCAGAATTTACAACACTAAGTAGTGAGAAAAAGCGTGAAAAAAATATTAAAGTAAAGCTCTTTCATGGGTGAAGGTGTGGAAATCAAGGATTCTCACACAGAAAGCCAGAAAAAAACCATTCAGATATCTGCTGAGAATTATTCAGTTACTCCTAACTAGTGGTATATGAACTACAAATGCCTGCTATCCCATATTCTACCCATCAGAGAGAATCAGCAGAATTTTAACCAGTTCCTGACCCTAGAGCCACGCTGGCATAGCCTTTGGATTAACACAGAAGTCCAAAAAAAAAAAAAAATCTATCTTTTAAACCCTGAAGTTCCAACTAACTCTAATAGATTCTGGACACAAACTGCGTATCATTCATACAGCTGAGCCTTTAGCCCTGCTATTCTTTTCTGTTGCCTTCTGGCACCACTTAGCAAGTTCCAGATGAATGAATTCTCTATCCATTGATATAAACTGGGG
>JAOXJM010000033.1:78523947-78534371 GCA_026413425.1 Tringa solitaria
GGAGAGCAGAGCAGTCTCCGAGCTATAACTGGGTTTTTTTTTTTCCAAGGTTAATTTCTTTTTTCCCCCCTGCATTGAGCATAATCAGCACAACGATGAATCAACGCTGTGGGATCAGCAGAGACGTGAGTGTGCGTGATGTGTTCAGCGGCTGAATTCCACACAGATGGTCACGGCCAAGCCAAAGGGTTAAAATAATATTCCTATAATCCCAGTTTCTGCTATGGATGAACAATGGAGTTCTCCACTGCTGGCCCCCAACAGAGCTCCTTTTATCTTGGAATGGTCTTGCACCCTCTCCTTTTAAGCTTCCGTTGCAACAACACTGCAATTCATTTTTATTTTTTTTCAGCTTTAATGACTGTACATTTTATCCACAATAAACTTGGCAGATGAAAGCTACTATTTACTACAAGTATGTAGTATCCCTCCTCAGTTTAAAGATTGCATGGATATCCCGGGAGAACATTTGTGTGTTTCCCACTTAATTTCTTGTGCATCTTATTGAATAAAAAATAATAAATCTCTCTTGAAATCTGCTCATTTCTCTCCTTGCTCCTGCAGTGACCCTAATGTCAATAAACCCCAACATATTCAGGGCTGTGGGGCTGCTAGATCAGTCTTTTCTTACTCTCCCAATTTGAATCCGACCTTTCCTTTCCCCAGCCTATATACCAATTCCTATCAAATCTAAAAACTGATTTTAAAGCTGTCATATTTATTTTCCCTTAGGCCTTGTTTCACACTCTCATTTCACCCAACTTTGAGTTATTATTTGGTGCAGTTGCATGTATATTTATTCCGGTAACTTCTTTAAATCATTTCCCAAATACAGAGATAAAATTAGATTTACTTGCATTATGTGCTCTCACTTTATAGGCAAAACACACTTCAGTGTAATTTATGCTTTTTTTCCCTCAAAAAAAGAAATCTATTAGCATATGCATATTTTTCTCTGGCTAACACCTACAAGCAGACAGCAAGAGATGGAAACATGCTGAATAGGACATGACGTAGCTGTGATCAATAGGGCCAGGGAAACCTGAGGGCTGGCCAGCAGAAAATTCATCCCAAACCTTGGAGCTGAAGCTGAACATACTTAGCCATTTCCTGACATGTAGATTTACAGATTTCTCAAAAATGTGCATTGAAATCCCCAAAACAATAATCTTGGTACATGAGCTTGAGCACAATGAGTTTTGAAAATATCAATTTTATGAAAGCATTAATGAAAAAAGAAAAAACCACAAACTAAAAACCTTTGAAATTTTGAAGCTGGTATCTGCCCAGTGTTAGTACAATGAACAAGGAAGACACTAATGTGATTCATGAAGTATTTGGTAACTCTAACTGAAAAAAGTCAACAAAATTTAGCAAAGTTCAAAACATTGGAGTCTAGGTACATCTATTGTTCAAGGAGAAGTAAGAAACAAAAGTAAAGAAGGAAAGAAAGATCAACAGAAAAGATGACATTTGTTCCTTCCTGAAGCTATTGACCATTAAAAGCTCAGAGCTCTATTCTAGAGAAAAAATATTTCTTGAATACTCATCAGTAGTAAAGAAAAGCATAAAAAAATATCTTTTTTCTGAAAGGCAAGAGGGAATTCCTCAAAAATAACACAGGACTGGTTTGAGGATTCCCAGGTGCTGAAGCCAAGGTCCTGAAGTAGCTCCTGCCTCCTTCACACCTGACTGCACTGAGGTATGCAAAAAGTATAAATATTTTATATTATAATCTCCCCTGATCTTTTAAACATCTTTTCAACGTTTCCACATATTTTCCCTGTGAGACTGATGTGACACATTTGAGGCCACCAACATATCTACGGACAGCCAGGAGTCAAACCCAAGTCACCTCTGTTCAATTACAGGTCGATCCAATAGCTGGGAACAAAAAGGTGGCTATAAAGGAGTAAGTTGAAGTCTCAAAGCACTGAGGAAAATCTGAGTTTTAATGGCCAAAGCCTCAATGATATTTTGCAAAAGCCTGAGAAATTTGCCAGTGTGTATGGTTACTCCAGTGGAATTCACCACAAAGCTACAACAAATCAATGTACCTTTAAGTTCATTTTTCTCACTCTATTGCCCCTTCATTAGCCCAGAGTCCCAGAACCTTCCTCATTTACACTAATTACAGTAGAGTAGGGTGGTGGGGAAACACTTCAGTTGGATCTTCTCACGTTCAAAATAATTTGAAAGATGATTTATTTCCCACTCAAGCCAAGCAGCCTCCAATAAAGGAAATAATCTGTTTCGAGCCCGAGATGACATTTGGCAAGTTTCAGAGCAAATATTCATGACAGTCCTAAGCCTTTGAAAACGGGGTTTTCCACTGGAAACGTTGACAGGTCCTTAAGCACAGTGGTGTGAACAGCACCGCTGTAATAAGCGGTAATTTAAAGGCTGTGCACTAGTTAACTATTAGTGCTAGTAAACAAGTGACCCTGATGGGATTTCAAATTAGAGCTTTGAGCAAACCATTTGGTATTTAACCCTCTTGCTTTTCCAACATGTGGCAACGGAAACCTTGTGTATCATAGCGTAATATTATTGTGGCTCCCTCACTCGACAGGGACAGAAGCCAGATAAAAGCAGACAAAATATTTATGATAATAAGAAATCCCACGTCCCAACAAATGCAGCCATCTAACATTTTTTTTTTTCTAGTGGTAATTACATCTACAGCTTTGCACCAGCCTGTGTTGGCCATGGCATCTGGAAATGAGCAAATCGTGTGCTAACTATACATTGCATTCTGCCAACCAGCAGAATGAGTGCACAAAGACCAACCTAAAAATAATCCTCTCCTCCTGAGCCTCAACTGTTTTACACAGACCCAAGTCAGATGGTGGAGTAGATTTTCTTCTTAAATCAGCCACTAAGCACATTCTCAGGGAAAACCACCAGTACAGAATCCCAGGAAAAAACAAAAACCCACAGAATAAATCTGGCTACTCTTTCTGAGCTCCATATAGGAAAATTCCTAGGGCTGAGTCCCACATACTAGCCAAAAACAGATCTCCAGGAACCCTGGTCTATGTGAGACCTTGGCTGGACACTCCAAAGCTGGACATAGTTTTTCAGGTGGGATCTCATAAGAACAGAGTAAAGAGGTAGAATCACCTCCCTTGACCCGCTAGATGTCCATAGTTCAAGGGGACCACTGTGGGCATGAAGCAAGAATACAGTGATCCCCATTAAAAATTAAACTCTTTCTCCAAAATTACAGATGACCAGCAAATAAGATACACAGGATGAGTTCATAACAAGGTGAATTATGCACTGTAATGTGAAGGTGTCGCAAAACCCACCAGAATCTCACCATCTCCCTGCTCTGCCCTCCCCAGGGTAGAGCAGAAGTAGTGACACTGCCTGGCAAAAAATTGCTGCTTCCTGCTGACCTGAAACCAAGCAGCCCCAACCTGCTCTCCAGAGGACGCCAGTGACATGTTTAGAGGATGGAAGCACGTTTGATTTATAGGCTTTAAACCAAGAACTCCTGCAGGTCCAGAGAGAAACCACAGCCCCTTCTCCTCCTCATAGTCTACTGAAGGAGCTTTTCAGAGGTGACTCCCTTGTGATTTTGAGTGAAAACCAGCAAGTGACAGAATATCCAGCTCCCTTGGCACCTTCTTCAGCCTCTGGCAAACGGATTTTCACAGCATCCCTGTCTTCCCCCTTCTATCTTAAGGTATTAACATATCTTAAATGTTATTCTGTTGCCTTTAAACTACAAGTCGGCGCAGAAACCTTGGTTTGTCTTACATTTCCATGCAACTTACAGATAACAGTTTTTCTGCGCATGGTGCAAATGCTGTTCACATATTATGTACTACCAAAATGAAAAATCAATGCCTATAAAATTTAAAGACATAAAATACACATCATTATCCAAAAGACAACTGTGAGAAGAAACAGTAAAGAAGTAATGAAAAACTCTTTACAACAAAATATTTCCACTCCGTTCTGCTAATATTAGTCAGGCAGTCAAGCCCCTCTATTATTTGATAGAAAACTCTTATGATATATTTTGGTCTCTAGAACCAGTTTCACAACAGTGTTAATAAAAAAGATAATTATTCTTCCAAGTAAAACACAATGAAAATAAGCCTAGTTATCAGTTATGCCCGCCATTTTCAGCTCACAAGCAGATTTGTTATGACTAGAGAAGGAAAAAAATTTTCAAAAAAAAAAATCAACGAAGCAAATAATCTCTAAAGAAGCAGTAATCTTATCTTCCTCCCATTAGTTAAAAAGGATGAAAAAATAAGGAATAGCAAAGGAAAAGAATTCCTTTGCACGGTCAAAGGGTGTTTGCCTTTACCAAGCAGGCACTAGTATGTCTTTATGACCAAAAATAAAAAAGCATGACCGTGACCCTCCCAAATTTCATACAACAGACAGAACAAGTCTGTGACGGGTCCCTTAGCTGTTACCCAGCAGTCATTTGTGCACTAGATTCTTGTTGCAGGTTACTATGGTATTTTTATTCTCTAGTTGATTTGACCCTACTATGCTACTTACAGCCCTTTATTCTCTCTTTCATGGGATTATTTTTAAAGAGGAGTAGTGACATCTAAACAAGAAAGGTTCTCACAACTCTTCTTCAAGGTGATATGCTTGCAAGTGTTGTTATAGATTTGGTATTTTTAATTGACTTTATTTAACTCTTTGCGATTAGAAGTACTTCAGGTAGAACGTAGGGCATATTCTGGTGCTCCCGAGGCTGCAGTATGTTGTAAAGTGGAAGAATTCACCCTCCCACACTTCCTTGCAACACCAATTACTTCTGCAAGAATATTAAAACACCTCCCCCGGTTCTCTTTCAACCTCCCTTTCAGCTAAAAAAGACTTAGAAAACTTCTTACCTTATCCCTTTCCCTCAAAATATTTTTTCCACTCACCATGTAACAATGAAATGACAGAAAAGTGGCACAACAAACAAAAAAATAAAGTATGTTTCCATTTCAATTCACCAAAAGGCAGAATAACGCCTCTAAGAAGTTAACTCAGGCATTTTCTCATAAAATCAGATACTTTTTTTTTTCCACTTTTTCTTCCAGAGACTAGCACATTTCCCATAACGTGGTACAGTTTTGGTCACTGTAAAGCTGATAAATTCTGGCTGATACATGAAGCCCTTATAGCACCAAGTCAGCATCATTGCTACTAGATACAATTCTACTGACTCCAGCCCTGTACCACATGCAAGTCGGAATTTGCTTCATAAATTCTAGGCATATACTTCTTTAAAAAAAAAAGAAAAAGAGAAAAAGAAAAGTTTTACACTGAGCTACTAAATTAATTGGTCATAGAGATACACAGCAGGGGTTCTCAATATTCCCTATATATATTTGCAGGAAAGATGCTCTCCAGCATAACCCAGTCAGACCAGCAGCCCACAACATGTTCCAATTCCCGTAATTCTAATCAGTAGCTGTGATTGCTTTCTGTAACAGACATTTTTAAATTAAAGAGGGCAAAATGCTTTGCCTGCCTTTTGCTTTTTCCTGGTCCTGCCAGACCTGGTCCTGCTGGTTCCAGATATCTGCTGTGTGATGCTCTGCCCTCTCTTCTGGCACACCGTTGTCTCACATCTCCAGAAACTCCTGGTCTCGTTACTTACCAACAATCCGGCTAAATTATTTTTTTATTTTAAAAGCACATTTGAGTCAATTTAGAGTTGGAGTCAGGTGCATTAGATCAGGACACAGCAGAAGATTTGGCACTGCAGCAGATATCCTTTTCTGGATTGCCTTGGCTAACCTGAAAGTAAAGTATTTGTCTTTTAAAACCTTTTAGAATAACATTAATACAATATGAACTTCCATAGCCTATAAAAATTGGATTTGCTTCTCATTCTTCAGGGTTTTTTTTTTGTCTTAAGGTTAGAATCTAATCCCATGAGCTATTGAGCATGTATTGTTATTAGTAGACTTGTCATTTAAAATATTCCAGCCCTTTTTTTAATTTAAAAAAAAAACAGGCTAAACAAAAACAAAGGAAAAACATCAAGAAACCTCAAGAAACCAAGTCTAGTTATTTGCATCACATTGGATATCTGCTTCATTCCTGTAGATTGTAAGGCAAAAAAAAAATAATCCTATTCTACATTTATTATAAAAATCTGTTGTCCTCTCTACATTTCCCTAAATTGTTCCCAATCAATCTCACTCTCTGTTCTAAAACAAGGTACTGTATCGTTTGTCAAAGCACACTTTGCTGAATGAAATACTCATTTACAGGAGAAAGGTAGTCACTAGTCTCCTGTTTATAAAGATAAAAAAATAAGCATCTGCTCATTTCAAATTATCATAAAAAAATCCTGAGCGATCACAACATGACACATCAAGTTCTTTGCTAATTCTTGTGGGCTATTTATCCTTCTGTCAGACAAGTTTGTCTTTGACATATGCTTTCTATACAGCCTACTGGTGTAAAAAATAATTATAATGTTTATTAAATTAAAATAATGAGGTTTATATGAACTTTCAATAATGCAGACAGGCAGACTATAACTGTAAACCACATGCTATATACTTTGGACTTTTACGGCTTTTAATTTATCAAAGGAAATAATTAGCACACTTTGTGGCAGCCAGTGATGGAATTTATTCATTTGGAAGCCATGGGTTTCCTGTCATTAAAACTACATCATGTCCTTCCTTTTCTATTAAACTTCAACTGAGGGCAGTAAGAAGTCACTAAAAGGAAATGAAGAGTTTTTTTGGCAACATTCACATGCAATGATTTAATACTGCTAAAAGATAGCAACCCATAATCTATGCCAATAAGGGATGAGGGTTCCAATTACCACATTATTTCCTTTATTTGCTGCTTTGTTTGTGGCTCAATTAACTGTGATTTGCAAAATCACTTCAATAAATTTATTTTCTCTTCCTTGGCTTACTGCATTTTTGGTTTCTAATTACAAGTGCTTCTTTTGTGGAAATAAAATGATTTAGATCTCTAACCAATATGTTTAGATTTATATGTCATAGGATATTACTTTTCCCCCTTCAAAGTGATCAATCACTTCTCATTAACTAAAGATTCCTTTTGGCTAATATTAATGTGGTGGGTTTTTTTTTTTCCTAGGACTTCTTTTTTTTCTAATATAAGTAGCAAAATATTGGTGTTTTCTTCAAGAGGAAAAGATATAAGAGTGCCAATAAAAGTTTTCCTTCTCCCTGGCTTATCACACCCAGCTTTAAGTGACTCCTGTGGCCCAAATCTCACATCACAGAGGCAGCTCGTCCCGGGCTGAAGGAGACCAAGGGACACAGTTTTTTTTCTTCAAAGGAGGTCTAAAAATCCCACTAACAAAGAGACAGACGTACCCACTGCTCTCATACAGGAGTGGGTGGTCCTTCCAGGTCATGACCAGAGTCCACCACCAGCAGCAGAATGCTGGAGCTTGAAGGGTTTTACTAAGCCATGCCAGGAAATGTGAAGGAATAGATGATACAGTAAACTTGTTGGAGTTTTATACCTAATAATATCAGTTAAAAATTATTCAAAATACATAAAGCCATCTGAGCCAATCCTCAGCGGATTAGTATGAAAAAAGTAAATAATCTTCAACTGCCTCACAGAATTATATATTTCTACTGTCTCTGCTGTGCTCAATTCAGAAAAATTTCAGCACAATTAATTTATTTGTTGAGTCTTCCAGCTGCATATTTGACTTCTATATCTAGGATCTAACAGACATCTTCCCTGAGACAGGCATTAGATATCCGCATTATTTATTATGAAACCCTATTAAATTTGAGGGGGGAGGAGGTCTGTAAAGCAATGTGCAGACAATTGTAAAAAGGGCCTTTACCGCAGGTCAATGGAAAATTGTTTAAATTCAAAATCGTTTCCTCATATCCACTGAAGTCAGGCACGATATTGCTGCTGAGTTTGCAAATTAAGATCAGAGCTGGCTGAGATTGTCATATTGTCTCCTCTAATTTGGAAAAGTAGAGCTAGGCTACAGAGAAACCCATAAAAAGAGACTTTATGGCTCTCTTCAAGGCAGACATAGAAGCCCATGCTCCAATCCCTTCTCCCAGCCTCTCGCAATTACATTTCCGCAGGAAGAAAGAAAAGGAATTAGAAACAGGATAATGTAGCCTTAAATCATCTCTCATAGCCTTTGCCTTCGAGTGGAGCCCTGAGCTTTTTTAACCTGCTTCTTATATTGTTTAGTGTGACACAACAAAAAGCACGACTTGTTTGACCCTTCCTCAATAAAAAAAATCATTTTGTTCTGACATCCTATAAAAATCCCTGCATGAGCCTCCTAAGCCCCAATGTCTCCTCCAATTGAGGAGGAGCAAGCACCATGAACGTGTACAGTAACCTCAGAAATGCTAAAGACAACATCAATATTAACATTAATCATTAATATGCCACGGGGACAGGTGAGCACACGCCACTGTTAAAGAGTGATCTTTCCAAAACAGAGTTGGGTCACCATCAAGCTTCAAAGTTGCTGAGGGATACCTCAGGTGGGTTCTGTTGTTTGCCCATGGGCAGGTATGGCTTTGCCCATAGCTCATAGGAGCACAACGTGACTGTCTGGGCATCAACCTGGAGAGATGAGGAGCCTAGAGAAGAGCAGTGCATGAATACCACTGACCTGACAGCACTCAAAAAAGCTGAAGATTGTAGAAAGAACACTTCTTCCCCACCACCACCCCCTTGGGAATAGGGAAATCCAGGTAGAAGCTTGCTAAAGGCCATGCTTCTCGTTACCAAATCCTGCAGTATTGTGTATGTGGAGAACAATTCCATTCCAGTACAAGAAGCATGTTGAAGACTTTGCAATTAATAAAAAGAGAGCTCCTGCATAAAGATCCTGTACAAGGTTTTCAGAAGTAGCGCTTGTGTTCAATTTGCAGTGTTCTTACAGCAGCTTCACAAAATCCCAATGTGCCTGTAGTATGAACTCAAACCTTCAGTAAATTAAATACCTGCATCAATTCCAACCAAAGTCCTGTTCAATTCCAGAACTATGATCCTCCAGCAATCTTGCTCAAACACAGTCCTACTTTCCCAACATTTTTCAAAGAGTTTATACTCCAGTACGACATGCCTTAATATTAATTTAATTCCACAACTCTTCTTAATGGTGATGTTCTATTATTCTGTCTATTGCTAAGTCCAGTAACATGGAGAGACTGCAGAAAAACAGCTTCATTAATTCTGGATGTCCACTGTGGGATATCTAGGACCATTTTCAGACTGCATAGCCTTAAAGCTATTTAGGGAAATTTAAACAGTGGAAAATTTCAACTTCAGAAGTAAACAAAATCTGAAATATTTTGGCTCACAATTAAAATGCTTCAGTAATGAAATACTACCGTACTACCTCAGGCAGCTGTAGTTCATAATCTTAATATTCCCCTCTCCCTCTGCATCAGAGGCTTTCTGAGCAAAACAACAGCAGCAAGAAAAGGTTCATCTATTACACAGCCCCAAGTTACACATTGAAAAACACACAGCCTGGCTGGAGAGTTCAGCCCATGAGAGAGGGGTGACCAAGCAGGAAGAAAAATAAAAATGCAGTTCTTATAAGGTATTACAACTGGCTACCTAAACTAAAATATTTTTGTTCTGAGGTATTTAAGAAAAAGTTATCAGGAGCAACAACATTCACTGAAGCTTCCACCGTCAAAGACAAACTCCCATCAGCTCTAGGAACAGTGGTGAGCACTTACTGTTTCAGCACAGGTGACCTCGGAGACTCCAGTCAAGCATCCAGAAAACGAGGTCAGGTAGAGAGAGCTGGGATGAGCAGAGATGAGGAAGCCCTTTCCAACCACAGCCTTATAAGTTTCTCAAGGGCTGGCACTAATTACCACTCTGCCTGCCTTCAATTAACACCTCCACCCCCAATCTCTGCCTGCTAAGGACAGAAAGGCAGCATCTTCTGTGTTCAGGAGACATTTAAGGCTTCTTAACACTCAGCTAAACAGGAGGAAAAGGAGATGGGGGGCTTTCTTCTCTCACTGTTGAACTACAGTTAATGTTTCAATCTTCTTTTTTTTTTTTTCTTTCCCCCTATGATGAAGGCAGAGGGTTTGAACGTGGCACAAGCTATTACAGTGGACAAAGGGAAGTGTCTGTACTCCCTCAGAGCTCTCCTCCTGACTTCTCCAGGTCTCTCCTCACCTCTGAGGTCAGAGCTAGTCTGAAGTAGTCTGGCACAGGCAGCGTATGCATTAACCACCTTGATCCTGTTTGATCCTGCTTCTTGTGAGGGTGAACATGACCTGGAAGGGACAAGTCCTGGCTGACAGACCCTGCCCTGATGCTCCCCTGAGATCTGCAACCCATGCATTGCCCTGACAGGCAGTTGGGGGGCTTCAGCCAGGAAAAGAGAAGGCTCCAGGGAGACCTTAGAGCCCCTTCCAGTCCCTAAAGGGGCTCCA
>JAOXJM010000033.1:78560779-78586629 GCA_026413425.1 Tringa solitaria
TTATTTTCTGTAAATAGCATAAAATTTTAAGTAAATATTTCCACAGTACTCCATGACAAAGAATGAGCTATGCAAGGAGAGTGATTTAAATGGAAAAATTGCCAACGTAATCCTCAGAAATATTCTCAAGAGCTGATACAGCAGGACACCGGTCACACACCAAAAGAAGTCAGTTTTGTGGCTGGGTAATAGAAACAAGAACTTGCATAATAATCCTCTGAAACTTATGACCATGAGGCAGAGGTCATATTTCAAATTAAAATAATGAAATAACAGAACCAACATAAACTTTTCCAGGCAGTCAAAAACATGAACAAAAATACCAAGCTTTTGAAAAAGATTGAAGTGATGCAGCCTTCTGAGAGGGGAGGGGAAGAGGAGAATAACACAAAATCTAAGCAAATAAATTTTAAACAATTTCTGGTAAAGACAAGGTAATAAAAATATTAATTGAATATTTATTCAACTTCTTCATGATTACCTTCAAACAGAGTCCAGAAGGCAAAGGTGTTAAAGGGCAAAATTAGAAGACATTTCAGGCTACCTTCTAAAAATACTTCCTGTGGGGGATGTAAACTAATTACCTGAAAATCTAGCCATTTTATTTCATCTGTAATCAGCCACATATTTAGATTTAAAATTCCATGTGAAAATTATCTGATCCTGAAATACTGATCTTTTCCCCCTTACAATGATCACATCAGTGCACATTATTTTTTTAGTGCCCAGGGTTTATATTTTTTGCTACATTAAATACATGGAATAAGCACTGCTGAGTTTTTGCACAGATTTACAAGTAGTTACTTAACTTAAGATACTTGTACTCCTGAAACTCTTTAACTCCTTCTATGATGTTATTTAACCTCCAGAGAAGGGCTGGAGCAGAGAATCCTTATTTGGTTGCTGATAAATCACAGGGAAAAATGATATCTTTTCTGTGACAGAAACACTGCCAAAAAAAACCAGAAAAAAATCAAATTGTGGTCAATTTCCTGTATTTCCCATTTCATATAGAACCAGAATTTAAATTCTTTTTTTTAATTATATGATGATTTGTCAAAAAAGAGACATGGAACTTTTTTTTTCTTTAATTCCAAAGCCGTAACATGATCCCATGGAGGCAAAGAGGATGGTTCCCACTGAAGGCAGAGCATCAGGGCTGCTGTGGCCGGAGTCATCTGTGACTCAGGATGGGAGAAAAGAGAAGGACCTGGCTGTGACCCCCCAGTTCTCCAACTGTCCTCGACTTGGCTGAAGTCGGAGCAGTCCATGAGTAGAACAAGGTTCTGCTCATTAGAGCTCAGAGGGTAGCGGAGGCACAGAGTAAAATCCTTTCTGGTTACTCGCTTGATATTAATTTGCAATAAAGCTAAATATTTGAATTAATGTGGAAATTACTGTGGGGCTTTTGGACTCCTCATTATGAGCTATAAATAGACTACACTTTCAAACTCTGTGTTTGCAATAGCTGCTGTTGCTGGATGATCTAAGGGAATTGGTTATGTACTTGTGTTTGTTGTAAGGAGTTTGACCAAAAGAAAGTGTAAACTTTTAGTGTTCCATTAAAATACTCAAGGACAAAATTCAGTTGTGTAAAACAAGAAATTACCAGCTGAAGTTCAACTGCGATGTGTTAAGTGTGTCTCATAACAGAATAAGCATGGTGAAAAATGCACCTTATTTGGTTAATAATAATATTTCACTGGTGATTAATTCCATATTATATTTCTTAATGGGCTAGTAACAGCTCCAAGTTAACCACCTATTTTTAAAGGCATTTCTTAAGGAAAAAAAATAAATGCTGATCTGCTTCCTGCAGAGCTGCTCATGGATAAGATAATACATAACGTCAAATATTTTTAGAAACATAACTAACGGATAACCCAAATCCTTGCCCCCAAAAGAGTCTGATAGGCTTGAAAAACTGATGACTACCTACATA
Source organism: Tringa solitaria (assembly GCA_026413425.1). NCBI lineage: Eukaryota > Metazoa > Chordata > Aves > Charadriiformes > Scolopacidae > Tringa > Tringa solitaria. The sequence goes on from JAOXJM010000033.1 coordinate 78,562,722, forward strand.
CTAGAAATCAGGTTTCTGATAATTCCGGTTTTTCCCTTATCATTTCTCTTTTGAAATTTTAGAACGGTGGAGGGAAGAATAAGTGTGGTATCTGTGAGCCACGACTCCCAGTCTCCCCTTTAATTGAAGGGTCCACGTGCTGATAAGCCAATTGCAACCTACAGAAGCCAGAAGTGCAAGCAATTATATGATTTGCTAAATACTTGCCTTACACTTTCTTCTGTTACTGTGCACATCCGCCTGTTGAGTGCTACGAGCACAGGTTTTCCATAGTTCTCCTTGCAAGCAAAATTGGCAGATCAGCCAGAATTTCATGATTTCCCCAGTAATACATTACTCTAGGATTTAGCTGGAAGTCACGTACAATATCTTCAGTTTCTCCTGTTGAGTGCAGCCATAAATGTTTAAGAGTCCCCAAGGATGGAGAAAGACACTGGAAGGAAACACAATCCCTATGAAGATGATGAAAATATTGAAGATGGGCCAACATAGATAATAAATAACATAAAAGAAAGACCCTGTTCTCTAAAGTTCCCTGAGAGCTATTCTCAGCACTACTTATGTCAGCCGTTTGGCCGGGCAGGGGAAAGGGGATTCAAGTCGTCTGGATGCAGCAAGTAAATAAAGATTTTTTCTATCCAAGATGACTATCGGTTCATTGTAGGGCTTGGTGGAGAAATTTAATTCCATAACGCTCTGATCTCCTTGCCTTTGGCTTCGTTACATTCACAAACATGAACTGAGCACCCTTTTTTCCCCCCTCTCCCCGAAGGCTGCCCTAGAGGACGGGGGTAGAGGTGGATCTGGCATCTTCGGCTTTAATGGTTTTCTTGCTAGCCCAGGGCAGGAGATCTGGAAGCCCTTCAAGCCCAACGGTGGAAGTGCTCAGTGACGGGCTCCTCTCACCACGTCACACAGCCCAGGACTCAGGCAGAGGCGCAAGAAAGAAGCCAAGTAACTTTCAGAACTCCCTAGGGATTTACCAGAATTGCTCAAGCAAACTGGGGTGAAATATTTCTCTTTCAATCAATTGGCAAATTCTCATTGAAGGAACCCTTTAGCGTCAGCTTTACTGATTTGCAACTTTCCTGAGTTTGTTTCCTGTTTGTTCAAGTGTATGAGAAGGCTTCCATTGTCAAAATGAAAGAGTATGGAAATAAAAACTAAAATTTTAAAAAAATTAAAAACAACTAATTTTAAATAAGTCTTCAATACTCATGGAAAGTGGATTCCTAGTTCCCATGTTAATAAAATTAGGATATGCAAAATTCAAGTTTTTCCTTACAAACTTAACTTCCCCACAGTACAAAACTGTGAACAAAATATGTTTTAATAGCCTCAGTAACAGAATCAGCTGACATTCACTGACATTTTCACCATGTCTCTTTAATGAACAAATTAAAACTTTACTTTCCTCAGTTATTTCAGGTACGTTAAGTAACTGCACTTAGTTTCGTATCATTCGACTTAAAGATAAAAATCTCAGCGTTTTTCTTGACTGGCTGGTGTAGTTCAGCCTCAACCGCCTTATCTTCAGTAGGACTTTGATGTGGGTTAATCAGCATGGGTTATCTCAGCCCGGGTTAAGACCAATCTCTTCTTCCTCTTCAGAAGTGGCAGCTTTAGGGGTTTCTGACCGGGACGGAGCCAAGATGGTTCTGGCACCAGCATGGTGCTTTGGAAAAAGTCTGCTCACCAGCAAAGGGAAGAACTTTAACAGTCTCCCAGGAGAGAGGCAATAGGTGAGCATTAACGCTTGAATAAATGGTAGAAACTAGAGGAGAAATTGGACCCCTACTTCTGTGAGAGGCTGCGGTATAACCTGGGGAGGAACTGGAGTCCCAGCTTTTGAGAGGAGAAACATAGTGGACAGGAGCCATTTATCTCCAATTTCTGTTCCTTGAAGATCTAACACTGAATTACAAGGTCCCATCCGACTTCTGGGTTGACTCAAACTCACAACTATGAAACCTTCCTTAGGAAGGGACAGTTTTACTCTCCAAATCTCTTCATAAATGTAGAGATGTGACCCTGAGGGACGGTTTGTGGTGTCAGGGTCTCAGTGTCAGCTGTAGCCCGGTGTCATACAATAAATCATACAAGGATAAAGCACAAACAGTGTCTACTGAGGTGGCAGGAGCCAGTGCTGCAGAGGCTGGAAACCTCCCGATTTGAATTGGAAACAGAATCCATTCACTTCCTAAAAGGAAATACTGTGTGTGTGCAGACTCTCCCATGGAATGACTTCACCAAAATACTAAGCTAATATAATCAGAAACATTTAGCTGTAATTTTGGCCGAGTTCATTGATAGTACAGACTTCTCAGCTCTGAATGTGTTTTGCATTTGTTTAAGGTTTGAAATAATTGGCCCTGGTCTTAATTGTGCCGGTGCAAAGAGTCAGAGTGGTTTTACTGCCTTAAAGAACTTTTACAGACATTTCATTGTCCAATTCAGTTACTGTATGTTCTTTAAACATACAGAGGGAGAGAGAATTAATCAAATTATTTTCTTATAAACAATGAGGAAAACTTGTTCACGGCCATGGAGAGGCCTGACCCATTGAAGCTTTGCGATTGGTCTGGAGGAGCTTTTGTGAATCAGGTGCTGAGAATTCATGTCTGCTGGGCACCAGATGGTGAAAGAGCAAGTCTTCTGCATTTGCTGCTATCTACAGCTCAAATCCTGACCTTTCAGAATCAATGTTGCCAAAAAAGACATCCATTAGTGTCAGTTCTGTGTTTCTGATCTTTGTAACTCAAGAGTGGTGCATTGTAATTAAAGATATTAGGCAGAAGGGCGATGAAAATGGCTAAGGAGACGGGATCCTTAAGAGGCAAGACTTTCAGTTAGGAATCACCAACAGAGGAAAAAAGCCTGAAAGCGAATATGATTTGGGTTCATAAAGTCATGAATTTCTTATCAGTCAAGCAGAGAACTTTTATTCTGCTGATCTCTCTGGATAAGAATAAGGGCACTCCATGAAACCAGCATATGGTTGGTTTCAAACAGGTAAAAAGTACTTTTCAACAGGCAGGGAGCTTTTGGAACCTATTGTCAAAGGAGGTTGTGGAGGCAGAGAGTGGAAGGATGCTCAAAAAATCCATTAGAGGAAAACGGAAGGAGATCCATAAATGGATTCTAAAATGACTGGGAAGGATGTTCTCTCTAATACCCCAAATGCATCAATCACAGGTGCTGGGCGAGCACAAGAGAAAAGGGTTGCATAAAAAGGTATGTGGAAAAACCTTTTTCTAAGATAATTTCAGAAAAATCTAGTGCTTAAAAGATAACACTCTCAAGTCCTAAAAAGCTAAAGTTTCTCTTTCTTGAAATAGAATTGTTTTTAGAAGAAGCTTGTGAGAAGAAGACAAGACAAAGTCTGTTTGAAAATTAACAATTTTTCTTGTGTCATTTACAAAAAAAGTGAAGGGGATAAAGATGATGGAATAAGAGGGTATCAAAATTCCTGTGTTCAAAAGAACAGTAGCTGAAACTTGTGCTGGTTATGCAGCACAGCTTGATCAGAAAACTCTTGTCTTTAGGGAGAGCTTCCTTCAAAAAAGCTGGTATAGTTGATAGTTTCATAGATTACGCACCAAATCTGTTACTTGCCAAGTTGTGTACAATTTTTTGACACGCACATCTTCAAGGAACGGATCAAACTTTCAAATAAAATGTACTGATTCCTCTAAATAATGTTTCAGCAACCTCAAGAGAAGAACTTCTTGATAGACAGTGGTGAGAGGCAAAGAAACAAAGTAAGGCAAATTGACTTGTTACCTTCCAGCTCTACTCCAGTAGAAGTCTTAGTCCACAGCTAGTGCTCCAGCTGCTCAATCAGCCTTCCTTTGAAACCCTCAGTGGTACTTAATGTCTTGGTAAGGAGACCCATTTCTGAGACCTAAATATGGGCTTTGCAGCCTGAGGAATTATTTTTTTTTCCAAAAAAACCCCATACCTTATGATCTTGCCAGTGGAGGAAGCCTAAGGCTGGTCAGAACATCTGTATTTTCAGCCCAGTTCTGGCGCAAGCTCAGCTTGCAAGTCTAGTAATTCACAGAAAACTCCTTGAGACTGCCTGATAAATGGAAAAAATGTTTGTCCATTGAAGTCATCTTTTCAAAGGGCTGTCTAAGCATATGATGATAAAACTTGTCTGTAGGTGGGATTAGGCTGAAGGACGTTCTAGCTCCTGGACCCACAACCATCTCCCAGATCCATGTGTATGGTTTAGTACAGCAGGGAGCAAAATGCTGTTTGCTCCTGCAGCATACTCACGTGCAGAAAACAGCGGGCAGAGATTTAATCCCCTTTTAAGTTTTAAATATGTCTGTTTCCAAGATAAGAAACATAAGGTTCGCGAGTTGCGTAAGACTTTCCAGGCTGGGAGCCTCCATGTTGGAGAAGACCAGGATCTTGCCAGAGAGCACATGGGAGATGCTCTGCTCACCCTGAAACTGATGGTACCCCTGAGGGTGAGCCTGGACCTGGATGCCAGGACCTACCAGCCACCCAGGTCTGGGAAACGTTGGCAGAGGCGGTAGCAATACGAGTTATTGCATACAAGTGAGAACGGACTGATCTGTAGAAGTTGGAAGTGCCATTAACAGTTACACCATTCCCAGAAAAAGGTTCACATCCTGCCCAAACTCCACTGCTCTAAGCTAATTTCTCTGAGCCTTTCCCCTCCAAAATATTTTTAAATGTTAATGCTTCCACAGGATTCCTTGTTTTTCTATTTTAAATCCATTGTGACACCAGTCAGTTAAAGAAATGCAGATAATGGGTCCTTTATCACCCATTCAAAGCTCCCATTCCTTTGAGCCTGTGTCTCTGGTATCGTTTCTCTCTGTTCAGCCAGCTTATCCAATCTTGGCCGTTTCCTCTGCTATAATCTTCCATGTTGGGGACTCTTGGGGGACCCGCCTTTCATTTTTATTGCCCCACCTACTGGAAAATTCTTTGCTCGTTATTTTATTTTAAAGCTTTCCAATTTTCAGGAGTCTGACTTGTTTCCTCTCCACCAATGAAGTGCTGTGAATGCAAAAAAATAAAAAAAGACAAATGTACAAAAGAAATGGTCGCGTGTTTGTACTACTGATACGCCATGGCAAAGGGAGCTGAGCTCCAAAATTTAACAAATAAAGACATATGGAAAAAGTAATCCGCTCCCCTCTCCATCATGGAAATACCAAGTCACAGCACATTCAACAAGTGGGTTTTACTTCAAAGTTGCATGTCGTGCGAAAGAGTGAGTTGTTGGCCATGACATTTAAGAAAAGGATTACTGTGAGCTGATTTTAAAAGGTAATCTCATTTCTCTTACTCAGGGTGACTCATCGGTTATGACATTTGGGTTAGAAATATCCCGTGTAGAGATAAGTGCTCGGGGCGTTATTTGTAATCGACGGCTGAGAAATTCGGAGCCGCAGGAAGCCCGGAGAGCAGAGGGTGTCTGCTCCCTGCCTTGGAGGATGCAGGAGAAGGCTGCTCGCTTTTAACCTTTGACCTTTCAGTAGAGGATTTTGAAATGGGCAGCCAGATAAATATTTTCCTGGAACAAACCAAGGAAAAAAAACCAAAAAAACGAGGTTCGGTTTTCCAATAGTAAAGAGATGTTCATATCTAAACCTATATCTAAGTTATAATTCACATAGTTTCACAACAGCAAAAGTTACTTAAAACTTCATTCAAGATTATCATGGACCTGGTAGCTAGAAGAAGAAGGGAGACCTTTTTTTTTTTTTTAATACTGTCAACTTCTACAATAAATACAGAGGAGGAAAGGAGCAGGAAATAGATGATGAACGTTCAGGATGGGCCTTTGAGCAACCTGGTCTGGTGCGAGGTGTCCCTGCCCAGGGTAGGGGCTTGGAACTGGATGATCTTTAATGTCCCTTCCAACCCAAACCGTTCTATGACTTTATGAATGATGTAGGGCAGCATTCGCGGGAAAAGAACAGTACATCACTACATAAAAATACAATGGCTACTAGACGCAAAGCGTGGGCTCATGCGTTGCCTGGAGACATTGTCCTGAAAGCATAATGTGGTGGACCCTTCAGCTGCTGCCACAATGGTGGGAGACAGCTAAGGAACACAGTTGACACATTAATAGCTTGTCAATTATTACTTTTTTTTTAATTAATGGGTGCATACTGTTGTCCCACAGATATTTGAGCAAAATCTGTGAGACCCATAAAGCCTGGCTTGACTAGCTAGGTCATTCTGTGGCTCCCCACAAATTCAGACTGAAGTCCTGAGGTAGACTGGCCCATCAGTCTATGTTTTCAAGAGAGAGTTGTGTGTGCAGTCAGTATATCTCTGCATTAGTAGAACTTTCCTGTAGTGTGAGATGTAAAGACTGAGAAGAGAGCTTCTTCCGGAGAAAGCATGAGTTTCTGCTCAACTTTCCAGAGGCATATGATATCATTTGACCCCTTTGGGCCAAAACTATTTTGACCTAGAGTGATCCAGAAAATTGAATACTGTGGATAATTGTGGGGAAAAAAGAAAACTCCAGGTTCTATTAAAACAAAGTTAATTTCTGAGTAAAAAAAATCAGACTCAAGTTTATCTGGAAAGTAATATGGCAACCGGCCTCCTCTTGGACACTGGCTGGTGGAATAAATGCTTCTAAACCCATGCCACAATGTCATGGCCAAGCAACCATTCCTATTGAATTGAATAAAATTGAATAATTAAGTTGAATAACCACCTCTTCCAATGGCTTTCTAACATCATCGAATTAGAATATGTCTAAACCAAAACTATCTATATTCATATATGTAAAGAAAAAAAGGCAGTCAATATCAAAGTTCTCCACAACCTACAGTTGTTATACCAAAATGAGTGTAGACTATTTTTAGATATTACAGTTTTGGCTTCCAACTTTTTTTCCCTTTCTGGTATCACACGGAATTATTGGGCTCATAAACCCTGAATGTGTTATGTGCTGTCAGAATTTGACAAATCAAGCTAGTGAAATTTTAAAAGGCCCTGTTTGTGTGTATTTTAGCTGGAATCTACGTTTCATTTTTGCAGTGGATTTTCCCCTTTAAGTACTTCCCTATAAAGTTTAGCTAAAGCATAAAGGAACAGTATGTTCCATCCATACATGCCTGTAGCATCCACTTGAGGTAAAGTCATGTTTATTTTAAGATCCATTTGCCATTGAACTGCGGAGGGAACACGGTACATTTTGAGATTCAGTCATAGACTGAGAAGGGCAGGTGATAATAAACTGCTTATCATGTTTCTTTAATGTTTCAGCAGAAGGCAAAATAGAATTTGAAGTTTTCTTATGTGAAATGTTTCTATTAGATAGCAGGTTAGAGGCTTCTCCCAAGGAACAGGTGATGGGACAAGAGGAAATGGCCTCAAGTTGTGCCAGGGGAGGTTTAGGATGGATATTAAGAAAAATTTCTTCACTCAAAGGGTTGTCAAGCCTTGGCAGAGGCTGCCCAGGGCAGTGGTGGAGTCGCCATCCCTGGAGGTGTTTAAAAGCCGGGAGACGTGGTGCTGAGGGACACGGGTCAGCGGTGGGTTTGTCAGTGCTGGGTTGGTGGTTGGACTTGATCCCTTCCAACCTAGACCATTTGGTGATTCTATGAAATAGGGAATAACCCTGGCTGGCTCTGCCAGGGAGAGCTATGGTCCAGCAGACATCGTACAGAGTGGGACCCGATAACCCCAAAGGACCTGACTCCTCATGGTCAGTTACGGCAGCGATATCAACCACCTCTATTATCTGCTTGTTTTGTCTATATTGGCCTGGGTAATGAAGAATCAATAGCATAATTATCCTCTCATATTAGGCCTGTTACCTATAGCTGATTGCAAGAAAAATGGCCCGATGGCAACATCATTGCTAAGGACACAAAGACCGTGTTTGTAAGATCTGTCACGTTATTGACAATGTATTTTCTAATTGAAATCTTCAGATTCTATCTTCAGTCTGAGGAAAAGAATTCCAAAATATGATGCAGTGTTGTCTGTGTTTGGGTAAATATATATTTTTTTAATATATATTTGTATATATATAATATATATATGTTTTTATATACTATAGAATATATATTATATTATATATAATATATAACAATAGATATATAATATATAATAGACATTAAAATATATATTAATGAATTCATATAAGGTTTTAGGGACCTGGAAGTCCTGAAATTTTCTTAAATGTACAGTATTTTACAGAAAGCATTTATTATTTATTCTTCATAAATCAAAGATGCTCAGAGACAGCTAACAAATTTTGCACTTACTGTATCTCCTACAAATATAATTCCAGAGAGATTATCAATATGGAGTGACATGTGGAAAAGCCTTTTCTGTGGAATAAGTTTAAAGAATGAATCATGTCATTTCCAGACGACAAATCAAGCAGTGCTGGCCATATGGTGGAAAATATAGCCAATCTGGGCTGGATGTATTGTGTCTATTTAAAGGCACAACTGGGAGAATAAATGGGAAGTTCAACACTTTCATGTGTCATGGGTGAAAAGGCATAATACTGCCCTTGTAGACAGAAATTGGGGGCATGATTCTTAGAATGGGAGCTATGGACGGTGTCCTTTGCTATTTGTACACATTACAGGTATCAGTAGAGTTGGATCATGTAATTCAGCATATTCTCTGTTCCCTCCCTTCCCTGTGTGTTTATGAAGTTGGCAACCGGCTCGTTAACGTCTCTGGCGTCTAAACATGACATGAGGACTCGAGTAAAATGCTTTAATGATGTGGTTGTGTTTTTCACTCAAGTAACAAAGTTATGAAAGAATGAAATATATTGTTGTTCCAGCGCTTGCACTGCTCCTCACTTTCTGCGAGCTGGAAAGTTTCACTGTGCTACATGTGGTACCTCTCAAAACAAAACACCAATTAAAAATAACAAAGTGGAACATTGAGAAACTCATGTTCCACGGAACAACAAATTGTTTTAAATCGGTGGTACAGAACCAAATTGGCAGGGTTACAGTTATTAACATCCCTTTCTCTGTTAATCGGGAGGAAAGAGTTTCTGGCATCGGTCATTTCTTAGCGCTTTCTGCGCATATTTTCATGGCTTGCGTATGACACATATATAATGCAGCACATAAAATGCATTAACGTGGCTGTGTGGCAAAGGCGTGAAAGCATGTATTTCTTATTAACCGCAGCAAGTATTTTCTAAACACTGAGATTCAATGTGGTCTACAGTAATTCCTCTTTTTATTTCGTATTGTAATTCGTTCTTTTATTCTGGTACTCTGGTAGTCTCGTGATGATGCTTTTCCCTTTCTGTAAGTGGTGCAATTACGCATTGAAAACCTGCACCAGCTTCTTTCATGTAAAAACATGTGTTTTTCTATGAAGTCATATGCACAAACCTGGAACAGCTTTATTTTTGCAAATTTTTGTGTTATTCATAACTGCTCAGGACTCATGTAAACTAAAGACGTAGTGGGGAGGGCTACACGTTATGGCGGAACACGATGCCTGACTCCAGCACATGAAACGGCGCTATTCTGTTACATGACAGCTTAATTTGTACTTTACGTGTTTCCAACCCCAACTTACGAAGTCTGCTCTAGTGATTTTTGGAAAATCCGTTCATGTTGTGGTTTACTCCTTTTGGATACGATTCCAGCATGAAGCCTTCTCTCCAAGAAGTAAAACTTGTTCTAGCTGCTCATAAAATTTTCCCCAGAAGTGTTTATAAAAGCTAGTAAAAAAAAAGAAAGGGCTCATTATTTTTGATAAGCAGTGAAGGATTGGAAATACATATTTCAATTACAGAGCTGAAGCTCTTTGGAAGTAAAGGAGAAAAGTGTATATGCATTTTTAAACTGATAAGTGTTTCTTAAAAACATGAATTTTTCATGAATCACTCACCTCAGAGTTTAAAACTTCACCTTTCTTTGTGCTATGGTTAAATGGAGGGAAAACGCACCAAGTCTCGGCAAATGTCAAATCCAGCTTTAAAATATTGGGATTTAAAAGAGGCATAATACCAATAAGTCTAAAACTATTAGGGCTTCCTAGTGAGAATATACAGGACTGTTTTATGTAGTTTTTGACAGAGAACTTAAATTAGCCCTGCAACATGGATGGTGTAACTTTTCCTGCTGCCTGGGAAAGAAATGCTGTCAAGCTCTAAGTCGCGGTGATGGCACTTAGTTTGCATGAGTCTAATAAAAGGGCAGAGTGTATGCGTGTTTCTCCGATTTTAGACTTTTTTTTTTCTCTTGGTCAGAACTTTGAAGTCTTTTTAAAGCTTTGTTCTCTTCCTCTTTTCCAGGCTAATAAAAAGAATTATTATTACTACCACATTTGTGTCTCTTGGATTTTATTTTGGCTAATGCAAGCCTTTTTACAACATGATCTTGGACAAAGGAGCAATTAGAATTAAGGAGCCTTATCCAACAATTGCACCACTTATTGCAATTATAATAGTAACTTAGTAGGTTGATGACTTACCGAGTTACCCGAATGATACATTTTTATTTCACTTTTAAAGTTAGCAAAAAAAGCTTAATGCTGGAGTTTTGTAATGAGCCCGTGGTAACCAGATTTGTAGTCTGAAGTCTTCGTCTGCCACGCTGTTAGCCATCAAAGGAGCCCTGTCCTACCCAGCTTTCTATTTTCACAACAGGATATCTGGTTTCTTTTATGAGGATACAGCTATGTTAATTTGGTTTAGTGGTTTGTTGGAGGTAAGCATGCTCTTCACAGCACAAACACCAAAATCCCCTTAAAGCAGTTCCTCGTTAATAGCTGGGGCCTGATTGGCAGTTTTGCGTTGTAAAGTGTGATTTGGTTGGATAAATATGTTTAGTCTAGTAAGCACTTTAGTGATTGAGTGTCTGTTAATGGATAAAGGTGGATTATGGCGAAACCTCTACAGGCTGTCATTGAGCACTTAGAGTTGTGAGATGTCACGGGGGGGGGGGAACCGAAAACAAATCCGCGCCGGGGAAAAACTCACCGGCTAGGACATATTTTGAATATTTGGTGCTGTTTCGGTATTTAGGTTTAAAAATCGTATTTCACTCGAAAGCAGAGCAGACTGTGCAGCTCGTGGCCGCCTCCTTCGCCCTTAAAGCCGGAATCTGGGCGCATCCAGAGGGACCTTTCTCAGCACACGGCAGTCGAAAAGCCACCTAGAACCTGGAGGGGAAGTGCAGAGTAGCCCCAACTTTTCTTAGGAATGCACTGAAAATCTTTTAATTCAGGGTAAAGTCCAACGCAATTTTGTGCGGATTCCGAAATCAGCTGGCTTGCCTGATGTTGTACAAAGCTACCTTATTTTTTTAATACCACCTTCTCCAAAACAAACATTTTTGCAAAACCACCCTTTCTCCTTCTCCTTCTCTTTCTCCTTCTCCTAAACAGAGATGAAGATCTTTCTTTCTCTTACTTTTAAGAAGGGTAACGTGATCCTCCCCATAAACCACCAACAAATGTCACTTTTTTTCCTCTGCTCAGGTGTACGCCGCTTTTTTTATGAGGTGCTAAATATCAGCTTACTTGGGGACTTGAAATGGCCTGGAGGCCAAGTGGCAGATATTCAGGCCCATACCTAGAATCTCGCTGCTTTTAGGTGAATTTTAGGACCTGTGTGTCCCTCCTGATGGCCATGGTACAATGATGTGCTAAATTTGTATATCACACTGTGGAACTACGTCATGTATTAGCAGGTGAAGTCCATTCCCAGGGTATTTCAACGTGTGCCTGAAGTGCCTAGACAAATAGAGCTTCCATGTAAGATTTTTTGAAGCTCTTAAGCTAAAAACATCTTTGGCTTCTTTTTTTTTTTCCTTTTTTTCTGGGGGGGTGGGGGTGGAAGGCGGAAAGAGGGAGGTTTGTTTTCAAGGAAAACCCTGGAACTCTTCCCTCTCTTTTATTCTTTTCTTATCAAAGACGTATCGGGCTGACCCGTGCCTTACAGTTGATAGTTACCATATGTCCGCAGAGGTTCAAGCCCACAAAACTTTCAAAAACTCTAGTGAAATTTTTAGAGAGGAAAACTTCCTCCCGCTTAGTTTTTGGGAAACTTCTTGCAGCTTCACCATAAAGCTACATGTTTCACGTACTTTTTTTCTTCTGGTTAAAACTACCTGCCCAGGAGCCTTACCTTTTGGACAAATCCAGATTAACAGGGGGCTGGTGGCTTCTCCAGTAGTTGTGGTCTTTACAGTGTAGGTGCTTCTCTAAAGGATATATTAAGGCTCGAATGTATTTAATGGGCTTGGAATGAACCTAATAATTGAGTAGGTTCTTTCTATTAAGTTACCCTAAAGAACAGGCTAGATGGTCATAAAAGTTATTTCTGGCCCAGTGGTATCTTGGAGACGAAATTCTTCACTAGGATCCATGCAACTATTCCCATATTGCAGTAATTTAACTGAGAGAAAAACAGATTTGTAGACTCAAGCTTTTTCTGTGCTTCTTATCACAGCTCCTTGCTTGAACGAGAGAATAAATCACCCTCCTAATGATGAGTTTCATATACCATATTTGCTTCATATTACAGAAGTCTTGTGCTTAGATGTCAATTGTTAGCAATAATAAGATATAAAAAGGGAAGGAATTCATTATAAATATGTAAAGATATTATTTATTAGATATGCTGCTTTTGATTTAGATACTGCCTATAGCCCATTTACAAAAAATATGTACTACCTGGCATGCTGGATCACTGGAAAATGAGAAAGAAATACAGCTGAGGAAATTAAGACAGAAACATTTATTTACTTTTCCAAGCATTAAATGTGTTGGTGTGGTGGCCTTCATATAAATAGTCATCTCTATTCCAAAGAATTAAAAACAATGCAGGGCTTATGATAGGTTTTATTATCTAAGCAGCTCTGTGGAATACACATTTCTTGTTCTAAAATACACTACCTTAACTAATTTTAGAGAATTCTTCATTGATTTTACAAGTCAATTAAAAGCTAAAATGAAATTGTCAAAATTCTTTGGAGAAAGGCTGACATTTGGAAAAAAAAAAAGGTTGAGGAGACAGCTGACTGACTGAGGAAAAAAAATGAAATTTTGGGGAACCTGGGAAGAGTAAGATAAACTAAATTACTGAAATAAGATACGGGATGGATGACAAGAAGCAAACCAAGGAAAGGACAAACAGTGTGAAAACCCTAGGACAGGAATAATTATTAATAAAACAGACCATTTTTGAGAGAGAATAAACAGCAGACAGGCAGATCAGTGACTGGAAAGGAGGAGGAGAGAAAAAATATGGAGGGAGGAAGCAAAGATATCAGAGGAATACAAGGTAAATAATGTAATCTTGAAATTTTGAACAAATTGTGGATGTGACAACTGCAGGCAGATGGGGCAAGAATGAATCCGGGATTATTTAAAGGAAAAAGGAAAGATGCAGAAGGTGAAGAAAAAAGAAAACCACCTGAAGGGAAAGAAATACAAGCAAAAGATGCAGTGAGACAGCAGGAAGAGAAGCTGAGCAAAGATGCCCTGTGAGAGGAAGCAAACATTGAGAAAGTATTGATACTAAAGACAACCAAATATTCCGTGGAAAATCCTGTAGAGTTACTGTAGGCTTCATGTAACGGAGCTTGGAAGTAGAGGGCAAATTTAACTTTTGGGAGCTTTAATTCTGCACCACGAACAAGCAATTTGCTTTAGAAGTATATTTAAGAGGACAAAAATCAGAAGTATTGGCCATGTTATTATTACTCAAATGAGAAATACCCATGTGGTCCATGAAGCCAGGAATTTGGGGGTGAGTGTCTTAAAATGATGCCAGTGGCTTTAAGACTAATGCAGGTCTTTTCCTGGGAGTTAGACGTAGCTGCAGACGCTCCAGCAACCTTGGACTTCTCTTGCTGGTGTTTCCAATTTTACCGTTGCACCTTTAATTCTTTGCAAAAGTCATAATTTTGGCATTTCTAAGTGCTTTTCTCTCCCAGGCTGCTGCATAGGGCTTTCACGTTAGAGATGGGATGAAAAAAGCAGGCTGGCTAAACGGGGGGGAACAGTAAAAATTGCACGTAGGAAGGTGCTTCGGGTGCTCGAACTAATCAAACCGGAGAAAACAGGCATTAAAGGGCGGGTCAGGAAGTCGTTTTAAGTGCTGTAATTTGAAGTACTAACATACATAAAGGGGAGGTGAAATTGTTTCAGCATAAATGATTCCTTAATATGGAATAAACACATACACACATACACACACGAAATACGCATATATGGGGGGTTCTTGGTTGGGGTAGTGGGTTTTGGGGGTTGGTTACAGCCTTGGCAATTGTTTCCCTGTTCTTGCTCCAATGGCTCCATCCAGAACTGAAATCCAATGAAATACGGGCAGTTTTTGCAGCCCTTTTCCGCAAATACCCAGCAGGCATCCAAACACTTTCAAGCAATAAATAAGACCCCACAAACAAAAGCAAATTAAACCTTCCACTCCTATTCATAAAAATCTATATACTCGGCTTTATTTAACCCATCGGCCGCTTGTTTGCGAGCCATGAAAATAACTTGGTGGTCCCCGTCCAATTCCAACTGGCCAGCTGTTTGGACCGTAAAACTCCCCACCATAATTGGCTTTAACCAGCATCCTCGTCAGCAAAATAGCTGGGTTTTGTAGGGGCACAGAGACTGAACAGCCTTTCCCATTGCCTGGAGCTGGTTCTTCTGGACTAAGCATGTGGGTGGCCTGTGATAGTGGTAGAATTAGGAAAAAAAAAAAAAACAAACAATCAAACCAAAACAAAACAAAACCCTCCAACTTTATTATCTGAAATGTTTTTATTGTATCTTTTTTTTTTTGATATCCAGACAGAATTCTGCTCCTGAGTTTCTCATAAACATGAAGTTTAAAAAGTGTAACGCATCCTAATGTTGAAAGGTGTTTTGGAAACAATGAAATAAATTGTCCTTTGGCAGCCAATTGCAAAAATAGCTTAAAAAGACCAGAATTTTATTCAATGTGTAAACCAATAGTCTTTTTTTTTCCTCAAAAATAAAAATTAAAAAAGAAATTTAGAACCAGACTGGTTTTTATATTAGTGGAAAGGTGAGTGCCACACTTGCCACCTGGTTAAACCCGGAACCTTCAAATTTGTCCTCTGCTAGGGTAAGCAAATCACGGAATTGCTCTAAAACTTTTGAAAACATTTGGATGAATGGTGAAGTGACCCCAAAAAATTTTATAAAATCTGACCTCATGCCTCACCCAGACTGAGAAATTGTTCAGATGCATCATTACCCTGAATAAACTGCAGTATCTGTCCCCTCGCTGGATGGCAGGGCCATCACCCACCAGGTACCTAAGAAATACAAATTGATATAAGCCCACATAGAAACTGCCTTATAAAGTGCCTGAGGTAGTCCCAAGCACTGTGAAACAGGAAGCCTGAAATGTATAAATTGTTACAAAAATAGCACCAAATTCTCTAATTGACACCAAGACCTTGGCTTAGAGACCTCAGCACCAAATATAACGTGTGACCTGTCCAAACCAGCAAAGATTTACGCTCACTCTGCACCCATGGAAATGCCTGGGCAGGGGAAATCTTGGCCCAGAAGGTGGAATTGTTACTCCGGTGCTCATTCTTGAAAGTCTGCCGACTTTTTTTGCTTTCCCAGTGGCCACTTCTTCCAGAAACGCCTCCCTTGCCGGCCCGTTATATTCTGCCTTGAGTGCGAGCCCTTGACAACCTGAGGGGAAAAATGTAGGTTTCACAACACGCTGAGGAAAAAGAAAGAGATTGGGGTGGGAAGGGGGGGTGGGAGGGTTATGGTTGTTTTTTTTTTAAAAAAAAAAACCCAACCCAACAAACCCGCTGTTAATTCAGACAGGCACATGCTTCACGTAGCTCCCCGGGTCTATCTGAAGAGCGCGGTAGGAAAACAAAGCTGGGTGAAGAGGAAGCAGCTGCAGGGGCGATACCGAGCCCCGTCCCACAAACAAAGAGCACCAACACATCTCCCGCGGCAGGGACAGGAGATTTTCGCTGGCTTTATCACGGGGAGGGGAGGTGGGGGGAAGACAAAGGCGTTACCAAGAGTGGAACAGCTTGTCGCTTGAGAGGCGGCCGGGCCAGATAAAGGAATGGCAAAGTGGCACGTGAAGACGGGTGCCCATCCTGACAGCCTCCTCCAGGCTCCCTCCAGCGTCGTAGCCAACCCAACTCGGCTGGAACAAGTGGATGAAAAATGAACTATGAGCCTCTTTTTTTCTCTCTTTTCTTTTTTTTTTTCTTTTTTTTTTTTTTTTCCCTCCCCAAATACGAAGAGCTAACAGCTGCTTCCATCTGGGAACTGTGAGAAAGCGCCTTCCAGCTGTACGATAATAAACAGCTAAAAAACTCCGCGCAGCCTCCCGCTCCATTTACATTCTTTCCCAATCTCTTTGCCTCATTAAACTGTAATCTTCCCCCTAATTATATTTCATCAATCTATTGTTTATGGAGCTGCAGATTAGATGGCAAACATATTGAAACAAAAAATAAACTTATAATTAGTTGTCTTCTCCCTCGCCCCTCCTCCCTTTGTATTAGCAAGTGCATCATTATCAGGCCCCAGGGGTTTGGTGAGGCAATCGGTTTACATGGTGCACTTTTGGCAGCAAAGAATAAAAAAAATAAAAAAAAAAAACCCACACCAAAAAAACACATTTGTAGCTGCATAATATGATTTACCAGCTCTAGGGCTCCAGGGTCTACACTTCCATAAATACAAGTGACAAATTATCAATAAATCATTCCCTGGTCTACCATATTGCATAATGTTTATTGAAACCCAGTTCTAATAAATATAAAAGTCACCTTTTTTATCCAAAGCGTAAGAAACAAAGATGACAGCGATTACAAACAGAAATGAAAAATGAGAAATAAGCTCCTTCACAAGCAAAGAACCCTTTTTTTCCCCCTGGCATCCTTAGTGCCTCGGCGTTGTTGGCCCCTAAAAACCGCCTTGGAACAGATACGACCTTCAAATGGTGATTTTTATTCTTTGATTATGATAAACAGGGTTGTTCTGGGTTGGTTTGTTATATTATGCATATAATTCTCACATCTGGTTCCCGGTCTCTGAAGAAATCAGCCCGTTGCACTGTCAGGACATTGATCAGAAGCAACATGAGATTTGGTGAAGTTCTTCCAAAAAAGCTCCATCGCAGACAAATGAGAAACACTGAGACCTGTGCTCTCAGATCATGTGGCTTTGGGTCACTGCAAGGAGTTATTTGAAAAGGGAAAAAAAAAGGAATGACAGAATATTTGCAGATTAATTAATGTTTTCATGCTTCATCTCTGCATATTGAAATCCACAGCTCTGAAGGGTTGGACCTGGGGCAGGGGGGGGTGTTCACTCCATTTCTTGACCACAAAAACTAGACGAAATATTGCTCTAGAATGTAAAAATCCTTGTTGAAATCTATCTCAGGAAAATTACTTATGAAAAATTTAAACTTTATTACACTTCCCCTCCACGTAAATATAAAATAAAATGATACATTTACATTTCTTGAAACCAATTTTGGAGATCTGTCACCTCTTACAGGTGCTGATTAAAACACAGGATTATCTTTTCCCACCATTTTCAAGCAGGTCAGCATCTGGAAGTCATTTACACAATTTTGTACTCCATAAGCCAAACATCAGATACCCAGGTTAAGCTTAACGAACATCTCCTCTTTAGAAAGATTACATTTTCCACTGATCTTCTGATCATTTTTTTCCGCAAGAAGCCAGAACTATCTTTATATCACGAAAAAAATCTCTGCTAAAATACTTCATTCATCTTACTTAAATTTCTGTTAGGTATATCCTGCTCTGTAGGGCACGTAATCTACGTGTTCAGTGATATGGTTTTGCTGATATAAACAAATTCCATTTAATTCAAATGACCATGCCTATTTAGGAGAGAAGTTTTCTTCCCTTGTAACATCAGTAGGAATCCTGTTTGGCCGAGCACTGTAGGACTGGACCTGGGAGTTTTTGTTCCAGACTAGACTGTATTTATTGTGCAGGGTTTCTCTCATCACATGATCTTTATCGGTGCCATTCCATGTCGTGTTGTGAGGAGACCATAGGCTGGTGCGGTAGCTTGGCTGTGTTTGTGGAGTACCAGGGAGTGAATACCTCTTTCTCAGAAGAAGTTCTGGAGGAAATGGTTCATTTCCTATAGGTTTAAGTCCCCAACTCATTGGAATAATCGTGCAGAATTCACAGAATCACAAGGGCTGGAAGGGACCTCTGGAGACCATCTAGTCCAGCCCCCTGCCGGAACAGGTTGGACAAGAATACATCCAAGTGGCTTTGAATATCTCCAGAGAAGGAGACTCCACGCCTTCTCTGGGCAGCCTCTTCCAGGGCTCTGTCACCCTCAAAGTAAAGAAGTTCCTCCTCATGTTGAGATGGAATTTCCCATGTTCCAGTTTGTGCCCGTTGCCCCTTCTCCTGTCACTGGGCACCACTGGGAAGCATCTGGCCCCATCCTCTTGCCATGTGCCCTTTAGATATTGCCCAGCATTGATGAGATGCCTTCTCAGTCTGTTCTTCTCCAGCTGCACAGCCCCAGGTCCCTCAGCCGTTCCTCAGCAGAGAGATGCTCCAGTCCTTTGTTATCTTCATAGCTTCTGCTGTACCCTCTCCAGTAGTTCCCTGTCCTTCTTGAGCTGGGGAGCCCAGCAGGGCACCAAGGTAGAGGCTCTGTTCCTCTATAGAAGAGTTTGCACATCAGAACCTACAAAAATTTGACAAAAAACAATGCTCCTGGCACTTGTAAAGCATTAAACAAAACTCCTTTGTTTTAGAAATGGTTCCTCCTCTGGCACTAGGTCAGAGTGACCAATGCCATGTTGGCAGCTTTCAGCAGAGGATCCATGGCCAAGGGGGGGTGGTCATTGCCCGGGCCATTGGTAGCTGCCCGGACAGCAAAACCGACCTAAAAACCCTCATCACCAAACTGTGTGGGAACTAATGAGCTGAGCCCCTCTCCTCTGCCCTCTTCCTCTGGGGGTGGTGATGGGCCCAAGGGCTCGGCGTCCCCCAGCAGCTGCAGAGCAGTCGGGGGCTGGAGACCCGATGACACCTCAGCATCTCCCACTTGGTGGTGAGGGAGGAAGGGGAAGGAACTGAGACCATGGGGCCGACAGACCACTTCCATTTGCCGAAACAGGATGTAACGAGAGATCTGAGAAATCTGGACTTCAACATACAGTCAAAATATAAACTGATGTGTGTGCCCTGACGTAAGGAATGACATCTGTGAGAGGGTCTGAGCAATCTGCATGAGGATATCAGAAGACTAACAGATGATTTCCATAGGTTTGGATGCCAGAGCTATTGCTCAACACTCAGATATTTCTGATTTCACTTGATATACCCTAATGAGGTCATAGCCTGGAACCAGGGGTAAAAAAAAACAATATAAAACTCCAGTTTGATCGTAATTCCAAATAAATCTGGCCAAAAATTAGTATTTCCACAGGGAGAATTCGACTTGGCTGATCTGCTGTAAGAATATTGCAAGAGCTTGACATAGGTATTCTGCATCTGCCTTTCAAGGAAAGCCCTGAAAACATTGTTAAAAGCTAAAAGGAAAAAAAAAAAAGCGATAAATCTACCTACAAGATGGATAAGTGAAGTAAAAAAGTAAAATACCTGGGCATTGGGGAGTTCTGCAGGTGATAAAATGATTGTGATGAATAAATAATGTTTATTTTCTTTCATGGATATCACATTTACATTTTTCTGAAAATTTTCTCTTTTGTTATAAGAAAAATTGAGCAATCTGCATTTATCTTTTTAATTGTAAAGGCAAAATAAGACCTCAGAGAGAATTACCAAAGTCTTTACATGCTTAATTATGAATTGAAGACAGCTCACGCCTGTCAGAGATCTACCCTGACCTCCAAATTAATTTATATTGATCATCAGCCCCTTGCAGTATTTCACTTGATCCTTTTCTTTTGATTTTATTTTTTTTAATTGATTGCACTACATTTAGTCCAGAAAGTTCCCAGTTTATTGTTGCAGTGGCTTTATCTGATGTTTTCCTCCAATGGCCCTGGTGCTTTTACGGACGTCACCCAGTTAATTATAACATGGTGCTTTCTTGCTGATCAGCTGTGCATTAGTTTTAACTCGCTGCATGGCAACACTAAGAGTTGAATTGTTCATTTCAGAATGAAAAAAAGCAAAAGCTGTCAAAAAAAGATCCGTGAAGACAGCAGAACAAATAATTCAGCCTCATGTTACAGTCTAAAGCCACTTAGAAGTTAGGTTTTGGGTCTTGCTACCTGACTGCTGGCTGGTGGCCCATAAAAACAGACAATGGTCGTTCTTGAACTTCAGTAACTCATGGAGGAGCTACGTGCCATTATTGCATTTCTGACAATTACTTTCCTCAGTTGCACACGGAAATCTCCTTCTCCTGTCAGAGCCAACGGCAGGGTGTTGTTTATCATCTGGCTGATCAGGCTGATACAACACATCTATTTTAAGGCTGGCTGTATGTGTATCGATATCAAGTGCTAGAAACAGCCAAGAAACAATTAGGGACCCTACAGAGTAAGCACCCTGGTCCCATTAACCTCAGTGGAAGCCATTTGCGTCTGAACTGAAGGAGAGACATTGGCCTTGGATTTATCAGACAGCTGGAGCATATTTTTATCTTATTTCTATGGTCTCCGTAGACATAACATAGCAATTCACATGGGCTTGTGCAAATCCAGCCAGAAATGAGCATGTTCTTCTCTACAAATAATATTTTTTCCCCATTTTTCTGGCTTTTAAAGTGTTTTGCAAAGACAGCGTTAAACTGATATAAGCCAAAAAAAGGCTGGAAAGTTAGTAGTAGCCCAGTGGGTGTGTAAGCAGGGCAGGCCCATCTTGCACACCAGGTTGCCCAGATATGACACCCAGGACAGCAGGAACCTGCACATCTGCATAAAAGCCCATGGGTTCATCCGCCACCCATCAACATCACTAATAAGCTTTGATGAGGGGCAGAGTTAGTGACTAATATAAGAAATAAATTAAGTGTCTAATATAAGAAATAAATTATACCCAGTTCAAATTGGTGTAGGAACAATAAAACCAGTGAATCTGATCCCCGCAAGAAGCCACCTGAAAGCCAGCAGTCATGATATTGTGTAATGAATATTTAGCGCCACGCGATTTATAAAATCATAGGATCATTTTGGTTGGAAGGCACCTTTCAGACCATTGAGTCCAACCATCAGCCCAGCACTGCCAAACCCACCACTGACCCGTGTCCCTCAGCACCACGTCTCCTGGCTTTTAAACACCTCCAGGGATGGCGACTCCACCACTGCCTTGGGCAGCCTCTGCCAAGGCTTGGCAACCTTTTGGGTGAAGAACTTTTCCCTCAAATGTAGCATATGGTCTTGTGCTAGAATGCAAAATGTGAAAAAAAAAAATCATGTGCCCAACTTCAGCTACCGACAAAGATTCTCTTCTTTGTCACACTTTGTAAAAGTCCTAAATATTGCCACTCTGGTGCTAAAAGTGAAAGCTCGTAGGAATGACTGTGGTGGTGGTGTCCCCCTTCCACTGGGGATGGCACCCAGAAGGGAGGGGGGGTGAGAAAGGGACTGGAAACAGGTCTCAGGGAGGCGTCCTCCCCCAGCCCTGAGGCAGAGGTAGGCAGTGGAAAAGCTTTGGCAGATGGACATTTTTTTTGCTATTTTTTTTTTCTTTTCAGATTAAATTCTTTCCTTTATTCATGGGCAGAATTTCTGTTGGCCTCTTGTCTCCAGAATAAGACTTAATATATCATTGTGTGCATTTGGTCTCAATAACAGTTAGTGAATATTTTCTTCTCTTAACACGTTATACATAAATTACTGCAATTTTCCATTGTAATTATTTAGTTAACTATCTCCTTAAGAACACTAATTGTTAGCCCATCTTATGTGTTTCTCTGGAGAAGTAAAGAGATGCATATAAAAAGAAATATTTTTTATGATGACTAGGCCATTGCAGTTTTGTTAGAAAACATGTTTTTAATCAAATCTTCCTTGAAAATAGAGTTTTCATCCATGAGGGAAATATTTCAGAAAACTCAAGCGCTCGTTGTTAATTCCCAAGATATTTAACTCAATTTTTCCTGTGTCCACATAGCCCCATTTTCAAGGAAACAAGATGCCTTTCAGGACACTTTATTCCTTATTCCTTCCTTATTTTATGAAATGATCTACTTAAACATTTTTGTTAGATTCATTTTACTTTTTTTCCTCATCCTACTGTAGCCTCTGCACTGAATACAGCCTGTGACAGAATAAAACTCTCATTCTTTTTTAAGCAAAACAAAAACATGCCGAAACTCCTGTTTAAACCGCTCCAGACAAGTGGTTTTTACACTGCTGTATGCTATGATTTCGGGAGCACTACTGAAATAATTAATATCCTCCAGTAATTCCCTTTTCACAGAGCTCTTGAAAATACAGGTTTCAAAGCTATGACCAAATTGTTGCATCATAAAGAACTGAACCGTGTCAGGGAAATGAGGCGCGTGTATTCACTTAAGCTGTGGCAGATACAAGGCAGTCCTATTCCTCTTAGTCCTACGATGTCTACTCTCCTTTGAAAATAATTCCGTGTCACCTGCAAAGTCTCACACCTGCACTTGGCCACCTTCCCCCCACATTTTTACCAGTGCGGGGACCTGAGAGAGAACATTCCGAACCCTTCTCCCGGGAAAAACTGCCCACTTGTTCCTCCCCTTTGTTCCCTGTCATTTAAGCAGTTCTCACTCAGTTGTCACTACGTGACAAGCCCTTCCCGCTGACTCCACGAGGGCCCGGCTCCTGTAGGAACATCTGGCAAAGTCCAGCTCCGCCACACCGCCTGGATTTACCCTTGTTCACACGGTAAATCTTCTTTCCAAAGAACCTTTATGGGGTTTGCAGGCCGTGCCCACATCTGCAAAACGTACGGACTCTTCCCCAAAGCATCATGTCCATGTACCATATTCTAATGTGCTCCCCATCAATTTATCCAGGCTTAGGTAAAGAGAGCCTAGAAATAAAGTTCTGGATTAGTAGCTGACGGGATATCAAAGATCTGTGTCATATTCCCTTAAAATCAAAGCCAACATAAGCCACAGTTAACACATCCCGATTACCAGCACAGGATTTTCCCAGCTGAGTACCTCTGGCACTGCTGGAAATACCATTTAGACCCTGAAAGAAAAATTTTCCCCCTTAATTTATCACTACGGAGCAAATCTCTTCTACTCGTGTTTCAGGTGGAAGTAGTTCCTCAGCCTCTTCTCCAGCAAAGCACGATCTGAGCGTAGGGTCTCTTCAGTAATGAATACCAGTGCAAGGAATTCACGTCGCTGCTCGCAGTGATCTGGATTTTCCTTGACAGGTCCTTTTATATCAAGATCATCCAACATTCCCGACTTCTCTTTTTTCTTTTGATTCACTGGAAGGGGTTTTTATTATTAACATTTATCCTTTCAGCCAGTTGCTCAACAATGTTTGGCCTGTCTAGATGTGGTTTTACATTTAAGTCTCTGGTTTTACTTTGAAGACACTGTGGGCCAATAATTGCACATGAAGATTTTGAAACTAAACATATACCATATCAAAAGGGTGGGTTTCTGCATCATTTAAGCATGAATTAATCCGATTTTAAAAATGGTGGTAGGAAGTGTTAAGGGAAAAATTTTTGCTTTTCTAGTAAGTCTCACAAAAATGTCAAAAATTATAGAAGAAAAAAAAAAAAAGGACAGATGCTCTTACAGGGGTGGAGCACCTCTCTTCCAAAGGCAGGTTGAGAGAGTTGATGGGGTTCAGCCTGGAGAAGAAAAGGTTCCAGGGAGACCTTGGAGCCCCTTCCGGTCCCTCAAGGGGCTCCAGGAGAGATGGGGAGGGACTCTGGATCAGGGAGGGGAG
>JAOXJM010000033.1:78588906-78601969 GCA_026413425.1 Tringa solitaria
GTTTTTAATGGTGGGGGACTGGTCAGAGAGAGACTCCCTTTCTTTTCCCTCTTTCCTTTCCTTTCCTTTCCTTTCCTTTCCTTTCCCAGGGCAGAGACAGCCCGAGCAGAACAACTCCTTCAAGGTCTGAGTTGCTAAAACCACCAACTTGGTTCTGGCATCAACCAAAGGAATCCCTCCTTACCAGTGCTTTCTCTCCCATATATTTTTTATCATTTTTACCAAATGTTTAGCTCGCTTTTATTTCCCCCCAGGCTGGGGGTTTACTTCCCTTGCCATGTTTTATTAACCTCTTCAGTTCCTTTGTATTTTTTCTGGCTTTACTTTTGGCAAGATCTTTCAATGCAACGTCCTCAGTGTATCTATTTAATATGATTTTTATTCCGTTCTCCAAACCACTAAGATGTTAATTAAAAGCAGCTCTTACACTGATCCTTCCATTGGCTTGGGCAGTGAGATATTTTGCCATTTGTCATTATCCTCTTTCCTAATCTCTGTGGCCCCATTTATATAAAAGGTTGCATTATGTTTTCAAATTATGGTTCATGAGACTTTACTAAGTACTTGAGCTAAGACAATGTATGTTAAGCTACTGTATCCCATTCTTTCATTAAATTTTAAATTCTCCTAAAAAGCATTAAAATGCATTGGCAACATTTATTTTTATTCACCCAATACTGCATATTCCACACAGCTCAAGAATAATTTCTTTGGATTTTAGTTTCTTTTTTTGCTTTGATTGGTTTTTTTTTTTCCCCATTTCAACTTGAAACTTAAAAAAGTATTAACAATCTTCATATCACACGAGGACGAGCATTTTATCCAGTTGGATGGCCGAGGAGAGATTCAGTGAATTGCTTGAGGATAAATGCCAAAACTGTGATGAAAGGAGTGCAGGACTCAGAGGCCCTGTCATTGCTATTGTAATACACTAGTACTGCTACAGCCAAATTCACTATTTCTGTCCTTATTTTTTCCATGTTTTTTCACTGTTTAATTATTTAAATTGGAGCTGAGATCGATTGCCAGGTTTTCTCTCCTCTGCCGGTCAACCAATCTAGCTTTTGTCTATTTTTATATTGATAATATGTACCCTTTGATATTATCCTTTTTCTTTGCCTTAAGAAATATTTATTCATCCACATTATTTTTTTCTAGGTATTTGAGAACATCCACACTTATTATAAAATAATATTTTTAAAGTTTTGGATAAGATACACAAACCTGTAATTGAAACCATCAACCATTGATGATTTAGGAGAAAATTTTTGTCTCAAACAGACCAGTTTTCTATGGTTTTGATCTTTTTGCCTGCATTAGTAAGAGTTTTTGCAGCTAAAATTGGTTATGTCATTGAAGATACATTAATTTCAGTGAGAATGCATTACTTCTGAAGTCAGGTCACGTGTAGCTAGACATGACGTGTGAAGAAGGAAGGAATGCCAAGATTTCCACTCACCATTTGATTGCAAAGTTCTGTGTGTCCAACTACCAGATCACAAACAAACAAATAAACAAAAAAGTCTGTCTTTCTGAGATGAATACACTTGTGAAACCAGCATTTTGTGCCTGGTACATCAAGTTCAGTCAATTTCGGAAGGAGTCATTTGTAGAAAACCTGCTTCACTAACACTAGTAGTGATTTTGTCTACCTATTGTTCTAATGCTTTTTTTTTTTAAACTATTGGGAATTTTTACAGCTTCCAAAGATGTGGAACGATTTCAGACAACTGTAATGATTGCCCTTGGCTATCTCCAGCTATTGATTGAGCATATTCATCTCGCTCAAGAGCTCTATCAATAAACCCTTTAAGTGCCGATTTGGACAAGTATCCTGACAGCAAGTACTTTGAAATATGCTGACAAGTCAAGAAAAAGCCCTGTGTTATGGTAAAACTGATGGTGGTGTAGATAGCTCTCATGGTACACACTCTCAGCGTTGACTTTCTGCCATACACCATTATTTTGCTGTGATTTTATTTGAAAAACTGACCATAGTGACTCAAAACTGAATGAGTCTCTGAGTAGATGGCCTTGGGTTTACCCTGGGGACTCCGAGAGCTCTATCATATCTTTGGTTTCTGATGCAACGACCCTTTGTTCTCTCTGATCCCGCTTGCTGGTACCTGTATCTCCACAGCAGGGCAATAAAATGGATCATTTCCAAATGTGCACTTTTTCACTAATGGACCTCTGTAGAAACTAACGGTCATTTAATTTTCAGTAAATTCAGTATCTTGGTTTATTTCAAGTTTTGAAGTACACCTGAGCCTGCATTTAAATAAGCCTAGCGTTTAAACTGCTTGGCGGTCCTTCTTTTCTGTATACGTGTGTGGGTTTATGTAAAAGATGCTATATGGGAAAAAAGCTCTTGCATGCTCATAGCAAGAGGTGATCTCAAGATATAGGTCTCTTTAGGAAATCATTTTATGTGGAATAATTAGGATAGATTAGTAAGAAATGCTTTCATCTTAGCTTTTTGCCTATGTTGCATTTTAAAATAATTAAGAACCCAGATTGTTTCTGTTTTTCACCTTCGTTTACTGGCACCCAGCAAAGAGGCCCTACACTTTGATTTTAATCACGGCCAGACAGTCCGAGGCCTCGGTCTTAAAGGCAAGCGGGGCAACGAGCAGGAACCCCGCTGGGTAATTTCAAAGCAATGTACTTCACGCTGCTAAACCCTACAGTAGGATTCCTGTTCTGCCCATGGCTCCAGCAGCAGACGACTTCCAATTTGCACCTCTTGCATAAATCCACATTACGCCAGTGGGTTTGGGGAGAAAACCGCAAGCTGCCCGGTTCAGCGGTCAGAGGTCTGTTAACAGATCCTTAACTATGATCTATTGTGCAGGAAAGTCTGGAATTATGGATGCAGAGTTTCCCCTTTATAGAGCTCTCGCTTGGGCTAGGCGGGTTTTCTCGAGATAATTATAAGTGTTTATTTTGGCTTTTAACAAGTTTAATCACATTATTTAGCGTGTTCTGATTTTGTCACTGAGGCAGCCGTTACTCTCGCACACAAGTTTTGCTTAATTGGCAGCGGGAGGAGAAAATGGAGTTTAAAGCAGCTAATTGCACTAGACCTCACAGATGCCAAGATGCAGCTCTTTTAATTAAAACTTTTTACGAGATAGTTTACAAACGTAACAGCGCTATCTCTCCTGAGTACCTAACGCAGCATCCTGATTGCAGTTTTGTTCCCCTTTTAAGCGGCTAAATATTCTGGAAGTTCAACTAAGGGACGCCTGCAAAAAAAGTATCTCAAAGCACGGAAGATGAAGGTTGGGAATATAAAAGTACAGAGCTTAGTAAGGCACTTCACTTACTTATCTGAATTCCAATTTATAAATAACCTTGGCTGCCTGTAGAGGGTAATTCAGTCTGTTGATTTCAGGCCACCGTTCGAGTATCACGCTGTGCCAAATTGCATTTGATGGCTTTATAATGGCATGGCTACAATATACTAAAATGAGATCCATAAAGGTATCCCCCAGTGGGAATTCCAACCCAGGTTCCCAGTGGGAACAAGGACATTCATATCTAGCAGTCCTCTCCACTGCACCTCAGGTATGTGCTACAGTCCCGCGTTGCTCACAAAAAATACATTTGGCATCGCAAGTGCTTACAGTTCCTACTTTGAATGGGTTTGTGATTTCTAACTAATGCTTGAAATTATTATTTTTTTTAAAAACACAGAGGAGGCCTCTTGAACACGCTCCATCCCACTTTAAATCTCTGAAGTACGGCACCGCAACCCTCTATCAAAAGTGACTGAACAAGCAGCGCTTGACGGATGATAACGGTTTCCCCGTTAGAGGGGGGGTTATTTCTCGCTCTTTGGCACCAAAGCACCCAGGTATGGCGCAGGGAGGCAAACGCTCCCATCAGGATATTGTCTGGCAAAGGACTGCTTTGGTCGTGGTGGCATTTTCCAGGGAGAGAGACATCTTCCCCCCCACCCCCCACCCCGGCCTTTCCCCAGCGACCCAACGGCGTTGGATGCCTTCGGGAAGGTTAAGCTCCGTGCTCCGGGGTCACGGGACCGGGCTGGAGCTGGAGGGTCTGTTTCTTTTCTACGTGTGTTGAGCGATGTTGTTGCCCGGGTGTGAACATAACTCTCTAACCTTCGCAAGCCAGCCCCGGGAAAAGACCTCGCTCCGCTAAGTCCGAGTTTGCGGCCGAGCCCTACCAGAAATTCACAAACCTTCCCAAAAGGAAAGAAAAACCTTTGCAAAATCCCAAAGTCTTTCCAGCTGGTGTATAGCACCCGAAGAGAACGCTTATTTTAAACACTGAATTGTATTTTAAACTCCAGCAACCAGAAGCAATGCCTTTACTGGAGTAACGGTGCAATTACTCGGGTGTTTCCTCAAACAGATTTTGGGGGAAAAAAACCACCACATGTGGTCCCTCCAGCAGCCACAGCGGAACCCTGAGGAGCAGTGTCCCTCAGCCCGCTCTGATGCCCTGAATTATTCCGTGCAAAACCAAACACCAAGAAATGCTTTAGTGAACTTCCTGGCTCACGTCACGGCTCCTACGCATCGAAACAGCCTCGCTGTGCCAAACTGCTTTTGTTAAAATTGCAGCTATGCAAATTTAACTATTTCTGAGTAGGTTGAAACTATTTCTGCAGGTTTATGAGTAGCAGGTAACGTCAGTGAATATTTTCCCTTACAGAAGCGAGGGATGAAGTATCTACGTCAGGCAGATACTCTTCCTGAGTTTCTTTTTCAGATAATTTTGAGGACCTTGGCAGTACCCTCTTTTTAGCTCGTTAAAAATCCAAGGCTCATCACTACATCCAGTGTACAGCTTACAAGTCTTTTTTTAACAGTCATCTTAAAATCATCCACTAAACCTGGTGGTTCTAGATGAATAATGAATATTTGCACTAGGTTAGTGCAGCTTAATATTTTTCCTAAGAAGCTCAAAAGTTATCCTGTGCCATATTCATTCATTTCAGCAGTGATTCTGTTTGCGGATTTTTTTACTCACTTCCCACCCTTCACTCACTTGTGACACCAGAATGGACAGGTCGTGGCCGAGACCAGGTTGAGTAACTTCTGGTTTCAGGGCAGAAAATGTCTTCATGAAGAGCATAGATCTTCTCCCAGAAGTCTGACAGTGCAGTATGTCTATCCTTTCCAGTAGTCATAATATTTACAATATATTATTAATAATGAATTTCGTAATAATCCCGTTGCTGACCAGACGGTGAACTTCAATAACTCATCGGATGCATATTTTGATAGTTGCTGGAAAATGAGACATTATGACACAATGGTCAGCTACATCATATTCTGTCAGATTTTTTAGTGCTGGGCGTTGGATGGCTCTGTACGTATTTCATTGTGCAGCTTGATTTGTTCAGGGCAAAAGAGAGTCCGATTCTTTAGTCCTAATTAAAATATGTCATTAAGAGTCAAATTTAGTAAAGTGAAGACATTTGAAATTAAATTCAAAGCTAATGATTGAGGTAATCTTTCATGACGAGCATCGCAATGGTACAAAACTAAATTTACTATGTTCGTATTAAACAGCCTCAAGAAAGAAATCACAGACTTTCTGCTGATTTTTCTTTCCTAAGTTGAAGATGTGCGCTTGAGAAAACCATTTTGGAACAAGTGAAAGAGTTTGAATGTAAACCATCAAATCACTTTTGCACTTGAATTTCACCCAAATTGCCTACAACTTGGGTGTATCTTACCCCCCAGAAATGGCATTATTAACCCGTTTTCTCATAAATATCAATGCCAAGACAAACAGCTGAGACAGTTCTTCTGTTAGAAACTGGGAAAAGACACATAAATTATGGAGATACTCCCAATGTTAGACTTTTTTCCCAGAAGGACTTGAAAGACCATGAGCATTGCAGTGATGATGCCAATTTTTAGACCAGTTGTCAGACCAGTGTTTCGAGTTCCTTTCCAGTTATTTGGGACTTCCTGGACGTTCGGCACTTTTGTGAGAGGAAAGGCATTCCTTGACCTGCTAATTTCCAGTTATCTGGAAATCTCATTTAAAAATTGCAGTTGCTAGTTCTTGTTGTCTGTAACAACGAATTATTTCCAACGGTGGCAGAAGCAATTATTCTGTATAGCTCATGCGTCATTGGAATCGATTAGTGTAATTAAGATAGCGTCCTTTGGAATAGAACAGGAACCTAAAGTAATTGAAAAGAGTTAATTTCATTTCACTACTGGTATATTGGAACACGTGAGTTTCCTCGTTGTATTTGGACTCCTCAGCATTCCTGAATTTTGTTCCACAGCAACAGGTTTTAAAATTCTGGCATCATCAACCCATAGAAACAGAGAAAATTTTATATGTTTTGAAAAAGCATTCAGATGCACGTGAGTCATAGCGCTTTCAGCAGTGGAGTGCGCATTGCCTGCTATCCAAAAATTGGTTCTATATCCCAAAAATCTCTTGCAACACACCTGGGGTCACGGGATCAAGGCAATGCCCATCGATGTGGATCATGTATGTTAAATGGTGAGAAAAGAGAGAAACCCGCCATGCCGGAGTCCAGCCGTGTGTCTGAACACCCACCAACTAACTATCTTTTGCAAAAGTAGCAACCAGTCTGGGCTTTTTAAGACCAATACAGGCAGGTTTGGCAACGTAAATGTGCACTACCTGAACAAGGAGAAATATCACAGTTTACGGAGCCTTTGGGAAGAGATTTGAATACTGTGAGCACAAGACTAGATTTTCTGGTCTATTTTTCTATCTCTTTCACAGAGGAGGCTCAGGAAAACCCATGCTTCCATTTCTACAAGTCCTGTGAGGTGCTATAGAGTTGGGGTAAGTGAAATTTAATGCAGAAATGACCTTAAAAAAAGAAATAGGGATTTTTTTTTCCAGCAAATCAAACTATTTTACTTCAAATGAAATCTACCCGGAAAGGTATATTGAATTTTGATTTGGCAAGCAGGAATGTTTCCAATGGCACTCTAGATTTCCTTTGGAAAAAGTTCCATTTTGCAGAAGTCCTTTTTTTCCATCCAATTATTCTGACAACAAATTCCCAAACAGCCTTTAACATAAAAGGGGATTGTATGTATATTTCTCAGTGCCTTCTTAAGGCTATAGCTTGTTCAAACATCATTCTTTACCTCTCATTTGTTTGTGCATTTGTTTGATTATTTCTTACTTCCGGTCATAGCAAATAGACATTCAATCAATTATTGCAAAATATAGATTTATAATTAATATATAATAATTAATGGAAAGGCGTTGATTTTGCATGTGAAAGGGAATAATAGGATGCAGCTCAAAGAGCAAACCTGATCTTGAGCTCTGATGGCAGAGGCTGTGGGTGTTACTGAGGGTACAGGGTGAAACTGGGACAGTCAGTGCTCTGGGTAACCAAGAGGAGAACTGGCCACAGTGTAATTTAACTGCAAAACATTCCCAGCAAATACAAGACTAAGCCTTGGGTCTGGAAACAGCGCTGGAAGGTCAAAAAAATTGCAGCTAGCATGGTTTTGTGAACTTTGCCAATCTAGAACTGGTAGAATAAGGAAGATGAGAAACAGCGTGAAACAACAAAAATACACCTGCAGAAAAAGAAGCAGAAAAGAAAACAATACAGATAATAGTGCTGTTTTCCATTGATTAAATTATTTAGACTGAATAACTGCCTTTATTGGAAGGCAAATATTTACCCTTTTGATTTTGTATTTATGGCATTGATAGAAAAACACAGTGTAAACACCGGGAAAAGCTTCATTTGACAATTTATGACACATTTATTGTAAGAAGTGAAAAATAAGAAAATAATGTGATTCACTACAAGTTATCAAAATCTACTCCCTCTTGCCAACCCCTCATATTTCTGATTGTTCTTTTTTATAAAAGCAATCTGAAAACTTAAAATTTTAAGCTTAGAAAGAGGAAAAATCCTGAATTTCGTGTCTCAGATACATGATGTAAAAACTGTGGACATTTAGTGGAAAAAAACCCCTCAATTTTCACATTGTGTAAAGCACTGTTTTTCTCCACCATCCTCACCAACCATAGCGAAGTTAATGTTTGCTTAGTTTAACGGTTTAAAATGTTATAGGCAAAAGTGTTTGAGAACCTGTGGCTGGATGAGCTGCTTCAGTTCATGTTATTTGGGGGAGTTCTGCACTGAGGTTTCATTTGCAGTATAAGTTTAATAACTTATTCCAAATCATGACTGAAAGCAATTCTATTGCTATCAGTAGCAATAAAACACAGCAAGAGAAGGAAGGAAGGAAGGAAGGAAGGAAGGAAGGAAGGAAGGAAGGAAGGAAGGAAAGAAAGAAGCAAGCTTGATTCCACCAGGACTAAAAGTAACCTCTAGGCTCCAGCTATAAACTGGTCATGTCAAGCTTTGGGATGGCTGTCTAATTACCATCCACATATAACTTTTTTTTAGTGATTTTGTTTTTCTGCAGAAGCCTCGGGTGTGTGAAACACGCCAAAAGGGCACCCTGACCCCTTTAAGTCCTGCTATTAACCTAATAAGGATCTTGTCCCGGACAGCTGATGATTGCATGGTGTAATTATAGAAACAGGGATAATTGCAATATCCATAGGCAGGCGGGAATCTGCGGCTTGACAATAAGGGCCTGAGCACGAAGATCCTGCTGACTTCAGCTCTTAATTGCCTTCAAAGAGGGTTAAAACCAAAGAGTAGATTTTAGGATAAACCTTTTAACACACAAAATTTGGGACAGGTGAGGTGATCCAACACACTTGACAACCGAGCAATTTTGCTGCCCCATATCCCTTCTGCTCTGATTTTTCAACTCAGCCTCCACCCCAAGTGAGGGTTATGATTATGTTATAACAGGCACACAAAATACGAAAAGTCCTAATATTATGATTGGAATTAAATGCTGTATGAACAAATAAGTTAAATAAGTTTTATTTCAAGATCCATGATCTTGAAAGAACGGGTACACAGCCCTCTTTTAGGGCTGTGTACCAAGTAATTTAAGTACTCAGCCACATCTGTTCTGTGCTGGAAAAAACTGGGCCAAAAAAAGAAAGTATTGGTTTCTGCCCAAGGTTTCAAAATGGAAAAGAAGTTGTTATACCTGGTGTTAGAACTTTATTTGATTATAATGAAGTTTAAGCATGTAAGAGAGCAAAGGACACAACACACGGTCTTCATCAGCAACCGGCGCGTCCTGGTAGGAGCAGGGACACGGAGAGCTGGTGCCCCCTTCCCGATTCCAGCTTCAGCATCCAGTTCCCTGCACTCCCAGACCATGGTGTGAACTGAAGCCCTGTTGAGAGGGGATAAATTTGCTCCAGAAGAGCACTCTCATCCAAACTAGGTGACAGGCACTTTTAAATAACGTGCCAAAGTTGTTCAGTCCTGTTAAACGTTAGGAAAACATAGCTATCCAAGTCTTTCGAGTGGTCTTGCAAGTGTTAGCTTTCTCAATTATACGGATTTACCAATGAATAACTTCTCTGTACGAGAATAGTAAATGGGCCTCAATAGCATTTTAAATGATTTTTTACTGTGTGTGTTCAATATTCGGTTTTCCATGCCACTCTGTGTTTCCATAGAGACAGAAGAAAAGCCTGCCAGGAGATAATCTGATTAATAATTATACTAAAACAATTAAAAAGTGAGAAAAGCTTTTGAAAAGTGTTTTCCTGGTGAAAGCGACTCTTTATCTCACCTGGATGTGGAATAAATAGGAGAGACTCTGGCACATATTGAGGGGGAGCCTGAGGTACAAACCTGACAGGCAGCCAGCCCCGAGGGAAGGCAAAAGATGGATTCAGCTTGTTGGGAAAGCCAGGTCTGGAGCAGCTGTGTGGGCAGGGAGTCAGAGCAGGTTGGGAAGGGGACAAGGAACTCTTGAAGAACCTCCACCTGGAAGAGATCATCCCTCCTTTCACCAGGTCCTGCTCCCACCTGGCACCTGGTAAAATGGTGTTCAGCAGTAAGAACGAATGGAGAGGGAAAAGATGGACCAGAGAGATTAAATGTCATGAAAACCTGGTGAGGAGCCCACCAAGTGCTGTTTTCTGGTTCCAGACTCAGTCGTGAGGGCAGAACATCTGAACAGGAATGAGGACATGAAGGTAAAAGTCAATATATAGTCAATATGTACTTGTTGGGAAAGCCAGGTCTGGAGCAGCTGTGTGGGCTGAGGGTCGGAGCAGGTTGGGAAGAGGATAAGGAACCCTTGAGCAAAAAACTCATGGAGATTAAGAGCTGGAAACTTCATTTAGCAGGAAAGGGGAACAATTTTGATGAAGGAATAGAATTACAATAATATTTTGTGAATATTAGTCATGAACTAGTGAATTTTGTGAATACTAGTCACAAACACATGAATTCATTAGTCAAGAATTGTGGCTTTCTGTTAAGCGGTTTGTAGCAGGAAAGGATGACTGTCCAATCAGGATTAGTAGGAGCAAAAACTAAATAGTTTTAAGATCAAGTCTGACTAATTCATGCAAACAAAAAAAAAAATACACAGTACAATTATCTGTGACAGCAGAGGCTGATTTTAAATCACAGAAACTTCAGGCCACATTTCCATATTCCTACACATAATGAACTATTAGAGCTGCCTTAACTTCCCTTAGAAGTGTCAGACCAGAACTTGTCTAACTGAAAAACAAAAGTCTTAAAAAGTGAAGTTAGTCCTGTGGCTATGCTGTGGCTCTATATAAAATTTTTGTTATTTCTTCATTCTTAGATTCAAATTATCCAATTGACTCTTTTGTGTGGGACAGAAGTTTTTTTCACATTCAAGTAACTCAGAAAACTGGAAATGTTTTCATCTCCTTTTGTATGCACACTAATTCTCGTTACTTTTTAAATTGAAGAAAAATTGGCAGTAAAAGCACTGAATACAATACACAGATATTATTGACTTTGAATAATTTTTTTGTTTTGCATAAGCTATTTTTTCCTCTCTGGGAACAGAAAATATCCCACAGGAAAAATCAGTATTTCAACATGATTTTCCTTCAGAAAAGGAACAAAAAAGCTGAAATATCACCATTTTTCCTTGGAATGAAATGTTCCGAAATAATTCAATTTGGAAATGTCTATGTTTAGTTTTGACTCACTAAATCAAAGTGGCTTATTTTCTTGAACCGAGCCCAAACGTTGCGTTTTGAGTGGGTTCAACGTTAATCTGCCTTGGCCCCTTGTGCCTCGTGGGGATTTGCCTGGTGCCCCCCCCCGCCAAGGTTCCCATGGTTTTGTAGGGGCTGGCCTCCTTGGCAAGCTGTCTCCCATTGACGAGCCACGTGGCTCGGGCAGAGAGGAGCTGAGGATGTATAACGGGACGTAAACCCTCAAGGAGAAACTGCATTTATTTTTTTTTCCCTTAAAAAGCTTTTGACGCAATTCCCACCCCTCTTTCTTCAAGAGCAAGGAAAGGCTAAAAAAAGGGGGAACTGGGTGGCAGGTAGGCTGTTGAAAAAATCGTGTGTAGGTGGAAAGCTGTGGAATTCCAAGAGTTAAGAAGCAGGGCTGCTTTCGTGTCCGTCATAACTCCTTTTGGATGGGGAGGAAATTGGCCCCCACGTATCTTGACAGCACAGTAGAGCGGGCCGCAATCTACAGAAGCCAAGGGGGAAAAAAATGCGATAATACAGCAGATGGGGAATGTGTTCCTATGGCGACCAGATACACCATATTTTCTGCTAAGATATACAAATGAAAAGCAACACGGGCTGCAGTAAGGGAAGGCCGAGCACTAATTCTCCCCAGGTTAATTACAGCCGGGCTGCTGCCGATAGCGATGGCCAATACTAAAACCTACGCGCCCATTGCTTGTTTAATAGGTGGTATGATTATAAACTAGATAAAAGAAAGGATAAAAATTAAAGCCTTTTGATCGTTTTAGTATTTTGCTTTCATCTCCCCCCCAAAAAATTAATCCCCAGTAAAAATCAGAGCTGGAGTGCACTCGGCTACCTGCTCAAACAGGTGGGAATAGCTGGATTTGGAGACCCAGAGGGAGAGAGGACATGGTGCAAAGACTTTTCTCATTATATCATAGGAAGATATATTGCCAAATGGGTGATGAGGTTGCCAAGGCAAGGTGTAAGACATTAGGAAATGCCCAACACTAAGGTTGCCTGTGGTCTTATTTCTCTCCTTTGAGATATAATTGAATGATACTATTTTTTTCCCCTTTATGCAAAAACATCGATGCAAACAGAAAGTTCCAGTTAAGTCAAAAACTTTCCATTGTCAGTTTTTTAAATCTTGTCAGATGATATTATTCTACGGAAGCCTCTATTTCAACACTAAAAAAAGTCTAAAAAGCACTTGGTTGTTTTTTTTTACAATGTCGTCAGCTCTGAGGTGGCTTCTCAGCCTTTATTTCAGGAGAGGAGAGGTTCCCCCTCCTGCCCTGGACAAGGATGTCTCCTCCTGGCTTTGGCATCCAGACACAGCCCCTAATTCAGGGCTCTCCAAAGGACTGAGCTGCCTTTTCATGAGCACCACGTGACCCGTCTTGGCGTTGTCTTAATGGCATTAGTAATGTTTTGATATATGATATGTGGCAGTACACACTTCCTATATAGTAGAAATAATAATGACGATATAATAAAGTGGGGAAAGATCTGTTTGGCAAGCGA
This sequence comes from Tringa solitaria, assembly GCA_026413425.1. NCBI lineage: Eukaryota > Metazoa > Chordata > Aves > Charadriiformes > Scolopacidae > Tringa > Tringa solitaria. The sequence goes on from JAOXJM010000033.1 coordinate 78,601,516, forward strand.
AGCTAACTAAAATAATCTTACAAGCACTAAGAAGCCTCTGCAGGGCTATAGTGGAAACATGAATAAAATTAAAAGACGCACTCAGTGATATTTTCCTGGATGAGTCACCGAGAACGTTGTGTGAACAGCGAGGGGCTGGGATTATTGGGGGATATCCAGCCATTCGCCTTGCCGTGGGCCTGAGACAGCTCACTCCGTGCGAATGAAAGGCATGTTTGCCTCTGCGATGGCCTGTTACTGGCCTGATTTGCAAAAAGAGCTATAAATTACGTTGAAGAATGCCAAATGTATAGTTTTGCGATGTTAATGGTACATGAGGGAAAGAAGGGGAATGCAAGTCATTTAATTGAAAAAAAAAAAACAAAAAAACAACCCTTTTCGTCTGGTTTTCAGTTAGGCGAATATAGATGTAGCACACCTAAATTCTTCTGCTGAGAAATGCAAATTATTTTAT
>JAOXJM010000033.1:78602803-78613375 GCA_026413425.1 Tringa solitaria
ACATCAGGCAAAACACAGAGACTATATGGATACAGCAGCCTCTATGGGTGCTCTCCGTGTACATGAATCATCGTTGTGTTGAAGACAGGGTTTGTCTGGCTTCCGGATTTATCATCATCTTTATTTTATACAGTTGACTTCACACAAGAATATCTCAAGGCAATATGGGAAAGCAAGCTCTGCTGTGATCTAAAATTGAGTGATTACATGTGTATCTCAAAGGACTTCCACTCTGTAACTCTGTATGAAACACCTGTTGGAGAAATATGGGAGAGATATCGATGTTGTGGTTTGACCCCAGCCAGCAGGGAGGACCACGCAGCCGCTCGTGCAGATCTTCCCTGGTGGGATCAGGGGGAGAATCAGAAGAGTGAAAGTGAGGAAAAACTCATGGGTTGAGACAAAGTTGAGGTAAAGTTTAATAGATGGAGCAAAAGCAAAGCAAAACAAGGAATTCATCGCAGGCAGGGGCTCAGCATCCTCAGGAAAACCAGGCTCCATCACCCATGGTGGTGACTTGGGAAGACTAATGCCATCATTCCCAACACCCCTCCCTTTCCTTCTTCTCCCCCAGCTTTATACCCTGAGCATGACGTCCCCTGGCATGGAATGTCCCTGCAGTCAGTGGGGGTCAGCTGTCCTGGCTGTGTCCCCTCCCAGCCCCTTGTGCCCACCAGCCCATCGCTGGTGGGACGGGGTGAGGAGAAGGAACGGCCTTGAATGCCCAGTAACAACCAAACCCACCAGTGTTTTACCAACAGCATTCCCATCCCAAACCCAAACCTCAGCCCTGCACCGGCTGCTGGCAAGAATATCAACCCCATCCCAACAGAAACCATGACAATAATATAAGGCTCATTTGCCTTGGTCCATCAGGTTCAAAGTTATACATATTGTGTAACCAGAGGTAGGAAAAATATTATCTTTTTCTCAGCACTTTCTGTGCAAAAAGGCTTTTTTTGGTCCTTTTCCATGTTTCTAGGACCATGCTCCATCTGGAAGAGGGATCAATGGTGGGAAATTTGGATGTATCCTCGGTGTTAGGTGTTGACTGAACACCAAGGTCTCTGAACAGCAACGGCCTCAGCAGCAAGTGGAGATATTTTCTCTTTTAAAAATTGTCTCAACAAATAACTCTTTCTGAATACAAGGACCATTTCAGAAATATTCTATCACAGGGATGTATTTGTTCTTGGGTTTCTTTCTGCCTCAGTGGCTCAGGTGGCTTTTATCACCTCTAATCAGCCTGCATCAGGGCTATGTGATTTTATAGGACTGCAGGCACGGTTTTCCCTTCCTGCAAGGAGAAAGAAGTCTGGATGTCTTGGGCTGGGTTAAGGGAGCCAAAATCGAGCCTCCCACTTCCTGGGAAAGTGCTTCAATCGCTAACTAGCAGTCACTAATCATGTAAACGGTGAAGGATTACTCTTTTTTTTCAAAATCTTTCTATTTAGTGGAGGCAGCTCTGGTGCTCTGCTTTGTGCTAAACCTCTTGCTGCTGACAAAGTGCTTGGAGATTCCTCTTGCCAAGGTGTGAGACAGCAGGCCCCTTGAGGGACTTCCAGATGTCCTAAACTGTTTTAGAAATAGCCTCAAATCTGACTAAGGCTATGATACACGTAGACATGAATAACAGCAAAGCGTAGAGTGCATAATGATTAAGGTTGTTTGTTTTGGACGTAGAAACTTCATCTCTGCCTAAATCGTGTGCTTTTCATGACTCATAAAGTCACTGTCTGGCAAATGACTATGGCCATGATTATTTATAGGCAAAGGGCTCTTTGCAGGAGCAGCAGAGGGTCCTTCATTCTGGACTCCGGGCAGCTGAGAAAGTCAGGGGTAAAGTTACTAATCAGAAAGTTTCACCCAAGGCAATGTTTCTGTCTAAAATCCTTGGCTTTCTTCAGCTGTCCCTCAGCCTGATAGATAGGTCCCTCGGACTTAACCTGGCCTCGTTTTGGAGAATCCGACCCTCATTTTGTCTTTACTCTTCTAAATACATGCAATTTTCCTATCTAAAAACTCTAAGCTGAGGAGCAGAATCAATGTAACACGAATGTTGCACAGCTGAAGAGATGACCCCTTAAATTTCATACAGTCTGATTAAATAGAAAGTGTTAAACTCAGCCTGATTTATTTTTTATTATCTTTTGCCTTAAGGATCATACGAGAAATGAGAGAACACCCAGGCAATACCTCCATTGGAGACTTCTAAAAGTCGAACCGTGAAACACAATATTCCAATTTTTCAACAGGATTTTGCAGAACTGAGCTGGTTCTGGTTGTTCTTCCAAAGGCCTAGGTTCATCCTCTGAAATCCTTCTAGAAACACTGTAGAGAAGATCAAGAAATGTTGACTACACCTGAAACCCTTCTAAAACGTTGTGCTATTCCGCAAAATGGGGCATGTTTATCCAGGGCTGCAAACCTCAGGAAGGATATTGTAAGTGGTTGAGATTTATAGTTTCCACGGAAGAGGAAAACATAATTTTTTTAGTCTATCTGTATCTGAGAACTAAAGCATGCAGAATACACATGACAGCGCGGTCATTAGTTTAAAAAAAAAAAAAGAAAATAAATACATTGAATTAAACTAAATTAAATTCAAAAATAAATTAAAAGAAAACAAAAACATCTAACAGTAATTGTCTTGCCCAGCAAGTAAGGCTTAAGACATTTCAAGGATGTTAGCAAAAGTTTGTGAATTTTCCTCAAAAGGCTTCTACCCCAATTTGAGCACCATGCACCCCGGCAGAAATCATTTACAATGTTGGCATTTTCTCTTTTATCACCTCTAATTACAAAAAGTTACTGCTGTCTTCACTGTTACTTTTCTTCAGAGGCTGAAGGGCTGTGTGTCTCAACGGCAGTGAGATTTTCCTCTCTCCTCTCCCCAGGGGTGGTGTTTCAGGAGCAGCTTGGACACCCTCATTTACGTACATCACTGCGCGGCAGAGGTTGTGTGCCTTGAAAATGGAATAATTTGCTTTATGGCTGTTCATAAACAACCTGTATGGCCAATTCACATGACAAATATGGTAATAAGCAATAATTGACAGCGTTTTAGTGTTGATATATTGTTCCTGGTTGAACTTTGTTTTAATTTTTCCCCTTGGTTAAAATTAGATTATGTCGAGTTCACCTTCGCGTGTAAGATAAAAAGGCCCAACAAGAAAAGGTTTTTGTTTTTCCTCCTTAAAGCCCCTTAAACCTCACAGGTTAAGTCATGGAAACCTATAAAGCCCCTTTAGTGAAAACACATATACATGGCATGTTGCTGGATTTGTTGAGGTCATTTGATATGATCTATGTTCTGCAACGTGTGACTAGATCTCGTTCGGAGCTTTGCAACAGTAGGCTAAAATGAGCATTTCAACCGTTTTAAATGAACTCTTTAAAAACAAATTAGGCACCAGGAGCATATATCTATAGCGCTATTTACCACTCCAGTTGATATACAGAATGGATATTTGAGAAAAAGTTCATGTTAAATGCTCTGTTCAATAAGCTGACCATTTATTCCACCTTTATTTTTTACCATTGTGTGGAATTTTGTCATAAAAACACAGGCAAAGTCTAGTTCGCAGTATATGTGAGCTAATTAAAGGTAAATAATAGACAAAATCAGGAGGAATATTTAGTTACATGGAATTGAAAAATAGGGTGAATGTGAATGCTGTTTGGTATTAAATTACCCTCAGCGTTTAAAAAACACCTGGATGGGTTCAAGAAGTAAAGTAGGGCCGAGCAAAATATGAATTAATGAATAACACATTTCCGCGATAGAATGTTTTTGACTACTATATAGACCTATAAATAAAACATGCTATGTGCATAGTTGGCACCCACCAATTGACTAATGTTAATGTAAGTAGACACAGATTTCTAGAGTCTTTTTATATAAAATGTGGCCAGTTTCTGCTTTCTATGCTATGTTAATGAATGCCAGGGAAACTATCGGCTGTATTTTAACTTTTTGTTTACTCCGTCGGGCTCACGCTGAGAGAGCAGTAAGTGCCATTCCCATAGCACAGGGCTTACCACATGTACTTAAAAGGTCCATACTTGCACAATTAATCACATTTTTAAAAAATGATTTACTTTCCCACATTGAAGACAATAGGCCTTTGTTATATTTAACAGCTTAGGCACAAAAGACGTGCACTAGCTGCTAAAATACCATAACGGCAGAGCGTCGGCTACAATAAATCTCCGCGTTTTAATATGTCTGGACTGCAACAGGCTCTCGGTTATCCAAGATGGTGGAGGATAATCTCCCCCTGGAAGAAGAGGGTGGGGAATTTAGCAGCTGTTTTTTGCAGGGAAGTGAATGCATCAGAAAGGCCAGCGGAGAGGTGGCAGAGAAGAAAATTAGTTGCTGGCGGTAAAGGAAACAGAATTATCCCGGGTGTTTCGGCATTACCGGCAAAGAAAAACTCCACCTAAAAACCAGAACAACAAGGAAAAGCAAGAAGGCTGAATTAAGATGTCCAATGGGTCATGTGCAACAATAATAAATAAATGGTAAAGGGAACTGAGTTTCTTTTATTTTTTGCAGTTAATTCAGCAGCTGAGGAGTGGAATAGGGATAGAGAATCTGAAGGGATTTCTGGGCTTGTTAGTGTTTCATAGCCGAAGATAAGGACAAACATAGGCTGAATTCTTCCTATCTTGGGGACAAATAGGGTCATCCATACCTTTTTTTCTTGGAAAGGCAGAGGAGCAGGAGGAGACCACAGGGCTGTGTCGAGTGTGATGGAAGTGGTGCAAAGGGGACCAGAGGCATGGAAAGCCTGGGTTGGGTTGGGTTGGATTGGAACAAGTTGGCTTAAGAGTGTGGTAGGTAAATTCAAATAAAATGGTCCCATTAATCATAAGAAAGAGCTCCATGAACCCTCAGAACAAAAGCCAGGTGCAGGTGACAACACAGAAACAATCCCATTTACATTTCAGACAAAACATGTCCTTTTACATGAAGTGTGGGGCCTCTGTCAGAACATACTGCTTTTAATATTGCTCTGCAGCTCATGCTGGAGAAGTGACACCGGAGGAAAAGCTCAACTTTCCTCAGCATCACTTTCCAAGTGATGCTGGAACCTACTTTCACCTGGTCTGCAAGAGCTGACACAAGCACAGTGCGTGAAGTTGTCGGATAGGAAAAATATTCTTGCCCAAAGTGGTAAAGTTCTAAATTATTTTAATTAGATTAGACTTGTGCGTGTTCAAATGAACTGTTGAGCTCTTGGCTTTCAGCTGGCTATTGGAAAAACTCAGGAGACTGTCACTGATTCCTCAAGCATATTCTTGCAATATTTATTTTTGTCACAACCTGTGACAACACCACCCCATATAATGAACCCTAGATCTTCAAATGAAAAGGGATAATATAACTCCCAGGCTAATGCACAAACTGTATCCATGAGTGAAACCTTAGGTGTGTCCTAAGTGGATGAAAAGCCACTCAGGTGACGCTGAGACTGGCCAATTTACCACGTTTGCATAATGTCCAGAAAAAACAAATGGCAGGAATCACAGACTAATAAGTAGGATTGACAGCAGTTAGTTTCCCTTACAAATAAAAAGCACTGCAACCTTTCCTCAAAACCTCTACCGACAACATAAGGTGACCTTCCACATTAGATGAGGAGGAGGAAGAAATTGAGCTTAGCTCCTGTGAAAAGAAGCAGCAGTAAGGTAGAAGGCAGAGGCGACTAAACGGACAGCCACAGAAGTGCACGACACATGAAATAATATTTTAAAATATATTTGGAACCACATAAAAAAGAAAAACCTGGAATCCTTGGCCTCTAAAGTGGAATTCTGGGCCCAAATTCTGATACAGAAAATGTAGGGAGAGGAAGAAATCTGTTCTAAAGACAGAGGTGTGTCCTGCACCTCATATGGCCGTATGTAAATGGTTGTGTCTATGTGGGACTTTCACTGTACAGGAGGCTTTTTTGCAAAGAAAACAAGATTTAACAAATAAAACAGGTCCCAACCTTTTCTTTTAAAGCTCTAACGTGTTTTATCTAATCCTTAATTAATGTGAATTGTGAGAAAAGACATTGGAAGTGAAGCTCTCCATTGCAGATAGCAGATCCAGAGCTCACTATCTCACATCTGCACTTAATTTGTCTCAGGACCTGGTCATTTTACGTTATTTTCTCCACAATCATGTATCATATCTTCAGTTCCAGCAGTGGAGAATGGTCCTGCCCACCTTTACCTTGAGTCTCATAGTGAGAAAATTCTCTCAGCATGTTGGGAAAGGTGTGTTTGGATCTTCTCAGCCTCATAACCTTGGGATTCTCTTATTATGAAACCCATTAAATGCCTTTTATATTCAAGGTAGCCATCTACTACCATATCACATTGCGATTGCAACTGTCTTTTGTGAGGAACTGATCAGTCCCTTTATGGCTTCCATCCATCCCAAGACATTCTCAGCTGACCTCCTCAGCGGGTTTAAATCTCTGGGTTGTTGACCAACAAGCTGTTTTCCTCCATCTAAAGTGGCAAGCCACCTACTGCACATATTTGGAATCCTGCAGAAGCAAATGTGGTCAGTATTTGGGTTTGGCTGGCTTTTCCGTTCTAAGTGAGAGGTAAAACTGAGCTGCAAAGCAATATTCTTTGAAAGGTTCCCGTGAATTTACTGTGAGAGCGCACTCCAAAAGGTTATGAGGACTTAGGGATCCATTGCAGCACTGTTCAGCGTGACCCTTCCCATTATTTTATGGAACATGTGGACCTGGCTGTCAATTTTAATAGGGAAGACAACTTTGTTTAACACAGAAATGTATCTTTAATAGCCAAACCTGTAGCTGTGAGCATTCTGTAAAAGTTTCAGGCAGGGATGCTTGTGGAAATGCATTTGAATTGATTTAAAATCCTGGAAAGGGCTGAATGTCAAGTGAATTTTTAAATTTATAAACTCTCCCTGTGCCCATGGATTATAAGATTTCCTGATACCATGGAACAACATTGGAGTAACACCCCAACACAAACGGATTTGGCCAGTACCTCTAAAGAAAGAGTTGTGGTTTTTTTTATTTTATTTTACTGATTGAAGAATGGGGTGAGGAGGCAGGATGTGGAGAATTCTATTCTCATGTCTGCTGCTGTTTATTGGCTTTAATTTTTATTTATTGTTTGCTATATCTATTATTATTATTATTATTATTATTATTATTATTATTATTATTATATGTGCCCAAGCCCCAGCCATAGCAGAAAGTCTTGGCAGTGCAGTGCCACAGTAGCACCCCGAATGCCCGGAGTGGATTCAGCGGTGGCTGCTCATTCTCCATCCAGAACCCTGTGGTCACCAGGGGAAATATCACCCTTGGAGTCCCAAGAAGCTTCTGTAGCTACAGCTCCCAGGCGGCTCACAGAGTTTATTTTATTTTTTAATTTAGTGTGGGCTGGCAGCCGTGGAGGCTACTTTCACCCGGGTCAAGCCCTTAATGATGCAGGGAGTAATGCTGGGCTGATTAGAAGCCACCGTCCAGAATTCACACCCGGTTTATTGGTGGTGGTGAAGCCCTCACAGGGCAGTAAACACAAAGTCTATTCTGCTCTTTAGGTTCCCCACCAGCTGCATCAAATAGGCCATCAAATTAGTTTGATTTTTTCCCCCATCATTTTACGGTGATTACTTCCTGGAAGGCATTATCTTCAATAGCATCTACACCAACTATTTTAGATGAGATTTCATATTTGCTCCCAAATCCATTTGCACTTAACAGTGGGCCATCAGTCTGCTTTATTAACAGATCCAATAACCTAGGATCAGCATTTTAGTTTACTTTGTTTGTTGTATGTTTGGTTTCTTTATTACACTTTGGTAATGCTGCAATAAAGAAAGCATCCTGGTGCTTTTTCTATTTGTTTTATTAAACCTCTTTGCTGCAGGGTATTTGGCAGTTGTCATGTAGGTTCCCTTTTAATATCCCAGCTGTACTTCATGCTTATTCATTTCCTCTATCCTTAAATGTTCCTCAATAAACTAAACAAACTACTTAGTAGAAGTAACTTACAATGTAAAATCTGTATGCTCCCTTCCGTGCATCAGGAGCTGCTACACCTTTTTTTTTTCTTCCTGATGACAAAATTACAAGTTTTATAAACACTGTAAATGTGTTTTACAAAACATCGAAAAGTACATACTTATGTATGCAAATACTGCAGCTGCATTTGCTTGTTTGGAGCAGATACACTGAATATTTTGCAGCCCTTCCCTGGACTGTCCTTTCCTTATTTTCAGCATTATTTGCATGCAGTAATTATCATATTTAGCTGCTACATCGATAAACATGTATGAAATAATTTTGAATAGAGGTGGAGAAAGCAATTTTACCCTCAAATTTATTTTCTAGCTGGTGGTAGCAACTCCTGTATGCAGCAATTTAGAGTCCAAATATCATATCATTTACATTAAAAGTCCATTTATTCCAAAAAGAAGTGCAAAATTCCTCTGATGTAAATTATCCTGGCCTCTATATTGCAGGGAGTGTGTATGCACTTCGTATGGTATCTCACGTGAATGCTGTTATGACCTGGATGAGACACTCGTGGAATTAAGGGAATAATTCTCATTGCAATATTATTTCCTTAATATCTGGGGTTTGTGCTATGACAGGCATGACACAGTTGCCTGCCCTCTGCGGGGACTGAGCTTTAGGCCACACGTACGTTGCTAATGGCCACCTGAGGCCTTGCCTCTCCTGTCCAAGTGCCCTCAGGCCTCACCTCACAGGCCTGGGTGGCACCTTTGACCTCCCCCAAATATACCCACGTGGGCACGATATAAAGACTCTATTTATTCCAAAAATTCCTTGGAACACGCTTAAATGGCATGTTGTTTGGCAGGCCTATCAAACACAGCCCACAGATGTTTACAAGGGGCATGGCCAGTCTCAAGCTGGTTTTTGCCATCACCTTCCAGCAACAGGATGGGACTTTCCAGACTCTTTGCCCACGTCATTCTACAGCCACCCTGAGGTGACCCAAAGCACTGGAATCGTCCTGAGGTCACCCAAAACACTGAACAAGGCAGACTTCAAAGCTGGTCTCTGGCTCTCTACCCTTTCCAGCAGAACTCTGCAGCTCTAAAACTCTTCAAAGAGCTTTAGACTGTTTAGGAGTCAAAGGACTAGATCTCTTTTGAAGTCATCAGCTTTGTAGATGACCCAGGGTGGTAAGGTCAGAAAAGATCTATTTCTTGTGTCTAGTGTCTGTGTCTAGGCTAAATGCTGGGGAGTGAAATGTGGTTGAGCATCTTTCTCTCCAATCTTCTTTCTCTTCTTCTCCAAGATTACACATTACACTCCGGAGTCAGAAATCAGTGACAACTTGGCCTAGTTGGGTCTAAGGAGCTTCTTTCTCTGCCCTTTCCTCAGGAAATGACATGTGTTACAATGCAGCTGGGGAAGTTAAGTATGGCAGGTGATTTCAATTTGAAATGAGGAGGTTTGTTTGGCTCATCTGCATTACTAGGTGGCAAAAATCTGTTTCAGAGAAGCATAGAAACATAGAAGTAGTTATTTATATTTTTGTTCTGTTTCCCTTGCTTTTTAAGCTCCAACTTTTCCCTCTCCTCTCCTCTTTCCTCTCCTCTTTCCTCTCCTCTTTCCTTTCCTTGTTTTCCCCAACTACTTTTGGTTTGTGGGAAGCCAAAAATCAAAGAAAGCAGTTCCTGCACGTGACCTGAAAGTAACGACTCCTCGAGTTGCTCTTCCTTCCTGGAAAAAAGGAATTTTGTTGTCTCGGGCAGGCTGCCAGGAAAGACCAAGCTCCAGTCTATTGAAAACATCACCAAGGACAGAGAAAGCTCGATTGCTGAGAAACATGGAGGGAGAGGCTGCAGCTCTGAGAGGTGAGGTGGCCTCTTCAGCATCTCGGATCCATTTCCTCAAGAGTTCTAAACAGAATGAAGAAGACTTTAAATCTTCAGTTGTGCGCCAGTGAAGAAAGCTGAAAATGAGGATGCCACGTCCTACGGTCTGTTTGGTGAGTGGGAGACAGAGGTAAGAGGGAGGCTCAGGATTAGTCTGCCCTTGAGCCAGTGACGCTTCATCCTACATGCTTTGTTTGGGGTCATTTTAGGGGAAAACTGTAATGTATTTGTTATAAGTATTTACGATAAAGAAGTTGCAGAACAATAATGAATATCCCTGTGTTCTCATGTTATAACAACCTAGTATGCTTTTTGTTTAAAATAATTGCTCTTCAGTTGCTTCGGGCCAGAAACATGGAATGATGATCAATGAGTTACTTTGCCAATCATTTAATAAACATTCTCAACCTAACCTTAAATGAATAAATGACTAGTGAAATGACTGGAGCAAATGTCATCAATCAATCTCATATAGCCAATATGTAAGCTGTTTCAATGGAGGAAAACATATGGTTGTAGTTTAAAAAGAAAATCCTTTGGAAAACTTCGTACAACGTTGCTTAAATCGAAGCTAATCTTTGACATAATCCAATATGAAGAGAGTGAGAGAGATTTGTTTCCTTCCGATGTGATTACAGAGCCTAGCTTTGAAAGAGTCTTTTCCAAATATTCTA
>JAOXJM010000033.1:78627152-78637903 GCA_026413425.1 Tringa solitaria
CAGCCACAGCTTCTCTGGGCAACCTGGGCCAGGCTCTCACCACCCTCACACCAAAAAAGTTCTTCCCCACATCTCAGCTCCATCTCCCCTCGTCCCATGTGCTTCTGGCCTACAAGAAACAGTGTGAAAACCAAACCCAAGTTTCTGAATCCAAGTCCTAAGAAAGGGATTTTGAATAGAGGATCCACAGACCACAAGCCCGCCAAGCACACCGACCCCTTCTCTAAAATGTAAGTATGGCCTCTAGAAAAAACAAAGGAGACAAGAAACACAGGAGAAGAGAAGGGGCTGGAGTAGAGATAACATTTTTGAGAGATTTCACAGTGCTTGAATGAAGGTTAATGACACCATCAATAAAGATGTTGCCTTAACGTATGATCACATGATTAAATCACTTATTCAATCTCAGGTTTTGAGATAACTTCAAAAACATTTTATTTAAGCCAAAGCAAGACAGCAAACAGCCAGCCATTTGATTGTTAATGACTAATAAATTATATAAACTCTTTACTGTGCAGCTCCCAGCACACTGGAAGTCCAGTCCCTAGCAGAGAGGCGGCAAAGATACAGGTGGATATTTGTATGGAAGTTTTCCTTTCTGGTGTTGGGGAAAGAACAACTGCGAGTATGAGAGGGGCTGCCTGGCTTTTTTCAGGGAGGAAAAAAAAAAAAAAAAAAAGAGCTATCTTTCCCTTTTGTGTGGATGTAATGTCAGACCTGGAGAGAAGAAGGTTGTGTTTGTGTTACTCCAGTTTCTCGCTGGAGTTAATAACGAGTGTGCGGGAGGAAGGCTCCGTCTTAAAGAAGCAGCACTACCTTTCCTCCCATGTCCTGCTATCATCTTTAATGGCAACAATAATTCACTTGAGCCAGGAAGACATTTTTTTCCCCGTTTTATTTATAGATCATTAGGAAGGGCTGTCTGCTGCATTAATGCCTGCTAACACGGCGCTCCGCTCCCCGCTTTATGGCTCTGTGTCAAAGCTGTCTCTGATAGCCAGTTACTCACCCCACTTCGTCTGCTTCAAACAATCCCTTCCTTATTGGACCAACTGCCCTATCGCGTCTCGGGAACTTGACTTCTCTAATATCCTCTATAGGCGTCAGGGCTCTGGAGGTCTCTACATCCTCAGCTCCCACCCAGAACAAAGGTGGACGGCGCCTTGAGGACCAGAGACGGTGACTTTTGTGAAGAGCTGCTTGAGCTTTCCAGTTGAAACCCGGCAGCTCTGCAAAATGCGGGCATTATTTTTAGCCGATACCTCGCGTCTCTCGGCTTGCGATAATTTGCTACCATGCAAAATATGTCACTGTGATACGGCTCGAGAGATAGCAGCAAGGGCAAATCAGTGCAAGTGCACAGAGGACCAGGGCCAAAGGCTTCTGGGGTACAACCTACTTTTGCCACGTTGACTCAGAGACTCGAGAATCGGGTGTTTATATTCGTGGAGCCTCTATTTCTCTGCAATACAAACGATAGAACAAAAAGTCATGTAGTGTGGCTTATGGAATTTAGTGAATCAATTCGGCTTAAATTCAGATTACTTTTTCTTTCTAAGTTTTATTGTATACATTCTGGAGGTTCTCCACATTTGAGATAAACATGGAAGAAAGGTAAAATGAAAGAGAGGCAGAAGAAGAATATAAAAAAGTAATTCCTGAATTAACTGAAAAAGATTATATGTATCAAGTGAAATGAAGAAGTCTGTTTGCACAAGTACATTCAAACAGGTTGCACAACAGATAGGGCTGCTGAGTATAGAGGGTTGGAAAGCACTAAACAAATCATTCATTGGTCTGTTTGGAGACCATAGTATTTTACAGATTTAGTTAAGTAATTTAATGCACCTAAAGCTTTTCACAGAAGCAGAGACTCTCTATAAATTAAATCTGACATACAGATACATATATATCTCCTCTTATTGGTCTGTGATCTACATAGGCTAGTTTGCACAAAATGTTGTCTACACTGTAGATGTAAGACTCAAAGCCCCAGCCTGGCATAGACTTCCCTCAACCCAGCCATTCACCATGGGCCTTTCCAAATAAATGTTTTTAAACCAAAATGATAAATATTTATTATGCTCCTTCTATTTGTCTGACTGAGAGGCCACACGTTTCAGTTGTGAGTGTGCTCAACACGCTACCAACATAAAACAAACCCCCTAACTGCTACCTTAATCACCAGTGTCCATCAAGACCATCACACACTACATTGAGAACAGCAGGACTTTGACGAAGAGACTCTGTCACTCTTTCAGCACTCGAGACAGTAATTCTGGATACCATGTATGAAAGATCCGGGGTCATTTTTCCAAAAATGGAGAAATTTTTCCCCTTTGCACACCAAAATTTTCTTTTTGTTCCTCCCACATCAGCACCACAAAGGGTAATGTTTTGCCATTTACTTGCTGTGGCCTCCTCAAATACATTGGGCAACTTGTGATATTTTATAGATCTTTGACATTTTAGACCAAACACATCCATCAGAATCAAAAAAAAAACCACAAGGACTCAGGGACCTCTTATGCTGTGCACTCCTCAACCTTGTTGTTCTTGTAGTTGGCTTATGGACCACTTTATTCCCCGTATGGAGAAGGTAAGGCAGAGCTCTGATGAGAACGTGAAGCTGACATTGAGTCAGGCCGAGCTCGCCTGGCTCATTGGGCTGCAGGCGCTGGGAAAAGGGTTTGAGGCGTCTCCTTTCAAGCCGGAGCACAGACCGTTACCTCCCACTTTGGACAGGAATGTCTTGGCTCCGTTTTGGTGTTGTATCTATTAGGTGCGGAGTGATGAGTCTATCTCACCGCTGATTCACACAGGCTGTTCCAGCGGCAACATGTGACTGCGATTCCTCTGTGGCCCGGAGGATATTTTCCATCAGCAGTAACAGATGTTACTAATTCGGAAGGCCAAGAGAAAGAATAAAATTATATGTACATAAGACACATAAACATTTCAGTCATGTTCCTTTGACCGTAGGATCAACAAATGCAAGAGGTAAAGCGATGAACACTGCTGCTGTTGATCCTCTTGGAAGACATCGATGGTCAGGAAGGAGTCCTGCCGAATGAGGACCTGCAGTAAGTTAAATCACTGATGGAAAATAGCAAATAAATTGGGTGTGATCCTGCTTTTCTGAAGGCCACAGTGGAAATGGATGGAAGTTGTCTGAAAGAGTATATGAGGGGATGTGTTGTGGTGAGATGGTGACGTATTAAATCATCTTTGTTCTCAGTCTACTTGGGGGGTGGGGAGGGCAGAAATGGAAGCTTGTTCCTGGAAGCTGTGCTTTAAATGTAATTCTAATAATTTGAGACAAGGCGTTTAATTGCAGCTAATGCCTAGCCAAGTTTAGGACCAAAAAGAGGACAAGTTGGCTGATAAATTCTCCATTTTGCTTGGATTAAGTATCTAACAGAAGTGGCTGGTACAAATCCCGTCCCATCTCAACCTTTGGCAGTAACTCTGTCATTTCACAACTGATCATACCCCATCTAAATACGATTTTTGGCTAGACATTTGTTATTGAAATTATCTTTCTACAGTAACCACTCTAATTTGTATAATCTATTGGTCTGCAAATGCTAAAAGGAAAGAAATACCCATTCCTTCAGCTCTACTTCCTCCCTTTCCCACGATCAACCACCACTACGGCCCCTTCTGCAGCTGAACTGTGTTGTCTTTGTCCTTGATATAAATTATTTGCTGAAAAAAAACCACCTTAGTGCTTTTTTTTTTTTTTCTTTTCAGTACAGCAAGGAACTCCATATAAAAATAAACTTACCTTTTTTATGGATTAATCAAAGCAAAATAATGATCTATTTAGGCAGAGGGAACCGATCACCTCTAGTTCATCATATGAACAGGGCCTTTGTAAATTATTCAGGATGAGAATCATGTCTTATTCACCGGATAAACTTTGTCATCATATACACCTATGTTATTTCAAGAAATATAGGTTAAATAAGGAAAAGAAAAAAAAAAAAAAAAAGGCCATTTGGAACCCAGCCTGAAACTCACTGAAGTCAATGAAAATATTTCCATTAGCTCCAGCACAAGCTGGATCAGACCCAAGATGTCCTGTGAACAAACACATCCATGATAATATAATAAAGACTGCGCCGTAATGTAATCACTCAAGGGGGCCAAATTAAGATGCACAGGTGACCCAAACTGTTGTATTTCCCCATGCTTTTGAGCACTCGATTTTGCAACCTTAACATTTTTAACATAGCTGGTTTGTCTGTGGGACTGGCCGTGTCACGTTACACTGCAATGCAAATCAGCAGATGTCTAGCTTTTAAATTTTATCTTTTTTTTTTTTAACAGGCAACAGCCTTTCCTGCAAGTCACTGTATCTGCAGAGTTACTTTTTGAGCAATAAAAGCATTATTGACGCATGAAGCAAAGCTCTTCAAAGTCAGATATAATTACGCTTTCTATGAGGTACTTCATGGAATATTTATTTCCGTTAATATTGGAATCTAAGTGTGTTGTTTATTGACAAAATGAAAGCAACGTCAAATATAGAGCTGCACAGGGGAATAGGTTGGAATTCTGGAAATGTTCAATCTAATTCAACATTTTTGCCATACATGTATTAGGAACAATCCCAAGTGCAAAAACTAATGTCTCTGATGTAAAACTGTCTTCCAAAAGCTTGAAAGTCTGTCATCTTTCTCCATATACTCACTTCATTAAATAGTTTACAGCTTGCAAGGGGATCACAATGTTGGAGTAACAAAATGACTATCCTGACAGATTCAGACAATAAAACAACCAGATTGTTATATGAATGTTTTCTCAGAGACTGTTGCTGCAACACGTAATAAATACAAATATTGAAACACCTGCGTGATAAACATAATACTTTTAACAGATGTTAATCCCCCCTTGAATGCGGCCAGTGGATTTAGATCACATAAAGGCAACTTGCCCCCTTCAGGTCTCGCTGGAAAATTACCAATCACATGGTCGTGTTCTGACCAACTTCTGTGACCTGCGGCCGTGGGCTTGCTTCTCGGCTCTCCCACCGCCAGCGTGTTAAAAACAACCCATAAATATAGCAATATGCAGGTATGACACCGAAGCTCATCCCCAGGTTCCCTCCACTTGTCTGCTGCCAACATGAATTTCCAGGAAAAAAAAAGAGCGTTCCAAGTGAAAAAAAACCAAGCCTATTTTCTCAAAATCCTGGCATTTCTTGGCCCTGGCAGGTAGAGCAGAATGGTGTCTCCACTTGGTGGGACTCAGTGGTTCTGTCTCTAATCATAGACAGCTTCTGCCAGTCCAGTGGAGCTTCAGCATCTTTGAAAATTAGCTATTAACCCTATCGACAAGTGCCAAGGGTTTGATACCCCTAGAGGAGAAGCACTCTCAACCCATCGGCTTAAACTTAAGCACCTGCTTATGCACTTGGTTGGAAGAGAGCCTGAATTTACATCTGTCTTTTCATCTCCAGGATGTATTTGTTGGTGTAACTTCAGTTTATACAGAGAGTTCTGCACCTGTATGGCCATACCAGCGTTACCAACAATGAGAGAAGAGCACTGTTCAGCATTAAGTTATCCCATCAGTAGGGTGGGCCTAGCGATGTGTGTGAAAATGAGCAGAAAATAACTGCCAAAGGGCTAATGGAGAAGGAAAACCTGTAGACTTGATCTTGTGCCTCCAGTCAACAGCTGCGTTAACTCAGAGAAAGTCGCACAAAGAGAAACAGAGGTAGAACAGAGACCAGCGCCACTGAAAAACGCCAATTCACCCAGGAAAGGGGAAAAATTTGCTTTCAAAATGGACAGGTAGGACAACAGAACTTTAGTCACATAGCTGGTATAAAAATTAACAATAGATCGTTCCACCTCCGTGCACCACGAAGGGACATCTAAGTTGACAAAAATGTGAGATGAGCCTTTCAAAACATAGAAAAGTTTTATTTCCCCAGAGCAATTTGTGGATGTAGATCAGGAAAAGTAAACGCAGCTGAGTAGGAAGTAATAGAAGCGTTTGACAAATGGCTCCCATGGATCTCCAGAGTTTCTCTTGGTGACAAAGGAAGACAAATTTATGCCTTGGATGCATCTTGGAGAAGAATAACCATCGTTATAAAAAAATGAAGTCTCAATTTATTCAGCTTCAGTTGTACTCTTGATGAAATAATTACAGAAAAAAAAATGTGGCTGCTTGTAATAATTAACAAAAACCACCAACAAGATGTATTGCTTGGGATATGACCAGCTTCGGGGAGATAGCTGCTGAGTGCTCTGAGACAGAGATGGACCAAGACAAGTTTCCAAAATGTTTATATTCAGACATGAGTAAATGTATTTACTTGCTTAAATGCAAAGAGGGGGATTTTCTCACTACATTTAGTTAATTCTGCAATTAATTGCCAAAAGACAAGGACACAACACACAGGAAAAACTTTTCTGTTGACCGTGAAGTGAAAAATTCAGCTGATTTTCCCATTTCTTAGGATTATTGGTTCATTGTAATTAAAATAGGAAAGGATGGTATCACATCAAAATTGTTCTGGCTGAGCCAGCGTGGTCAAGAATCAACACACAGTTTGGATGGACACATAGCAGGTTAGAAGAGAACGTGGACTTTTCCACAATAGCAGTTGTGGTATTTGGCAGCTGTAATAACCTGTGCAGCAGTGTCCATCTCACTTTTAAAGGTTATTGAAGAATTAGAATGGGTTCGTTCACAATTCCCAGTATTGCTGTTTGCAGGAAAACTCTCATATGTAGAGGAACTGGCAAGATTCTTTACATGATTAAAAGATCATAGAAAGATGCTGGTAAAGTCATCCACAAGGTTAACTAGAAAAATCTTTTGTCTCATATGAGATGATAACAAAAGAAGCTTCAATGAAAATGAAAAGTAAGAATTTCAAACCTGGGGAAGGGATTACTTTTTTATTCACCCCATGCTTAGACTGAGGAGGGATTCTAAGGTCTAGAAAGACTGAAAAATCATTTAATCTCTTCTATGTTTAACAAGAATTGTTATGTATAAAGCCCACTTTTTTCAAAGACATTTTGCATTTCTTCTTTTTTTTTTTAATTTAATCTTAATTTTCAAAGCTAAAGCATCAGGCTCAGAGCAGGGAGAATAAACCTACTTTGATGCAGCTTGTTCTGATGACTTTAAAGAGTTGATCAAGTGCAAAAGTTACTTTCTCTGGCTTCAAAAGCCATTTTTGGCCTCCTGTAGCTATATTCCATGTATTTCCATGGTTCTTCTGTGTGAAGCCCTGACTGTCTTCACTGCTGTTATCAAAATACAAAGAATGGAGAAGGCTGGTGCCTGGTACAGATGCAACTTAATTTTCCCAGGAGTGTCTCTTCGATTCATTATAATGTAGACATTATAATAGATTATAGATAATGCAGATTTCACCTTTGAAATTCTGCGTACATTCCAATTTACAGCTGTGTGAAAAGATTTCTACAAATTAACAGAGAAGTTATATGTAGTGATAAAATACTTGCTCACAACACTACCCAGCTATGAAGTATTGCTTTCCTTTCTCCTCCCTGCCAGGAACCCATGTTCAAGCCCAATCTGAGACAGTGCCCAAGTTCCTCCACTCCTGGTGAAGCACCAAGGGAGTCTGGTCCCTGCAGGGAGAGGCTGGGGTGGCCACAGCCAGGATGGGGAGAGCTCTGAGGGCTTTCAAACTCAGGTCCAGACCCCAAAGAGCCTACCAAGAAGAAGAAGTAGCCTCAAGTTGCACCAGGGGAGATTTAGGGTGGATATTAGGAAAAATTTCTTCAGGGTTGCCAAGCCTTGGAAGAGGCTGCCCAGGGCAGTGGTGGAGTCGCCATCCCTGAAGGCATTTAAAAGCCAGGCAGACGTGGTGCCGAGGCACATGGGTTAGTGGTGGGTTTGGCAGTGCTGAGTTGATGGTTGGATTCAATGATCTGAAAGGTCCCTTCCAACCCAGACAATTCTATGATTCTATGACACACAGGCTCAGCCAAGCTCACCTCCTCCCTACCCCATAGTGGCCAAAATGCTTACCTGAGAGGGCTGCAGCTGGCTGGCATGAGCCAAAACCAAAGAGGATCCAAACTCCCATTGCCCTCTTGGGTCTTTTTCAACTCATTTGTGCAAGCTCGTCCCTGACCACCTGCGTTTTACAGCTGAAGCCTTGAAGCCTTCCTGGTGTGGCTCCTCACACCTGGCAGGAGATCTGACTGAAGACTCTAAGGGTCTTCAGTCTTCAGGATGGCAACGGGAAATGTCTCTCCTCTCTGGATACCAGTGCCCTGGTCCCTGTGTGGGCTCTCCTGGCTGCTCACCGCTGGATCTTTCTCTTTTCCCTCATCTCACACACAAGGACTAGGGCTTTTTACTCTGTGTTTGCAGAGAGAACGTGTTCAAGGGGACACCACCGCACAACAATACCCCTAGGCAGTGTGACAGGAGCAAACTACCATTAAGAGTATGATCAACAACAAGCAAATAACCTTAACACGCTAAAAACAACCTTTACGATAGTCATTCTTCAACCCTGTTTTCACATTATGTTTATGTGCTAAGGTTTCAGCTGAGCTGATGTTGTTTGGGCATTTCTGAAAAGTCCACACTTTAATGGGTTCAAATGACCGAGGTAAAAATGAAATTTCAGTAATTAAAGTGCGTGTAAGGGGAGGTGTTTCATTTAGGTTTTTGTTTGTTTGCTTTCATCTAAAGGCCTCCAGTGTTTTCGTATCTATTCTATAAACAGGATAATATAAAATCATCTAGTTACAGAAGAAATGAAAAGTTGAATGATTCGTTATATTTATACGGCCCTAAAACATGTTGCAGAATTGTATTTATTACTCAGAAATAAAAAAAAAAAAAAGAAAAAACCCAAAACAATAAAACATCTTATTGAGTAGACGATTATATGGCATTACAAAAATCTGCCTTCCAGTGGAATCCTTTGGCCTACACATGTACAAGGCTATAAATCTTGCTAAATATTTGTTTCAGAAATTGTCCAGAAGGATGAACAGATTGATTTTCCAGACCTAAATCATTTCAACACCAAATAGTACTCTGGAGAAAACCTCGTTTCTCCTCTTGTTGTTCGCAGACACATTAAGATCACACACTGAGCTGAGGCTTTTCCGGGCCTTTTGGCTGGTTTGATAGTGACAGGATGGAAAAGACACAGCTAAAAGCAGTCAATGAGGGGACGAAAAGCCCACGGCAAAATTTAAGAACTAATGAATCTGCTTCATTAATTCCGAACTTAGTTACAGACTGAATTTCCAGCCTGTGTATTTGCATGAATTTGAAAACCTGAAGAAGGATCTAAACAAAGGGAATCTGGGACTTTTTCATAAAATAGTTTGTAAATATTTCGGTTTTCACAAAAAAATATATTTTCTTATTTTTTTTACAAAAAAATCAGCAAACCCTTTTTTTTCCTATTAAACTTGTCAAACTTCAGATCAGTGTTTTGCAAAGGAAAATTTTTTCAGCTATAAAAATTTTTACTTGTAAGTTGTTTATAATTTAATACCTCTATTTAATGGTGTCCTGATTAATTTCCCCAAAGCCTTTGCTGTTCTGTTTCAATTCATGTTCTGTAGCTGTGATTTTAAAAATGCCATAACACGTATTTCTTCAACAGAAAAGAATATTATTTTTAAAATGTTATAACATGTATTTCTTCAATGGAAAAGAATATTTTTTTTCCAAATGCACTGAAAGAATATCCCGTGTGATGTACTTTCCTGTTA
Source organism: Tringa solitaria (assembly GCA_026413425.1). Taxonomy (NCBI): domain Eukaryota; kingdom Metazoa; phylum Chordata; class Aves; order Charadriiformes; family Scolopacidae; genus Tringa; species Tringa solitaria. Next base: position 78,636,896 of record JAOXJM010000033.1, read on the forward strand.
AAGACAGTACGTACTTATGGTTTGGGCACTTAATTCTGTGTCTTTAATTCACCAGTGAAAGCCTGATGCCAGGCTTTTCCCCTCCCGCCCGAAGCAGCCAAAGACAATATTCACAGATCTTTAACAGCAGAAAGAAAAAAAAAACAAACAAAAAAAACCAAACAAACCTGACATTACATCAGAGGTCATTAAAAACTGAAAACTAAGGAGTTTTTTTTTTCACTTCTGTCATTCATAACATGCCTCAAATACAATTATGCGTGCGTGCACTCATCAGTACCGCGCTATGACTGCATTTTTACCAGGCCTTTAAGGCCCAGGAGCACCCATTGGGTTTGGGCTGCTTTTATGTAGGTTGATCAATCTTAACGAATTGATTTTTAAAACATGGAGGCCTGATTCTGTTCCACCTCTGGCAAAAATGAGGAGTTATCTCCAGTACTGACAAGTGTGAACAGCTCTTATGAGACCAGACACGGGCCCGGTGTCACGTCTGAGAGATTAGACTATCCTGAAGAGCTAAATGAAAAATTAGGGCTTAATATAGATTTTCTAGAGATTTGCATCCCTTTAATACAGACATCCAGCAAGAGCGCTGTGTAAAGGCCACTAATGTCTGTTTATATATGTTAATGTTTAGTATAAAGAAAGTTTAGCGTGAAAGATGGTTTCTGACGGGCTCAGGTTAAGAGAATAACAGTGAGAAATGCCTCAAAATAAGTCTTCTTGCAAGTACAGCATAGAACCATGGAATCTATGGAAAAGGGAAAAGAGAAATTTCCTAAACACAGCCACAACCTCTCTCATTTACACTCTGAGCCTTTTGGGTCACAAACAAACAAACAAACAATTAAGCCTCTTGCGTTTAGTCCCTGCTTCTGAAAAAAAGAACTGCATCACTTAGAAAGACCCTAAAAGCCATGTGGAAGGGTAGATTTAATGCTTCTTGAATTAAAAAAAAAAAAAAAGAAAAAAGAAAAAAGAAAGAATAAAAAGAAGTTCAACACC
>JAOXJM010000033.1:78646485-78659482 GCA_026413425.1 Tringa solitaria
GAGAAGAGAAGAGAAGAGAAGAGAAGAGAAGAGAAGAGAAGAGAAGAGAAGGTAGAAATGAGTGGGTATAGTGGTTCTGAATCAAAACATCTGTAAGCATTTTTAGAGCTTTAATAATTTTTTAAGTGTTTGTGTAACTTCTACTTTGAAAGAATATCATCACTGGTAAATGTTAACTAGATACGAGTAGGTGACAGGTATAACAATTTGACACAGTTCCATTTAATTTTCTCTTTATAGTTTATTCACAAAACAGGATGAGATTGATTTAAGTAATATTCATTGCTCGGAATGACTTGATTAATATTTTCTTAACATTCATAACTTATTTTCTTTATCCATTACTTAGCAGTTTTTCCACATGTAGCATTTAAAAGACAGAACTGGAAGCCAGTGTGGTTAGGCACCAATCATATTTTCATGACCAAGCTATATAGTTTGATAAGAATAACATATTTTTGTTTTCTAAATCTATTCTACTTATTTGCTAAAGATATCTATTTATCTTTGCTCCATCTCCTCATTCCCATCCACATCTTGACTTGTCTTACTCTATTCTCGTGGTGTGCAAGCATGAATGTTCCATATTTTATACAGCAATAAAGGCTTCACTTAGTAGCACTACTGTTTTATTTGTTAAATAGCAATAATGTGTCCTGATAAAGTGATTGAGATATTCAGAATTAGTTTAGCCTGACATAATTTTCGCATTCAGATCCAAAACCTTGCCTGTGTTCAATAATCCTCACTTAAAAATCTGTCTTTCAGCAAATATTCTTGTTCTTTGTTAGAACACGCACTGGAAAGTGATAGCTGAGCGTGGAGAGGGTGCAACGGGTCTGTGCACCTCTGTACCCACAGCTTCCAACCAGAGTTCATTGAAGGGGAATTAACGGGCTCAACATTCATTCAAGTGAACATCAAAGCAAATAATCATGGAGAAGAAAAAATATCGCAAAACTAGTTAAAACTTGGTAATGAATGGGGTGCTGCAGTGTCCTTACCTGGTGTCTTTTCTCCTTCCCTAAGCCAAGCGGGCAGAGGACGGCACACGCTGTGGTTCCTTCCCTCCTGCGGTTATTCTCTGCCTACACTCAGTTGTACCCATTTCCTGGGGACGGTGGCAGCTGCAAGTCCAACAAAAGGGTAACAAATGCATATTGAAGATGGCAGTATGAAGACGACAGAGCAGTTCGAAGCCAAAAACAACAGGGCAGTGAACTCAAGGAAAAAGGAAGCTGTAGAGGTGAAGTAATATGTCTGAGGTTTTTTTTGTCAGTCAAATAAGTTGATTGCAAGGTAACAGCGTGAGTGGTTCTAAGTACATAATTGGAGCGTAAATAGGAAAGGAGGTAAATGCCTCCTGAACTACATCACGCCCTGCTGAGGTCCTGCCCTTGGGATAATCAGCTTCCCCAAGGAGCTGGCTTGGCTGGAGACCCCTCACCCTGGTGGCGACGGGGGCCCTGTCCTGCCCCGTGAGCCTTCCATCCCTGGCTGAGCTCCGTGCTCTGATCCTTCCTCCTGTTTAATTCATACCAAAAGCAGACAGTGTCCAGACATGCCTGCCAGTGCCCTTGGCAGAGCTGGCTGGGAACGTTGGAGGCAGAATCCACCTGAGAACAGGAGTGTCATGGTTTCTGTTGGGATGGAGGTGACTTTCTTGCCAGCAGCCAGTGCAGGGCTGTGGTTTAGGTTTGGGATGGGAATGCTGTTGGTAAAACACTGGTGGGTTTGGTTGTTACTGGGCATTCAAGGCCGTTCCTTCTCCTCACCCCGTCCCACCAGCGATGGGCTGGTGGGCACAAGGGGCTGGGAGGGGACACAGCCAGGACAGCTGACCCCCACTGATCGCAGGGACATTCCATGACATGGGAGGTCATGCTCAGGGTATAGAGCTGGGGGAGAAGAAAGAAGAGGGGGTTGTTGGGAGTGATGGCACTTGTCTTCCCGAGTCACTGTTACTGTGATGGAGCCCAGCTTTCCTGGGGGTGGCTGAGCCCCTGCCTGCCACGGGGAGCAGGGAACAGAAAAGCTGTGGCTGCCCCATCCCTGGAGGGGTCCAAGGCCAGGTTGGATGGGGCTTGGAGTAACCTGGTCTGGTGGGAGGTGTCCCTGCCCAGGGCAGGGGGTGGCACTTGGTGATCCTCGAGGTCCCTTCCAACACAAACCATTCTATGATTCTATGAACTCCTCGGTTTGCTTTGCTTGTGTGTATGGCTTTTGCTTTATTTATTTAACTGTCTTCATCTCAACCCACAACTTTTTCCTCACTTTTACTCTTTCAGTTCTCCCCTCCATCCCAACCAGGGGGAGTAAGCAAGCGGCAGCATGGTCCAAGCTGCCACTTGGGGTTAAACCACGACAAGGGGTAGGGGCAACGAGAACGGACTAACACACTTTGCCCTCAGTCTCCTTCTCCCCCCATTTTTTTAATTCCTTGCTCATGATGGAGCCGCCTGACCCGACAGCTCCTCACTTCACTGCCTTCAGATGTCTCTAGACTTCCCTTTGAAGCTGTGAAAATCAGGCCATGAATCACAAGGGCGATGAGACACGGGTGCGGACAGACAGAGCAAGCAGTGGGGCTGCCGGTCCTCTGCAGCACACGGCTCCCCCAGGTCAAAGAGGTGGGCAGGCTTTTCAGCAAGGTAAAACTGATGGGTGAAACCTTCAATTAAAAGCAGAGATAGGGCAGTAACTGTCTCTCATCCTCAAGACTTCAGGCTTCGGTGCCTGCAGGGACCCCGGCAGAGGGTGACACGGTCTTCACCCCCTGCCAGAATCCTGGGAGTTATTGCTTTTGTTTGGCCAACTTCCCACCCAGACGTAGTCCTGGGGGTTTTATCCCTCCTTAAATCTGGTAGAGGCAAATAAGAGGTTATTAAAAAACAATGGTGCCAGATCCATCGGGATCTTGTAGATTTTGTTATTTCAGAGCCGTGGAAGGTGTGGGGGGCTCTACCTGCAGCACCGCCTGACTTTGCAGTTATAAATCGAGGGCTGGGTATCCCAAAGACAAGATATCCCAGAGAAAAGACTCCTACCTGTAAAGCCAAATTGTGAGAACACGCCTCAAACTGTAACTTCCATTATCGATTAGTTCTCCTTATTTCTACCGTCAAAGTTCAAGCATAAAACAACTGGAACGAAAACAAGCAATGTCTACATTTTACCCGTGTTTTATACTCAATTAAACATCTTTGCTGCTATTTACATAGTTGAATGGCACTACATTTACACCATGCAATTTCGTGTTATTTCTATGTAAATATTTCTTTAAATCCAGATGTAGGTTCAAATTAGTTGTGAAAGAAACACTAAAATAAAATAAACTTCCATTTGGGGGTGATCACGAATTACTCTAAAACTGAAGAGCAAGCTTGTTAAAATACAAAGTGAAAAGCAAACAATATTAAACCAAGCTGAATAAACGAGGAGAAATAACACACAAGGATGCCTTTAAAAAGGTTTGCCTTACTGCAATGGATTCTGAGGATTACAGGTAAATTAAAATTCAATAGGAGTTTTAATTTAAGCGGCGTGAAGTGACACAGCAATTTAAAATAAAACCTTGTTGCCCATGCATGCATGGCCCGAAATTCCTGTAGTGCAGAATTTACCCCTTCTTCCTTTAATTCTAGTTAAATCGTAAACGGCAATTTCAGTCTTCCATCCTGCTTCCTCCTTGAAGGCCGCTGCCAAAGCACACACTCCCTCCAAACCCTGCCAAATTCTACCTCATTTAAAAGTAAACTTGAGGAGAAAGAATGGAAAAGCACAATCCCAAAACAACTAGCTCATACCCTTCCCTCGCTCTCGTTTGCCTGACATCATGCTTCTTGCTCAGATGCGATCTTGTACCCAATTTAGACTGAAAAATCCTCAGCAGTCACCATGGTTTTATTCCTCCTACATTTTTTTTGCATTCCACAGATGATGTTCTGTACAAATAATAAGCAGGATCTCTAAAGCTGTACATTTCCAAATTCCACGCAAGTCTCGGGGAACTGTGGGTACTGAAGAACAAGATCTGAGCATAAAAAAGTATTCAGTTTGAGCTTTTTCAAGGGTTTATGTTTTCAAACCACTGGAAGGTTTCATGAACCTGGAGGTTTCATGAGCCACTTGGTGGCTGGAGGTTCATTTCCACATATCACTGGTTTTCAGATTTCCAGTCGTTGCATAATGGTGTCCACAGAATAATTATCAACAGTTTGTTTAGCAAACAGAAAGGTGGATCAGGCGGGGTTCCGAAGAGGTCCATCCGGGGACTAATTCTTCTCAATGGCTTCATGAATGATCCAAATTATAAACTACAGAATGTACATAAATTTTATACATAGAAGATGGCAGCAAGCTAGCAAGAACTGCACGTAGGCAGAAGGGCAAGACTGCAGTTCAAAATTATCTTGATAAAATGGGAAAAAAATAGAAAGTTATTATGCTTTCTGGAGCAATCAACTGCATAATTAGGTGGAGAGAGCCCGGCTTGGGGTAAATTTTTAGGGAAGAATTTACTGGTTATTGTGGAATGCAGGCTGAACATAAACCATCCACGTCAAATTAGCATTAAAAAAAGAAGCAAACAGGCAGTAGGAGATATTAGCAGATGTACGGGCGGCAAGATACGTGAAATAAACATTCAATTCTGCTCAACATGGGTCTAAGTTGCCCTACTGTGCCCAGTCACACGGTGTCAGGAAAGGTGCAGCTGAATTAAACGGCCAGCAAAACACATTAGACATTTAAGAAGTGTAATATTTAAAAAAAAAAAAAAGAAAAAGAAAAAAAAACAGCTTTCTGGTGTAAAGAAAAGAATGCTAAAGAGGAAGATGCTAATCAACTATGTAGAAGTCAAATATAGAGAAGAGGAGAATAAACCGCTCTCCATGTTGAAGGTAACCAGAAGACACAGCCAGCTTCAGTAGCAGCAGCAGAGAACTCAGCAAAGGTTCAGGAGCAGGTTTTGTCACTAAGAGAGAGACACGGAAATAAATCACCTGGAGAAAAAAAAATAAGAACTCTTCTCTGGAAATCTGTGAAAACACAAACCCCTGAAATCCCTGCCAGGTACCCTGTGCTTGACAGATGATCCCACCTTGCAGCGCAAGGTGAAATAACTTGCCTTTTCAGACACCATCCAGCCTTTCCTTTTCTCTGGCTTCTTTTAGTCCTTTTATTTGTTTGGTTTGTTTTGAAAACACTTTGGCTTTGTTTCTTTGCAAAATAGAAGCGAAGGGCTGTTTAGTGGCATCAAAAGCCTGGTGAGCCTATTCCCACTGAAGAAAAATAAGTTGGTGGTTGTTTTCTGATGGTGCCACCATCCATCCAACACACTCCCTCAGCCACCTTCTGGTCCCTTTATTGCTATGGATTTTGACCAGTGCAGGGTCAGCCCCTGCTCGGATGAATGTTCTCCAGCAAGGGAAGTCCCTTGATTTAATTTCATTTCGTTATTAAGGTGCGGTCTCCCGGAGGTGAAGGGTTAATGACACTCACCAAATTATACCGAAATTTCTTTAAGGAAGAGATTCATCTTGGACCTAGGGCTAGAGAAAAGGACGACAGTGATTGATCTTCTCACCACTCGGCAGCGTCGGCAAAGCTACAAACATATATTGTTTTTACTCCTCTGGGAGTTATTTATTGAGCAAAGGGAGGGTGGACAGCACTTCCTTTGAAGTCAAACATCTTGCTTGGATAAGGAGATATGTTGCATGAAACGAAAGTAATAAAAGGACAAAATGCTTTATTAAATCTTCTTTATCGCAATATTGTGTTCCAATGGCATGATCTAATTAAAGACGTATATGAACCGCTTTTCATCTGAGGATCAGTTCAGAGGCCTTCATTTATTCTGGGACAAACACGCTGCTGAAAACTTTCCAAGATTTCCAGTGATGTATTCTTTCCATCCTCTCTAATAGGTGTTGATGCTTTAACTACCTCCTCAAGATTTGTTGTGGAGGGGGGAAAAGAGACAGCACGTTTTGAAAGGAAGAGACAAATTATTTCTGTATTATGAAAGCGGCAAGAAATATACTGGTTAGTCATTTAATACAGGAAAACTTCTTAAGTTGTGTGGACGTGAGAGTGGGTAGTTCTGAGAGGATATTTCATCGCTTACAGGTAGTTCGTTTCACTTCAGCTCCTTCCTGCCCATGCAAGAGGTGTAATATCAGATGTTTTAAAGACACCTTGGACCAAAAATCTTTAGGAAAATGTGGCTCCTGTGCAATTCCCTCCCGCCTCCCAGGTTCAGTGGCTGGAAGGCATTGCTAATTTTCCTTAGGATGGTGCTAGAGGGGGAAAAAAAATTGTGGGCTACAGCCACTAACTTTCTTCTGAACCACTCTGCTCCTTTTTGCCCAATATTTGCAGTTGGCTTAGTCCTGGAATAATATTTGCATTGAAAAGATCTTGTTTTACTTAAAAAATCCATTCCAACAAAGTTTGTTTCCATTTGCTGGTAAATGTGGTTATGCTATGTTTGGTATGAAACAAACAAACAAATCTGATATCTCATAGTCAGTAAAGGTTAACTGCATAAACACTATAAATTTCTTTGTTTAGGTAAACTACATTTCAAGTATCTAATAAGAATGGGATGACAGATAATTCCGTTGCTCCCTCCATCCTTTTATGTGATGGAACTGTAAACCTTGCATGAGAAGCCCGAATCTCCCAAATTAAACTTCAGGAAAAAGCCTGAATATATTCTGTAGCAACAGGTTTGAGAGCTTTTGTGAAATGTTTTGTATTGCTCAGAATTTCTTTGGACTGCACCGAGAGGAGATTGTTCCCTATCTGGAAACAAGCATTTAACTGAAGGGATATTTCTCTTTTTTTTTTTTTTTTTTTATGTCTTTTGCTCCTAGATTATTCTCCTCCATATTGTGCGTGTAGATCCTCCCTCCTCATCTATGGTTGGTTTTTGGTTTGGTTGCTGCATTCAATGATCTTCCCCATTTCTACGCATGAAGAATATCCATTGAGAACATAAATTGAGAGTAGTTTTTATTTAGTTATGCTCGCAAGTATTTAGGACCTTGTGGACCTCACCAGCTGCCACCAGCCCTGCCATAAGTCCTTTGTAATCATGTATGAAGTGACTGTAATTAAAAAAAAACCCACCTTGCCATACATAAGTACTTTTGTTCTTACTGCTATTAAATATCCAAGACCTCGGTTCCTCCCTCTCGGTGGATTCCTTAGGACTGCACATTGTTCTCCTCCCTATAGTCCAACAGAGCTCAGATTTGAACAAACCCAGGACCTCATCCAAGACCATCTGGTTTATCAGGCCTTTTATCGACCCTTATTAAGCCGTTGTTTTAAAAGAGAAAATGGGGACGCATTATTAACTGCTGTAGTCTGGAGGAAGACAAAGCCGTTTTCTGCTTGAATGGCAAAATATACCCCTGTGCTAAGGCAATTGGAGCTATCACAAACAGCTTTTAAATAATGCAAATTACAGCTTACCCGCAGAACGTGTAAAGCAAAACAACTTTGAAGGAAAACAGATGAAATGGGTTGCTGAAGTCAAAGGAAGGGATACGTTTTTGGGGATGGGGAGTTGCATACTTGTATTCCAAAATGGAGTTTTGTACTTGTAACAAAAAATCAGGCTAAGTATTAAAATTTCTGGGGAAACAAACTGCAAATAACATCTACGTTAGACTACGAAAGAAGGTCATTCTATGAAAAAGTAAAGGGAGCATGAGCCAAATGGGACTTCAGTTGTATCTGATTTTATATAGTTCTTCTGATAACTGCAAAAAAATTAAAGCCCAGCAATATTTAGATTAATACTGAAATGAACTGGCAGATTTAACCGATTATAGGGCAGGAAGTTAGAGCAGTAGCAATTCCACACTGCTAACTCCTCAGCAGGTGAAATTCCAAATGGTGCACAGTATGAACTGGGAAATTACTGTTCCAAAGAACAAGTTCATTCCCATCTCTGGCAAACAACAGGAAGCTTCAGTACCTTTCTTTCAGACACAGAATTATATCTTGTATCCTCATTTAAATTAAACTTTTTTATTTATTTATTTATTTTACTGTGCCCATTACCCCATGTATGTTCTTGGTTTAAACATATACTCTTGCTCTTAATGCATGTCTTGATGGATCTTGAAGCACGTTACCAAGGTCCCTCTCCAAACTTATGCAGAAGGCCCCTTCTGGGGATTACATGAATAAACTGGTTCTTGATCATCAAGATGGATCATTGAGTCAGAAACTGATGGACACTGTACCACGTACAGCAATCCCATCTGTGCCACTTCCTACTGTGCTGCCGTGTCTTCATCCAGCTGGTCTGATGGAGCCTCCAGAGTCCAACAGAACTGCATTGCACAGATATATAAAAAAATGAACCACCAGTTAATGTCCCAAAACTGTTCCAACACAACTGGATGTGAAGCTGTAGAGAAGTGGAAGAACATCTTTTGTTGGGGAAGAAGAAAAGAAACAGACTCCGGCCTGATGACAGCGCAAGGGAAGACACAACAGCAGCGACAGATTGAGCAACAGATCAGCAAATCCTGAGCTAGGACTGATGCTGGAAAACGGACCAAGAAGAGGTTCCTTTGAGGTTGCTGAGAACCTCAACAACATCTACAGCAAACCGGGGTAATTTGGAAAGTGATTAAAGCTGAGGAAAAGAAAATAAGCTTAGTGCGAGTCACCTTCTGGTTATCAGTGGCTGCTGGAGCAGGCTCGCGATGCCTAAGGAATCGAGGTGAAAAGCTATGATACTTCTACAAAGATGCAAGTTTAATTTAGAACATCTTTTACGGAAAAAAAAAATGAAAATAAAGAAGTCCTATTACAAATGATGTCTCTTCCCACCTTAAAACCAGCCTTCATATTAACAAATGAGTTTTTGCTTTTTAAATCATTGTTTCCTGGATCATTTATTGGTTTCTTTGATCTTGGGCTGTAACTTTAAATCTATGTCATCTCCCTTGGGCTGTTTAGATAAACGTAGCCTAATAACTTCACAGTTTTATCTTTAGCAACACAGATAACTATCGCACAGTCAGTTTGCTCTTCAGTTGTGAACAACCATAAGATACTATTTTTAAAACTTCATAAAAGCCCTGCAAAGAGCTGAAAACACTTAAAGGATAATACTAGTGGCTATCGCTGCAACTGTAAAAAAAAGCCTGCAAAGTAATGCGAGACTTCTTTTATCTTTTATGATTTCAAAAACAGATATCAAAGTAGATATCATTACTTCATAAGGTCTCGGCTATTAAATAATTCTGCATTTCTTGTGCGCTCAAACCTCAGATTTTATTAATCAGACTTTCAGTGACAAATTAGGTTCCCCCAGTATTTACACGTATTACTTCTAAAACCTTTTTGATTTGTAAATCTCTTTACAGGCAGTGACAAAAATCTGAGTAGGAGAACTGATGTACAAGATGGTAATTTTAAAATAATGAAGCATTAGCAGAACTTGAATACTTTATAGAAACCAGAAATACTTTATAGGTTAGAGAGGTTACGAGTAAACTATCGAGTGAAGATGAAGCACCAGCAGAATTATTGCTACAGACTTCTAGAGAGATGGGATTTCACACAGAGGGGGAGTGTTGGTGGCTTTACTGCCTAAGGTTTTCTGACATTAATGCACTTTTTGAATGCCTAAGGATTCAAAAAGAAACCTGAATCAAAAGTTAGGTGCTAAATTACAATTTGGAAGATTTTGCTGAATGGGGTTTCCACACATTCAATGCCTTACACTAAAAATTTTTATCGAATATGCTCTTCCACATATTTTAAAAACACTCCGTGCCATGCAAAAATACAGTTTATTATCTTACCAATTGCAATCTTTTCTTCTGAGCTTTTTCAAAATAGTTCCTGTGAACTAACTGATTTGGTTAGTTCCAATTTGACACAATTAAGCTCAGATTTCCCCTAACATCCACAATCATTCTTCCTGCTGCGAGTGATCAAAAATGCGGTGTGAAGAGTTAGAAATCATCTCTTCCAGTAATTCTTTTTTTTTTTTTATTAAGAGGGCCCAGTATAGCAGTTCTGATATAGATTGCATCAGGTGACGGCATAGTTTGGGGAATATATCTATGGTGTAAAATTCAGATATGGTTAGACTCTGAGCGATGGCATCGCTAACTAGGTCTAGATGTCCTGTCTGAAGTGAAGACTCAGTGGTCTCTTCTATAATATCTGATCCTCCACAAAAAGAGGAAAAGGGATCACTCCATCCTTTCACAGTGAAGGAAATATTCTGCTGTGATAAGCTGTCTTTCTACTTGCAGTAAGGCAGGATAAAATGTGATTATATATACTTTTCTCCCAACATGTGGTGAATTACTCATTTTCTTGTGTTGTGAAGATTGGAGAGCTGGTGCGATCACAGAATCATAGAATCGCACAGGTTGGAAGGGACCTTTCAGACCATCAAGTCCAACCATGAACTTAACACTGACAAAATGGAAGGGAACACCTTTGTTCACCCCAGTCCCAATCCTCATTTGACAACCTGAATGATAATGGTGCATCCTGGTACCCTCTACATTGCTACCCTGTAGGTAGCAGTAAGGGTCTGAGTGAGAGTAAGTTGGTTGGACCAACAGCTGGGCAGAAATGCAAGGCAAGGGGAAGACCAAGGAGAAAACGTCTCTCAAGTCAACTTTGCCCTGGCAATGTATTCAAGTTCAACGAGTACACTTTACCAGTGGCCATGCAGAAATGAATGGGAGGTTGTAGAGAGTTGGGGGTCGGTCTCTTCTCCCAAGGAACAGGTGATAGGACAAGAGGAAATGGCCTCAAGTTGCACCGGGGAAGGTTTAGGATGGATATTAGGAGAAATTAGGAAAAACCTCGATAATTCTAGGATTCTATGATTCCATGAAAGCAGCATATGGACAGGGAGCACAGCCAATAAACCTGAGCAAGTCCAGACACCAAAAAGGGCACCAAGACTGTTTCTTAAGCTGAAACATGGAATGCTCTGGATATTGTGGGAAAATGAAGATGGTTAAGCACTGGGACATGTTGTGGAGTCTCTGTCCTCAAGAGATTTCATGACCCAACTGGACAAAACCCTGAGCTACCTGTTGTGGCCCCGTAGCTCACCCTGCTTCAAGACAGAGTTTGGGCTGGAAACCTCCAGAAGTTTCTTAAGCCTGGATTATTCAGTGATTGCAGATGACTGCGCATCACAGCAACCAGTGGCGCCTCAGATTTACAGCGACCATGAACAAATTTCAAGTTGTTTCAGGCAATTTTGAAATTAAGCGTGTGGATGGTTCTCTTACGTGGGAAGCTGCGAGGCGGGTCAGCTGTTCCACAGATTTTCCGTCTCGTGCCAGCAGCTCACTTGTACGTGCAGGAAGAGGCCAAAAAGCTCTGGAAAAAATTAGCTTTGCAAGTATCTGTCTGTCTGTCTGTCGGCTTACTGTGACACATCTCTCTACAGTTCATTTACCTTTCACACCATGGTAGGACGCTGAAGTTCTCATTTTTAAACAATGAACGTGTTGTTTGGTTTTTGGAGTGGACAATAATCAAGGGGTGAGAGACCAGTCAACAATTCAATTTTTTGTTGTTGCTATCAGTAAATGTTACAAGAGAAGGTACCTCATGAAACAAAAATCCCAGAGAAGGTAAAATTGTTTGGATCTGTTGATCTGTAGTGAAGTTACTTCTACTTCTTCTTTTTCTCCTCAGCTTTATGATTGGCAGCACGTCATATTATTTCCATGTAGAGACCACATTAAAATTATTGGTATGTTTTGCATATCAATGAGGGGGAAAATGAGTAAACAGAAATATTTCTTAAACAAATGTGGATTTTTAATTTATTTTTTTTTAATCTCAACCTCCTTTTAATTTTAATTAATCTCAACCTCCACTGAGATGAAGGAACGCTTCTTGACCATCTTTGGACAAAGCTCAACTTAAAAATGAAAAAAGAGAGCAGTGGAAACATACCATAATAAGCAAATTCACGAACCCATTATTGTCTGCTTGTGTTAAAGTATATATGAATTAAAGTATATATTTGAATAGACTCATTTGCTTCACTCACATTGAAATACCACTGCAGTTATTCAACAGCTTTCAGGAAAGCCACATGTATCTGGTGTCCACCTACCAATTAATATATTTGCCTTTCCTCCCAGCGTTACTGACTGTTCCTTGGGCTTAACCTTAGACAGTGACTTAGTTAAACGCTATATTGAATTTCACCATTTCCATTTGAACTACCTTTCTGGTAGTTCACTGAAGGGTTTATAGTTATCATGAGTGACCAAAGTACTTGGATGTGTGTACTTAGGTCAGTGTATGGGCCTATACATGTGGGATGGGGGTGAAATATTTTAAAATAAAACAGCTGCAGAAGAAATGGTCAAGCCATTGAAGGCAATATGATAGCTGCTATTAAATCCCACTTTGAGAAGCTTCCTTCGGCTTTGATGATGTTTTTTTTTTTCATCTCAAAAGTTGCTATCAATTTTTCACTGACCTCGACTCAACCTCACAAAAATCAACCTAACTTCTAGTCTGTTCACATTTTTTCTTGTGTGAGGACAAAAAGAATAAAATTAAAATACCGAAACGTATCGAAACCAAAAGGGACCAGAAGTCGGGATGGTTTGGGTTTTAAAAAACTCCATGAATTTTGTTATGCTTTTGCAAAGTCGGTACCCTGAGGTGGCTCAGATCGGGATCTCTTTTTTGTCTGAAGTTCAGGGAGGTATGAATAAGTATTTTGAGCCTTCGTCTCTAATTGTTACCAAATGCCCTACCTTAGGAGGGACTGAGGATTACCATAAAGGTGTTCTCAGCTTTTCAGGGGTTGGTTGTTGCTGTTCTTGGAACAAAAATTATTTACATAGCGTCTACTCCACATAAAGTCTGGATGACTCGTCATCTTTATTTATGTTGATGGCATCTTTATTGGGCATCCTCATTACTGTGGATTTGAGCAACCTGGTCTGGTGGGAGGTGT
>JAOXJM010000033.1:78756706-78770325 GCA_026413425.1 Tringa solitaria
GAGGTGCCCAAAACTGGACACAACACTCCAGGTGTGGCCTCCCCAGTGCTGAGTACAGGGGCACAATCACCTCCCTGCTTCTGCTGGTAATTCAATTTTATTAAAGCAATTCACATACCCCTAAGATAGGTTTGGGTTAGATGCCCATCACATCTAAGTTTTTCATAATAAAGACGAGTAGGGGGGAGAGAGGTGCCTTTGGTAAGGAGTTACACGAACAGCTTTAACTATAGCAGCTGAGAATAACAAATGGCTAAAACATGTGACTATTCTGAAATTCCCCCCTTCCCACACGGCCTTGGATAATTTACGGGGAAAAAAAACCCAACATACCTAAATCTGAGTTTAGCTGTGCAATGATTCTGACAAGTTTGAAATGCATCAAATCCCAACTCAAGCTAACATTGGGGATGTCCCAAACTAGCCCAAATTTCAGACTAAAAACCTGACCTGACAGTATTTGGAGAGACAGGCAGAACAGTTCCCTTCCTTCATTCCTTCCTCGTATTAATTTTCTTAAGTTTCATCAAAAAACCCCAACTCTCAGACGCACAAGGCCATTGTATGTGCTGTTTGGAGAGAACATCATTTAGCTCCTCTGAAGACCGGTGTGATCCGATGAAACCAGCCAGGAGGTCTCTCCATCCTCAGCCCTGTGGTTACAAACCCACTGCGGGTCATCCCCACCACCATTCCACCCCAAACGTGATGGGGAACCAGGAGGATAAAGAGGCAGGGAGTGTAACATCCTCGATAACCGCCCTTTTTGCACCTGAATTTACAGCTGGGAGCGAGCGCCCGGAGCCTCCCTCCAAATCCCGACAGGGAATTCAGGCGACTCCAGATCGCTGCTGAGGAGAGGGGGTGTCTCTGCTCGTACTTGCTAATTGGGATGGGCTCCTGCCGACTGCTGCTGCTGTCGTTATTCGGGCTGAAGCTGCAAGGAGCCAACAATGACCACCTTCTGCCTCCCGCTACCCGAAGGGCAGGCGCATCCCGGGAGGGGGAATAAATCCTCCTGCGGAGGTTCCGACCGATGCATTCGGCGGCTCCGTTATGAAGACTTCTCTGGGAAAGAACTTCTTGGAATTTGGAAAAGTACGTGAGGTCGTTTCTCCCCCAGAAAAACGGTGTGGAGGAGAAAACCAGATGGTTTCGTTGCATCATTACAGACTTTTAGAGGCATCTGTGCATAAACTGCATCCTCCTGCTGCTGCTCTTTCATTAAAAACAACATTTCCCCATGTGGAGAGCGCTCCCTTCCCACCAGCAGATCCACCAGATAGGACATTTTTGGACCCCAAACCGCTCAGAAAAATTCAGGTCTCAGCACCAAAGCCACAGTGGGGACAGACATCTCTGCCACAGCATCTCCTGGCCACCAAACCTTCCCGGCTCGGCGAGGCGGAGGTGCTGCAAATCCGCCTGAACCCCAAACAGAATTATTTACAGAAAAAAAGACCCGACTAAATGGAATAAGTTTTCGGTTTGCGGTGTTACCTTGTAAGAGATTTCGAAGTTTTCTCCCCCCCAGATCTGAAGCCCCGGGTCGTAGAGCCCCAGCTCGAAGAAGAAGTCGCGCTCGATGGCGAAGAGCCCACCAGCCATGGCGGGGGACCTGCGGGAGGGACACGGTGTCACGCCTTCTGACGAGGGGAACGCGGTAATTAAGGAAGCAATTCACCCGGGACATAGAATAAAGATTAGGTAAATGGCAATACACTGAAAAGCCATAAAGCTTTGTCATCGGCTTCCAGCAATTTTCTGAAGCCCCGTTTGTATAATTTCTAGTGAAGTCAAAGATTGTTTAAGTTTTTAAAATTTTTTCTTTTTTCTACCCAAAAAGTCGGTCGGTGTTACCCACTCGGCCAGCCACGTGCTTCTACTGACATCAGAACAGGGAAGGCTCAGGGTGACAAGGCATTTCTCTCCTGAAAGTCGTTCAGAGAGAAGAGATGAGAGGGTAGAACTGGCCGTTCGACCTTCTGAGGAGCTGCCCCATGGAAACTTATTGTCTATTAAACAAGGAACAGAGTTTTTTGGGCTGAACAGCATCTTTCTGTCTCCTCCCTCTGGCTGCTTTCCCACCGCTGCCACATGAGACGCTTTTCTTTATACTCAGGGAAATTTTTAAGAGGGCCCGGATCAACTTGTACGAGGTTTCCTTCCCAGTTTATTTATTTTTTTAAATTAATTTATTTTTTCTTAACGGCTTTGTAAATCCCCCCGTGTACGCCAGGGCTCAATTAGCAAGTTTTAATGCATCAAAAAGTCTCTGTGGTTTGGACGGGAGCATTTTTGCAGAGTGGCTCCAACCACTATCCCTCGGTAGCTCGAAATGGAGAGCAGGATGTGCTGAGCCATCTCCCAGGCACCTACCTCCCAAGGGTTTCTCACCTGCTGAGCAATAAATATATAAAAAAAAAATCCTTAACGGATAGAAGCTGGAGTCCCTGCTAAATTGGTAATTTAAAAAAAAAAAAAAAGCTGGTAAGGAAAAAGTGAATTCTTTCTGACATCAGATGACGTGCAGCACTGAAGGATTGGGATCACTCTTGTGAGCAGCGTGAAAAACAAGGGAAATATTCCTTCTCGTCCAAAGCAGCAGGGGACAGGTCATTTCTAGCAGCCTTCACTCTCCTCATTCCATTAGATTTTTAACTTTGTGCTGCTCCTTTTAACAGTTATTAGAGCTTTCCCAGAAAAAAAGGGTTTTTTTCCTTTTTGTTTGTTTTGCTATGTGTATCGAATTAAACTCCCTACACATACTGCGACCTCAGAAAATATTTTATAGAAAAATCTTCAGAAAGATTGTGAACAGCCTGCTTCTGTCTCAGAGGTGATCTATTATGGAGCACGTGGGAGAACTGTGACAAAAGGGGGTTTTTTTGAAGCACGGCGGTTACGGGAGCAGCTGCTCTCCCGTCACCCGGCCCCGTGACTCCTCAGTGTCCCCTCGTCCCCCTCTCCTTTCTAAACCAGGCAGCCCTGGCTGGGAAACGTCACCATTCCCTTGGGCCTCTTTGCCTGGGTTTTGCCCCAAGAAAAGGCCGGGTCGCGAGCAGAGGCGGGGAACATCTCTAGAAGCTGCCCCATAACTCTGAAAGCTTTATTAAAAATAAAGCCATCTTTTAAACCACCCCGCGAACATGTGTTCCGTGTTTCTGGGACCAGTTTAAAGGCTTTTTAAGGCCTGTTTGGATGGTAAACACAGAAAGGCAACAGCGATGCTCGGAATAGTTTATCCCCCTCTAAGCCCATATGAAAGTTCCGACGTGGGCAGCCCTGTCAGAAAACGGTATTATTTATCCCGGACCCAAAACAGATCAAAGCTTCATGGCTTCCTCCCATGTGTTGCCATTTTAGGGGAGAACAACCCCGGGGTGAGGACAGGGAATTACCGACACCGGCTCTGACAAGGTTTAAATCACGTATAGGAGCCAGAGGACCTCGGATGCCGAGGACGTGGGGATTGCTCTCCAAGGCAGGAACACCAGGAGTTAAGCTCGGAGGGGAAAGTAATAAAAACCAGCAGAACCACAGCCTCCCAGCCTTGAAAAGCCACCCAGAAACTCTCCTTTCTGCCCCAGGGTCTCCAGCCAGTTCCTCTGTGCGCGGAAGAAGACACATATCCCCCTCCCAAAGCGAAAGAAAAAGGTGGGAATTATTGGAGTTCTCCCAGAAAACATGGCGGGGGGGGGGTTCCTTTTTTTTTTTCCACCCCCATTTTTTAATGTTATGTGTATTAAATTAAAATCCCTACACACACCGAGACCCTAAAAAGTACCCAGCCCAGAGTCTTAAATACTCTGCTTCTCTCTCAGACGCGGTCCGTTACGAAGCAAGCGGGAGAAATATGACAAAAGGGAGGTTTTTCCCCCCGAGGGAGGTGGGCATGCATCCCCCCACAGCCCCTGCCTGCCCCCCCGGCCACCTGCACCACTCACAGCATGCTCCTTACTGCAAATCAAAGGGTTAAGTAAGCGATAGGCTGTTGCCAACCCTACTTTTATTAAAAAAAAAAAAAAAGGTCTCAATGCTAAATAAGGTCTACCCGAGCCCCTTGGTGTGTGGTTTTCCCAGAGAACCCCCCCCCCCATCATTCGGTTGTGCACCCCGAGAGCAAAGGAGCAGGTTGTGGCAAAGGGGGGGGTGATTTATGGAAGCAGCCGGTGGGGTGAGAGGAGGAGAAGGTCCCCCAGGTCAGAGGAGGAGAAGGTTCCCCAGGTCAGAGGAGGAGAAGGTCCCCCAGATCAGAGGAGGAGAAGGTCCCCCAGGTTAGAAGACGGGGAAGGTCCCCCAGGTTAGAAGAAGGGGAAGGTCCCCCAGGTCAGAAGAAGGGGAAGGTCCCCCAGGTCAGAGTAGAACATGCGAGTTTGAGCGGCCCAGGTTCCAGCAGAAGAGGAGAAGGGGGTGAGCGTCTTTTAGCGATTACCGATAGGGTTCAGTTTTTGTCTTTCTGCTCTCCTTCTCCCGCTTGGTGAGGGGCACCCTCTTCCAGAGCATGCTCCAGTCCCACGCTCCTCTAGCAAACCCGTCTTCGTCACCACCCCCTTGGGGCACAATCTTAAAAGTGTGGCCCTCTATGACATCTATGAGGGGGACGGTGCATGTGGTTCTGCCGGGCGGGACGGCGAGGACAAGGACCCCCCGGTGGCACACGGGGAAAACAAAAAAGAATCGGGGAGGGGGGTGGACGAAACAACAAAAAAGGACAATTCTCCGTTAGGATTGACAGTAGGCAAACAGCTGGCTTTACCGATAAGGCTCAGTTTTATGCTTTCGTTTGGACTTTTCCTTGTGGCTTAAGGGGACGCGTTTCCACAGCAAACTCCAGTCCCAGGCCCCTCTGGCAAAGCCATCTTCATCCCCACCTTGTTGTGGCTCAATGGAATAATCATTCCCATCTATGTAATCTATTAGAGGTACAGTACATGTAGTTCTGAAACATTTACAGAAGGGAAAGAGAGAGCAAAATACAATTTCAGAAGGAGCAATCTGTCTAATCCAAAATCCACACCGTCAGCCATTAACCTTACGGAGCAGTCTATACGGAAAGCCACTTGTAAACATATTATTAAAAAACGAAGCCCCGCTAGAGGAAAAAAAAAAAGAGACAGTCCTTTCTTTGTGTTAAGAGGTCCTGAAAGCAGAAAAGTTAGGTCTGAAATGACAATACATCAATTCATTTATCAATACTTGTTGCTTTACGTGCGCTTCTTGGCATCGCTCTTCTAATAACGCACCGCCCGAGGCGGTTAATGTTAGAAAATCAATATTACATTCAATATTAAATCTAAATCTAACCCCTCTAAAAAACTTTAGAGGGCTGGGTTCCCACAATATCATCATTTCCCCTAATTTCTATTCATATCAGATCTCAGCTATCAACAGGTGTGATAAACTCATCAGACTCATTTATGTAGGGGCTTTTACTAGTGTAAAACAGGGATTTTCACCGTTCTGCCCTATTCAGCTGCCCACATCCAACCTCTCGGGATACAAAAAGTTACTGTGCTCCCCTGGCAGCAATCTTCAGTCCATTTTTGCCCGTCTGATTTGCAATGTGCTCCCCGTTGTGATCTATCACACACAATATTCACCAAGGAAAAGACATTATCTTGTTATTCGCCCCAAATTTTCCAAAAGGGCTTCCCAGTGGCCAAACCTGGAGCATTTCCATCTTTTTAAGTCAAGGAAAGCGCTAACACCGTGCTGTTTTCTGGGCCCCCGGCGGCAGGAGGGGAAAGTATGGTCTTTAAACTGAGTTAACGCCTTTAAAACACACAGAAAAAAACCCTCTTCAGGAAAGCCCTGGTAGTAGGAGAGGTTAACAAATAGTTTTTAGGATTAAGCAGTTGTTTTTTTATGGGATTAAAGAGTTTAAACAAGCACATGGTTTCCTCAATGCCCCCCCCCCCAAGCTCGGAGCCCGGGGTTCAGCAGCCTTGAGACCCGGGGAGGCTCCGCAGCCCCTGGTTTTGTGGAGCTGTTTGGTTTAATCAGGCTCCTTATTCAGCTGGAACAGAATATTTTTATAACAGCCCCTCGGATTGTGCAAAAGGCAAGAGTTGTCTTATATTTAATCTGCACTAAGCAAAATACTCAGTGTTCCTACCGAAATAAACCATCCAGAGAATTATTCACCCAACTATTTTCCTTCCCCACCCCCCCCAGCTTTTACACTGGGAGATAATAAAATAATCACACAACAAATAATGCTACAGTTTGCTATAGCTATACATTGTTATAGATATAAACTCAGCAACTATATTTCGAAAAGCAAAGATTTTTACTGTGGCTTTTCCTTCCTAAGAGGGCAGAGACTGGAAATAACAGGAGACTGTTACCTGTCCTTAGATATAGGAGCTATAAGTGGCGCATACCAGTTAATTCCCACCTCACAATGGGCATCGAGGTAAACCAAAACCTTCAAAAAGAAAAAAAAAAAATGTCATCAATATTTCTGTACATGAGATCATGATGATTTCATTAAGCTTATTTATACTGAAATACTTTCATATTATAAATTAAAAAATGAAGCTTCAATGAGTAAAATTAATCTCTTTTTAAAACAGTACGAATAACACAACACTACGTTTCTCCAGGTCTATTTGAACATAGAACCACCACCACCTTTTCCCCAAAAAAGACTAAAAACATAAGAGACTTGTGTGTTAAGTGGCTCCCACCTGTCCCAATTTTGCCTTCTGAGCCCCAATGCTCCTGGCTTGGATTAAACCTTCCCTCCTCTCG
This sequence comes from Tringa solitaria, assembly GCA_026413425.1. Classification (NCBI taxonomy): domain Eukaryota; kingdom Metazoa; phylum Chordata; class Aves; order Charadriiformes; family Scolopacidae; genus Tringa; species Tringa solitaria. Next base: position 78,763,463 of record JAOXJM010000033.1, read on the forward strand.
TTTCGAAACACCTTGACGAGGCCGTTCCACTGCTTAATGTACTCATCCAGCCGCTCTTTTAAGTGTGCTATCAAGTGACAAAGAGAAAAAAAAAGAAAAAAAGAAGTATTTTGGGTGAGGTTTAATAATAAGCAAGGGTTTTTTATTAACACAACCCAACCCCAACTCTACTTAAAACCAGCTGCAGCTGTGGAAGAGCATCTTTGCAGCCCTGCTCCCAAGCGCTGAATGTGAGGGGATGGAGTCTGGGAGCTCTCAGACTCGGTGGCACATCCAAAGAGACACAGAGGACACGGTTGGCCGCTCCATGGGGGACCTGGGTGGACAATTCCCCCTTCAATAGGTCTCAAAGTGGCTTCCAGGTCTTTGTCTGGATTTCGCCCAGGCAGAGAAGTTTCTACCCTTCAGCACATGGTCCTTCCTCATGGGGCGACGTCACACATGCAGCTGAAGGCACAACTTTGCAGTTAAACGTTTCTCTTCACTCTTTTTTTGCCTCACAACTTTTTGGGTACCCATCAGACCTGGGAACCCCAGACAGAAACCCACCACACTCAAATTACTGCCCTCCCTCACCCACACCTGTCCCCTTTTGGGGTCGGGTGGTCTCATGCCAATCTTCTAATGAAATTAATGAAGAGTAATTGGAGGGGGGGAACGGCAGCGAACAAGCTGTGGTGCATCAGGCTGCTGAGCACATTATGGACCCCACAGTGAACAGGGACCTTCAGCCACAGGGACCTGGCCAGCAAAGGGACCAGTGACCACCTAAGCATTAAGAGGGGCTTATATGGGCAATAGAGATGTGTATTTGCACATGGGTTGACATGTACTTAGTGACTTGGTTTAGTGATGGCTGGACTAGATCATCTTAAAGGTCCCTTCCAACCTAAACAATTCTATGGCTCTGACAAACTAATCTGGAAACCCCTTTCCTACCCCACAACTTGACAAAAGGGGCCAAGCGTTGGATGCTGTTTTGGCACAGATGATGCTGTTGAGGACTCCCAAGGGCAGGTGGGAACTTGCCCTTCCAGGCTACACTCATGTAGCTACTGCTGGTCATTCTCAATCTATTTTTGTAGGGAAAGGCTCGGAAGAATTGTCAACAGCATCAGTTTTTCTCAGTTGGGAACCAAACTAAGGCATCCGGTTGCTCGTGTGTCCACACTGACCCGATGGGGAGGGACACGTGGTGGGGAAGGAGAAGGATGTCCCATCGGGGAAAGAGAAGGACGTCCCTGCTCAGCACCAACAAGCCATCAGGCCACTCCAGCAGCAACAGTTTCTGCACCCCAAATGAAAACAATTCAATCCTGGAGCTTGCTGCAACTTAACATTTCAGTCTGGTTCATATTCTTGCCAACAGTATTAAAAAAAAAATAAATCTAGTTTAAGAAAAAGCTACATGTAAATAGCTGAGAAAAAGGAACTGTTTTTCAGAAGTGAAGTTTCCAAACTTGAAAATTCAGCAGTTCTCCCAAAGAACAGTCTTCTACTACCTTTTACTACTTCTACTTCCACCACCTTTTAATATTCTTGTTATCCCTCCTCTTTACCTTTATAAAAGAATAAGTTTTCTCAACTAAAAGTTTTATACATCCCCTTCTCCTTTTCCCCGCACATTTACAATTTCTTTTGTAAATCCCTGTGCAGTAGGAAAACCTCAAGGATATATAAATATCAGCTGGAGAAAGAGCAATTTTATCACGTGTGGTATAGAAGAACACATCATGTAATATATATAGAATACATGATGGGAGAGCTGCGATACAGATTTTTTTAGGATAAATTCATTGGCGCGATGAGGTCACGCTGAAGCAGCACTTAGAGGACCTTTACACCACACCGTTATTTATGCTGCAAATTCCAAGTCCGTGCCACAGAAGGACCGTCAGGAATGTTTTCGGGATTTAAGCCCTGAAGTTACTTCCAGCCTGTGAAGCCAAACGTTTCAGTCGTCCGACGTCCAGCCACGTCCGGCTCACGGGGAGCTGTAAAACCCCGTCAGGCCGGCAGCAGAAAGCTTTGCAGCAGCACAAGGCTCAGGGCTTTGCAGCCCATTAGCTGACACCCCGCCGGGGGAGGCAGCGGGGGCCATTTCCCACAGCAAAACGGGATTTCTCCCTCCTCCCCACACTGCAAAGACCGCGTGACAGTAGTGTATAAAATCATATATAAAACAGTTAGAGATATTGTTTGGCCAGTGCTAAATTTCGTTCACCTAGACCGTGTATTTACTCTGTCAACAGCAATTCTGCTCTTTGTTTAAAAAATTATATTTTTACCCTTCAAAATATTATAACCACCGATCTGGTCCTCCCTTGTTTGGGTTCTTCTCCCTTCTCTCCTCCTCCTTCCTGTCTCAATGCAGGGATAAAGTGTGAATAAAGATTTTAAAAACACATCCTTTCTCCCAAAGCCCTGAGACACTGCAGAGTACAAGGGAAGGGAGGAAAAAACTAGGTTGTTTTTTTTTTCCCCCCCCCGTCGGGTCATGGATGCCAGGTTGGGCACTAGAAAAGAAGGCTGTAAGAAGCCCCAGAGCAGCTCCAGGAACGTGGGGCACAGCTGGAGCCCTGCCAGGGATTAACGCCTCCCCTGGGGTTATCTGATGGGCTGCCCCACCGGTGGGAAAGGCAGACAGCCAAAAAGGAGAAAATCGGTAAATGCCAAAGCCCTTAGGGGCTGGTGGGACACCGGGACTTCCCTTGCACACCCTCTCTGCAGGTAACACGGGCTACAAAGGGAGCTGGACCCACGAGACCCTCGCCTCTGCGCTTCTGGCAGAAATAAAGCCAGTAAATCATAGCACCTGGACAGCCCTCACTGAGGACCTACATACACAACTGCAACCGGAGGGAAATTCAGAAAAATCTGGTGTTAGGAATTCTCATGGCCCTTCCAGACCAGCTCTGTCCTCCCCACAGCCAGCGCTCACAGCAAAATAGACTCTTTCCATCAAGAAACACCAGAAAAATTGGGGAAAAAAACGGGGTAGAAGCTGCTGCAACACTTCTGGGACTCGGACGCGCACGAATAGGGAGTCTCCATCGGCAGTATCACAGCTGGCACCATGGAACGACCTCAGCATCATCCCCTCATTGGACTGGCAAGGGCAAACACGGTCGGACAAGAGGTAGCCCACCTCCCCCCAGCCAAACCCCTGCTGCAGGAGGGACCCAGGCTGGATGGGAGAGCCTCAGCAATAGGGTCTGCTCCCAACTGACTTCATCCAGAGAATTATAATGAAAACAGCATTTCCCAAGCGTTGCAGCTGTAATATGGCTGGTGAGCAGCAAGGAACAGCCACAGGGCACGTGAGGAAACATCCATCAGCCCGGCATCTCCATCCCTCCGCACTGGGCAGACGCTCATGAGGGGCTGGAACGGCAGAGACGGGCTCTGAAATCAGGTGGGGAGGAGAAAACCCCGTCTCAGTGCAGTCAGCACAGCCCATTTTCTGGCTGGAAAGCCAAAAGCCACCCAAAAAGCATCTATATGACCATTAAGAGCACTGGTGCTCTGCCATCTCCTCCTTCCTGCTCCTCCCGGGGAGGAGGGGTGCAGCAAGAGTCCACCCCCCGGGCCGTTCTTCATGTGAATTACTGAAATTAAGCTAATTATGTTTACCGAGTGAACAGCTCGGAGCAGTCTGAAGAATTATTGCAGGGGAGCAGTTGCAGGAAGGCGTTCGGTGCCGTTCCACTCCCTGCTTGCTCTCCCTGAGAAAAATCACACCCGGTGCTCGGCTTTGCTGAATTCCCCGATCCCAGAAAGTTACTGGGGAAAACGAAGTGTGGGAAAGAGAGAGAGGAGGGTCTGCTGGCCGTTAGGTCCAGGCTAGCCCTATCTGCTAACCGTTCGTAGGCGAGCAGGGAGCATAAGTGAGGTTCTGCAATTCAGAACAAATTTATTGAAAATATACTGCCTTTCGTCATATGCTGGAGAACTGCAGCCGGAGCCCTCATGCCAGACAAAGCCCTTCCATGAATTACACCCACGTAACACAGAGTCAGCCCCAACCCATGCGAAACCCAAGCACTCGCTCCAGCCATCAGTAAGAAAAAAACCTGGCAGTTTTTCCAGAGAACACCAGTGTCCCGGTTATTTCATGCTGCAAACTCCGTCCTCAAGCAGCCCTACGGAAAGCTGCCATCCCAGCTGAAGAGGAGAAACCCAGCACACACCTGCTGGCTGAATTATTAACATGATATCCCTCAGGAGAAAGAAGATATTTTTGGTTTATAGCGTGTGCGTGTACCTAAGCCAAATTCTCCAAAGCTGCACGAGGACACAGGGGACCGTAACGCTGTGCTCGGCGTCTTTATTAGACTCGGCCAGATGGAGCCGGGTTTACTACACGGGTAACTTTCCCTCTGCTGCAAAACCAAACAGAAAGCGATACCTACCTACCCACAGGTATGATGTAAAAATTAACGTATGATTTAATAGTGATTTACACTCAAAAAAAGGCAACCCTGGCTGCGATGAGTTCAGGTCGGAAGTTTTCGGTGGGTATTCCTGCAGAAAACAACTCCTCCCGCCCGGCTGGAGCGGGGAGAAGCCCAGATCCCTCCATAAAACTGGGGGTTTCAGAGCAGAGTCGTCTCCTTTCCGAGCTGCTGCCCAGCCCAGCCATGGGACAAGCAGAGCAGAGGGTGGAGGGGACGTGTCCTGTGCCACCAGCCGGCCCAAACTCGCCCGGGCTACTAAAAGCCATCACGGTGGCCCGTCTGGAAGAGACTGTCGTCCTGCACACTCAAAGTCCTGGCTTTAGTTATTCATCTTACTCTCTTTTTTCTCTGCCAACTCCTAGAAAATCTTGCAGAACGTGCAGTTTTGGTGCACTGCTTTGAAATTTGTTTAAAAGTTTAAAACTGGGCTGATTTCCTCCATATAAATCATCTAATGTCTCTACATCACTTCCAGTTCTCTGTACTCAGCCTCAATTTGCCCTAACGCTGAAGATACCACCAAAGGAAAAAAGTCAGTGTACGTTTATATTTATCAGAATCACACATAAATACACACATCATGGCTATAAACCAAAACCATACATGTATATTTCAGAGGAGGAGGAAAAAATCTCTGGACTTCCAAAAATGCTGATACGCAGGGCTCAAAGAAAGGCAGAAATTAAAATGCACTTATAATCCTTAAAAGCCCCTCTCCACAGTAAGAAACAAGAACCACATCAGCATGATGGTTCAGCTAAAAAAAAAAAAAAGGATGTTAAAAATTAAAAAGTCAGTAAAAATGAATCAGAATAATTCACTAGCCTTAGACACAGATTTTTTTATAGTAGTTAAAAAAAAAAAAAAGGAATCTGGATTCCTACATGGAATAAATAAAGAAATTATTCTTAACAGGCTTAACTCAAACTCCTTCAATATTCTTAAAATATAGGAAACTATTTTTAAAACAAATGAAGTTTCCCTTTCTACAAGTAGCATGTTAATAATATTCCAAATACACACAATAATATTCCAAACATACCTTTGTTGCTAAAATCGTCAATTAGCACGATTTCTGCCAAGTATTTCCTTGGTGTTCTCTTAATGACGCTGTGGACCGTCCTCATGAGCGTGGACCATCCTTCATTATGGAAGACGATGACAACACTGGAGGTGAGCAGGTTTTCATCATAATGCCAGTATTTGCACCTGTAAAAAGAGTTGATTTCTTATTAGTTTTCACATTATGAGTTAGAGACGCTTAACGACACGTCTCACAAATGCATCTTTCCCGATGGCTGTCCTTCGGAGTAAAGAGAAACGGGACATTAAAGGTGACATAGCTTAAGTGCATGGCAGAGGTCCAAGGCCCAAAGAGCTGCTCCCTGCCAGCCAGCGAGCCCTTTTTCTCCTGAGAGAGGATGTCCCTGGTGAACAATGACTGCCACCTCAACAGCTCCGTGCTTCCTCCTGGGCAGGTGGATGGCATTGCAGGGACCCAACAAGAGACATCCCCACCGGCACCTCCTCCGACTCCATCTCCACCAGCACCAGCACCTCCACCACCTTCCTCTCCACTTCCATGAGCACCTCCACCACCTTCCTCTCCACTTCCATGAGCACCTCCACCACTATGCTGCTTGTGCCACCAGTAGAGAACAGCAGAAAACCTGTGGCTGCCGAGATGGGGGGTCTTCCGACCATGAGATCCCACAGTTTAGGACGTGCTGGCCACTGGGCTCACCTACTGCACCACACACCCTAAGACAGCGCTGTTTTTTTTTTTCCTAAGCCTCTTTAAATCAGATTTACCCCACAGAAGGACCATCTGTGAAGTGTTTCTGTTGGCTTTGCACAGTCCAAGTGCAGAATCTGCACAATTAGCAAAGTTACGTTGTTGTGGCGAGGCAATCAAGAGCCAGTAATTTCTGCCCTTTCACAGTAAAATGGATTTAACCAGGGTAAGTGAAGTTGCTGGCAGCGGAGCAGCAGCACGTGGAATGCTCCTGTCAGCTGTTCTGCACAAAACTATCCTCATTTGCAAAAACTGCCAGAGAAGCCTAACTGCCTGTGGGAAAAATGTCATCCCACGGGAGACAAGAGGTGATCTTTACTGTTTACTTTACCTGGAAGTTTAGCCGTGAACAATAACAAATGGAGCCGGAAAAAACCACCCCTTAGAAACAAGCAATGTGAGTAACTCAGCCCACACTTTCCAATAATTGCATTTATCAACGACGCGTTTCAGTTGCAATTGTCACGTCCATTCCCCCAACCGCATCCCTAAACCAGCGTGTTCACCGTCTCCCTAATTACAACCAGGTATTTCCTTGCCTGGAAGTTCCCCTCCCTTTTCCAACTCACCTTTTCCAACTGCAACAACACGGTTCCTACCACCGACCCCCC
>JAOXJM010000033.1:78792434-78810133 GCA_026413425.1 Tringa solitaria
TTGTCAAGCTTTGGAAGAGGCTGCCCAGGGCAGTGGTGGAGTCACCATCCCTGGAAGGATTGAAAAGCCGGGAGACGTGGTGCTGAGGGACACGGGTCAGTGGTGGGTTTGATGGTCGGACTCAATGGTCTCAAAGGTCCAGCCTGGACCGTTCTATGTCATCGGGGACAGAAATTAAGGAGATCTAAAGTAGATAGACTCAGTTAAATACCTGAGTAGACAGATAGTAAAGAAATCTCTACTTAACTTTGTAACTCAAGGCTAGTCTTAAAGCAGGTGAAACAGCCTCTTACCATTAAGATTACAACCATTTTCAAGTAGCACAAATACTCTTAAACTGAATTATAAATGAAGCTGCTGCATTATCTAAGGCAACGTTGTATTTTAGCCTCCCTCGTGTTCTAGAAACATAAAGATGTTGGCACTAGTAGCCGGCCCAATAAAAAAACCAAACCACGTCTGGAGCTGCTCCCTGCAGAGTAAGGGAAAAGTCAGTAGAGGACCCTGGGCAAGACAGAAGAATGATCCTCTCCTCACAGACAGCCCACCAAAGGTGACCGAAAGGCTTATAATCTCAGAACAGCAAGAACTACTTACAAGTTTATTACAACCAGAATAACCAACAGTTTCAGTGGAAGAAAGCCAAAGTGATCAACTGGGACAGAACATAAATAAAAAAGCATAAAAGCGAGTAATTCCCTACACACCGCATCTTCTCAGTGTGTTTTTGCTTCTTGTTGATTAAGTGGCTTCCTGTGTTGCATCAAAGGGCAATTTCTCAGGCCCCCAAGAAGCAGAGACCACTAGAGACCACAGGCTTTCCTCACCTGCACTGATCCCACCCCATTCTTAATTCTTAATGGAATTCTTCAAATGGAGAACAGACAAACACTGCCCACCACACGAGGAAAGGCAATTTAGATTAAGTACTTCAGACTGGTCTAATCAACCACCCGCTGACCCGCAGACTGCACTGCAACTCAAAGACTCTGCCATCAACCACGTCTCAAATGCCCATGATCTTCCTTCCTTCTGCACAACAGAGACATTTCTACTGAAGCCACCACCATAATTGGCACAGGATTTCAACAGCAAGCTCCTGGACAGCATCATCCACAGTAATGAGGAAGAACTTCTTTAAGGGTGGCAGAGCACTGGAATAGGCTGCCCATGGAGGTGGTGGAGTCTCCTTCTCTGGAGACATTCAAAACCAGCCTGGATACGTTCCTGGGCAACCTGCTCTGGGTGGACCTGCTTTGGCAGGGGGTTGGACTAGATGATCTCCAGAGGTCCCTTCTAACCCCATGTGATTCTGTAATGCATTCTCCAGTAGAGATGGTGGTGGCTCTGACCTCCACATCAACAGAGAGGCACCTCTTCGGTGTGTTCACCCCTCAAACACACCATGCAGGTTACTATAAAATAGATGAAACAAATTAAAAATAAAAAGTAAAATCGACTTTGTACGCTGGTTTGAATTCACTTCATGCTAAATTCAGCCATTTAAAATATTTTATTGTAATTTAGTTATTCAGAATGCTGTTACAATAACAGCCAAGCCCCTCAGAGATGCCAAAGACCAAGGAGGGCACCAAGCCCTGGAGGACAGTTGTCGTTCTGCTGTGGCACCAGGGAGAATACCTGTCCCAGGTGAGCAAAACCCACATTGAAGCCTCTCCTTCCAAAGAAAAGTCTATTTTCTCATCTGGTCTTGAGAGCAGAGACTCTAATGACCCAATCACTTTGCTTTTTCCCCCTCTTTTCCTGAAGCAATTCTCTGCTAAAGCCTTAGGAGATGTCAAGTTGCATCTACTCGCAGGAAGGACCACACTTTATTGCCCAAGAAGTTAAATCTTGTTTTCTCTTAAGAAACTTAATGAAAATAATTCTGTTTTCAGCTTCTCAGCCTGGCAGCAATCCAGGGGGGACCTTGCTGTGGCAGAGGTTCAGCAGAGTGACTTGATCCTTAAGTAAATGTGCCAGCTCCAGGAGGAGCAGAACGGCAGAGGAACTGATGCATTTCTCAACAAAAAGTGCAAAAAACTGGCTTCTAGGGACACAGCCAAGCCCAGAAAAATGTTTAAGCAGATGAAGGCTGTGGGAAGTCTCCAAATGCTCAGAATTCTGGCTGGCTCTGATCAATATTATCATCTCTCATTTCTGTAAACATTTGTTGTTATGTATTTTGCTCAAATGCAACCTTCTGTTCTCCTTTTAGTTTCTCCCAATTTCCCTGGTTTGTTTACAGTGCTTTCACTAAGATCCTGCCATTGCTTACCCTATTTTAGAGGGGCAGAAGCTGGAGGCAAGCATTTTTTTCCAGCTCTTTCTGCTAGTCAAAAGCTGAATATCAGGAAATCCCTTTTGCGAAATGAATTGCAGAAATAGATGGCAGAAAACGGAAGATTTTTTCCCTGTCTCCCTCCTGCAAGTCCTTAAGAGCACCCCACCGGCACGTGGCTGTGTGCTTCGGAGCAGCGCTACGCTTTCTGTCAGATCTCAAACCCAGTGCTGAATGGCTCACACAGCACCCCTAGGGAACAGGGAAACCATCAACAAAAAGGGAAAAATATCTCTCTGCCCTCCAACTCGCATACGAGGCCTTCAGAGTCAAGTACTGGATGCCTTCCTCCGTCTTCCCTAAGCTTCTCCTAAGAGGCATGGGTTTGGACCACGAAACACCTCACAACCGTAAGATATGGTCTTCTAATCAGCCTGATAAACTGAAATCTACTTTTGGTTGATAGAAAAACAGACTTCCAAGCCAAGATCAGCAAAACAGAGTGGAAATAAAGGAATTGATTATCACACACTTACAATTAAATTAATCAGAAGCACACTTGGGCTATAATAAATTGCTTCCCACTAATTCAACTACCCAGCACCTTGCTGGCCTAGGAACTTTTTCCCCAGGACACGAGGAAAAAGAGGAGCCTATGATAATTAGGCAACTCTCTGCAATTTTTCTCTCTAGAGGGATTTTATAAATGCTTGAGTGGGAAAACTATGAGTATTAAGAACAAAGCGGACAATTGCATAAGACGTCACCTCCACCAGGGCTGACTGCAAGACACAGAAGGGACTCCAGGTACCAGGGCTTTGAGTCTTGGAATACTTCCCTTCTTCAGAAAAATATGCATTGATTTTTCACCTGAGCTTTACTATCTTTCTCTGCGTTGCCAATTAGAGGGTAGCAGAATAGCAGATATTCTGTTAGTAAAGTGGATTAGTAAAACAGTATTCACACAGGCAAGCAGGTCCCTTTTCTTAGCTGAAATAGAATTATAGAATTGCCTGGGTTGGAAGGGACCTTTCAGATCACTGAGTCCAACCATCAACCCAACACTGACCTCCTGCCCTTGTAGATCCCTAAGACTATTTAACTTTAACAATTAGTAAAAATTAAGAGCAAGCCATCCTGAATACCTGCAAATACAGTGTTGTATTGATGCTCTGTCAATTTAGTATATGCCGATCCGTGTAGTTTAACCGTTTCTGCAGCAGCATTCTACAACTGCCACACACATGTGCTTTCAAGTGCTCAGCAAACGATTCCCATAGTTTTTGCAATCAAATGGAAGACAGAAAAAAAACAGACCTGAGGAAAAATTATTTCCCTGCAATCCTGCCATAATCCAGAACACTCTCCCTTCCATCACCATGACCTTCTCCCTGGCACCTCCTCACATCCCTCCCACACTGGGTGATGCTCAGCAGCATCCTGCCATCAACCAGGGCTGGTCCAGCCCCCTGCCTGCGCTCAAGGCACTGGAAGCCACCGAGAACTTCCCTCCACAGCCCTCAAGGGTTCAGCAATAACAAGCCATCTCTCTCCCAGCCCCAAAACCTCTTCCATCTTTTTTCCCTGCCCCGAGAAGTCGCAGCCTCTGAGGTGAAAGGCTTAAAACACCGAGGCTCAGGACCAGACTTTTTCTTCTCACTCCATGTCCACGTTCAATGGAGCTGGTAACCTGTCTAGTTGAGTCATTGCTCCTTCCACATTCTGTCTCGCTCCAGAAATATCCTTCATTTTATGCATATGTTTGACAGGATTTTAAAAATAGAACTCATGTTTATTCATATGGATATTAGAGATTCTTAAGGACTACTAAGATGCCCTCTGTCCAGCTTCATCGCCTTCCACAAAGGAAGGATTATTCTCCTTTTCCTGTGTAGCCTGGACTATGAGGGGGCAAGGCTTTTTTCTCATTCACACCCTTTTAGGAACATTCTCTGCAGACTGAAGGAAGAAACAGATGAAGCCGTTTCTTTAGGACTTAAACAATCAAAACGTTTAGCTGTAGAGATAAGCAGGTAAAAACAAGCATATGCTTTGAATTTAAAAAGTAAGAGACCAAAGAGATACAACTCACAATCCATAACTTTGCTATTGAAAATATCCAGCTTCTGTTATTTTTCCCTCCAGAAGGAGAAACCCTGAGAAAAACCCAAACCCTACCATCAATCCTCACGTTCTGAGTGGCTGAGAATGGCTTTTCTGGCCCTCCAGGCACCAGCTACCAACATTGCGCTGGTTAAAGCCCACAGAGGAACTCCATCCTTCTTTCTCAGTTGTCTGAGACAGATGGATATTTAAAAATCAGGCCTTTGTTTTACATACCTCAGCGAGCAAATGACATTTACAGTACAATAAATCCATCACCGACGGACATGCTTGATCAAGGGATGCAGGTTTCTGTGCTGCATCTCGTCTGCCTCAATTTTTAAGGACCCACGGCAACCTCGTTTCCTATTTCTCACCGTTAAGAAGCAAACCGCATGATTAGATTTTCGTTTACCCTGAAATATTGTTACCATTCTCCAGCTTTACAATTTACGAATTGCATTTCGCCATTTGATCAACCCTACCGTCTTGAAAGCGTTCTCAAAGAAACAGCCGGCTGAAGCCAATTCAGCCTTGTATGAAAATCACCTATAGAGCCTAAAACCCACTTCTGCAAGTTTCATCTGAACTCCCAAAAGATCTCAGAAATTCAGAGTATTTTCCCAATTACCTCGTGTACTGCTTGCCTAGATAAGAGAGGGGAAATCACTTGTTATGATCAATTGTGCTCTCCATCTCATCTTGCCTTGACCCCTTCATTCCTGCTTCTCTTCTACTGCATAGGATATTAAAGAGAATCTGTGTGGTATCTGACAATAAATCAGTTATATTCTACCAAACCGTTGAGGTAAGTTTGTATCTGTCCTAAATACTTAAAAATAAATCAATCAACACAATACATATGCTTTGAAGCATAAGGAAGAAAAAAGACCTGCAACAACACTAAACTAGTAAGAGTCAATTTACTGAGCAGATACATCAATCTTGGTAAATTGAGTTCTCTTTCTGTGACAAATACAGCTGGTGCCAGTCCGTGTTTTGCTGTGGAGTGAACACGATGAATGTCGAAACCTCTCTCATAGCTTTGCCTTAGAAGCCACACTATCTCTGCGCACAGCCAGGTTCTTGGCATGTTCCACCCAAACTTCTTCAGATGGGCTCCAGCAAAGGTGTCTGCTCCCCACCACACACCCAGCCTCGCGCTTCCCTCTGCAGCACCTTTTGTTTAGATGGTGGGAGTCCCCAGGCTGACACTGGGACCAGGAGAGCTGGTGGTGAGGCAGACCTGGACGTCAGGAGATGGACATCCTTGACATTGTGGTGCCACAAGCAACCCATGATGCAATCTAAACCCAAGGCTGCCCCAGACCAATGCTCAAAGAGTTACTCTCAAAGCCAACTTGGGAACTGATGTCCTACTGCCTTCCCTTAACGTGGCACCAAGGACCAGCCTCTAGCCCTGGACATTTTTCCAAGGAATCCACCTACATCCATCAGATCCTGATGTTTCCAGCTCTGGTGGGCTCTGGCTGGCAGTTCTGACCAAACTCCTGGAGAAGATGCAAGTGAACATCATCCTCCCACATGCTCAGATTCCTTTGCAATGGATGGTAGCATTCTACCGCCTAAATTATCTGCTGTACAGCATGCACAGAGGAAGATGCAAGTTACCCAAATCATCATTTCCTCAATACATTACTTTATCCCACAATGTAGGCTTGGATAAATCTTCTAAGCCAAGACAGAGAAAACCAGATTGAGTCTCTATCCCCCTGAACACTTCCAGGAAACTAAACCAAAGCAAAACAAGCAAAAAAAACGTAATGTAAAACACAATGAGAAAATCCACTTTTTTTTTCTTTTCTTTTTTTTTTTCTTAAATTACAATTAGACAGTTCTACAGTTTCAAGCCTCATGACAAACTGAAAAGCCCATGGCCAGCGACGAGGCGGTGTGAGCCTGTTCTCTGGTGGCAATACCGACTGGTGAGAAGCCCCTGCACGGTGACAGTGGCCAGGAGCGGGATGGTGGCGGCTGCGATTCCCCTTTCCATGTGCAGAACACGAAGAGCAGAACCTCCGCGCATCCCTTCAGCAGAGCACAGCTGAAAGCCACAAGCAATAAACGTCACTTCAGGCATAATATTTCACCTGGAACCAGCGTACTTTCCTATTGTCTAGCACAGCACTTCTAGTTCTATAGTTCTTGACAGCATGACAACTGTAGATGCCTAAAGGAAGTCACATTTATATAAGATGTGGCAAAAAAAAAAATAATCACTTGCCTACTCTTCCTACTGAGTAAAGGGACTCAAGGCTGGCTTCCCTGTTTTATGGAAAAAGCTGAGTTTGGCAGACTTGTGAATGTCAATAGTATGATGTATTACACTGACATTTATCTGCCCAAGATTGCGGATGCTCAGTAAAACCCGAAGGTGATGTTTCTCATCTCAGCTGCAAGGTGAGCTGTGGAATACCAGGAATATAAGATGCTCTTGCAGAAAATTAATGAAAACTATATTTTTTTTAGCTGCTGCAGAGGAGCTGCCTTTAGGTTTTTGTTTTCGTTAATTTCTTGTGGCTTTAACCCTCTCCAGGGTGCTGGATTTTTCAAGCTGATGCTCCAGAGCAGGATGGAGGCAAATCTACCCCTGGTTCACTCCTCTTTCCTTAGAAAACGCACCCAAACATCAGGCAGAACTCCCTTCCAGGTAATTATTTTCTCCCTCTGGTACCCTATCGTGTGTGCCGCTACAGAAAGGGTATTGGGGAATGGAGCCCGGTGCCGGCCACATTTCGTCAGTCTACAGCCAAAATAAATCAAAATAAGGCAAGAAACCAAAACTTTTAAAGCAAAAGGAAGGGAGAGGAACATCACAGGGATTAACATGCGTTGGGATAAAGCCAGCACCGGTTATAAAATGTTACAGCTGCCCCAATGGGTCTTTTTCACAGAGTTTAATGCTTCTTTGAGTCCTACAGAGCCAACAGAGTCTAAAACCAGTAAAGCAAGGTTAAGGTCAGACAAAATTAACAAATACATGTCGGGGAGAAAATGGACTTCCTGCAGGAAAGTTGGTGGGGTTTGGCGTCAGACTATGAATAGATCTCCTAAATATACACCGCTGGAAGGGTTCCATTTGTGTGGCCAAAGTCACCTACAGAGAGTCAGTCGTGGATAACTAAATCCAGGGATATTTAATGGGTTCAGCTGTAACACCCCTTCTGTACCTGAAACCTTAACTTCCACATCACGCCCACGCTTTTCAGTAAGTATGTAAAGGGCATATCGCTCCAGACTGGGAAAACCTCAAGTTTGTGAGTGAAGAAGGAAGGACGATAAAATACAATTATTTCTGAATACAAGACAGCATTCCCACCAATGAACGTTTTAAGGCATCAGAGTAGAGCTATTAAAATGTATTTTTAAAGCATTGACCTAAAAAACCATAATGAATTCTGCTTGCGACATTATGCCTTTGGTAACGCATTATGGCTGTTAGATAATCCACATTAACAGATAAAACTTCTTCCCCTTTCTTAGAAATTAACAGCTGTGAACCATTCCTGAAAATGAGGAGGGCTGGGATTAGACTGCAAACTGCCTTTTGACAAGTTTATCGGTACAGGCCAAATTCTTGCAAATACCGTGTGAGATAAAACCCGTCCCAAGCCCTGGCCCAGCCGCCTCTCCTCTGCGGCGGCGTGAACTGGCCACGTCTGCCAGCAAAAACGCCTGGTACTTCGTGTTTAAGGCTGCAAAGACTTCTTTAATCGCAGGCAGAAATGGTAGAGCTTAAAATAAAACAGGTCCCCCGCCCCCCCAAAAAACCTCAGCATTCTATAGCCTGTGACAAACCTGTTGGAAGACAGATTGCCCAAGCTACCACGGAGGATAAAGCCCAGAGAAGTAGTCTGAGCGTTTATCTTTCTTCCTTATTTCCAGATATCCTCATCGCTTAACATCTTACTGAAAAGCAAGGGGAACTCTTCAGATGTTGAGCAGTGGGTCGTGAGAATAAGCCTAATTAACTCCCCAAATTCCCACAAGGAATGAACGAGGGAAGAAAAAATGACTAGGAAAAAAAGAAAAAAAAGAAAGAAATGAAGTGAAGTGAGACATTTATTCCTCAGCTGAGGATGAGACTGGAATAAGGACCTGGGAAAACAGAGATCAGTGCACCTGAGTACACCAACATGAACTTGTCAACCCATGACCACCATCGAGGTCCTCAAGGACCCGGTCATACTGTCCCAACCCCATGCAAACACACAAGACTGTTTAAAAAAGTTGTTTGGTTTTTTTTTTCAAAAAACCCCATATGGTATTGTTTCCAGTAAATATAAAAATTACGTTAAGATGTGAGAATCAGTGTCTCGCCTGCCTGGCTGCGAGCCCAGCAGCAGCTCAAGAGCAAAAGCCTAACGAGGTACCTCTGATGACCTGCCGTCTGAGCGGCCCCCACCCACAGACACCCGACTGGGCTGGGGTGCAGAAATTCGGCACCCCTGGGAAACGCCTCCCCCAGAGTCACGAGGCGTCTCTCAGCCCTGAGGCCCACGGGGAACGGGAGAAAGGGGAGGTGGGACAGATGACGTCTGCTCAAGGACAGCCAATTTCAAAGAATTCTAATTGCTGAGTTTTTTTAAAGTAGGCCAACCCCCGGGACATATCCTTTCCATCCGGAGAAATTAATCCAGCCTGCGCCCAGCCACCCTCTCTTCCCAAGGCCCCCCCGGCACACACAGAGATGAAAGGCTGCAGGAACGGCCCCGGCACTCTGCTGCTTTTTATCACGAGAGCTTGACAGCTCTCCTGTCATCTCCAGCCTCGGCAGAAGATAATAACGGCAGCAAAACTCGTTAACTCCCTGAGAGGTGACTGACGGGACTGTTCATGGAAAAGGTAAATCTGCTTTCTCCTACAGCAACCCTGTATCTTACGGATTCCTCCTCTGCTTCTCTACATGGTATCAACACTGCGGACACCTCCTCATGGGTCTCACCGCACATTGCCAAAGCTCAACCATCTGCCCCAGGTTTGACCCCAAAGTCCTCTCCCAGCCTTGATTCCAGCACCACGGATAGATGCTCTCCTTGAGGGTTGTGGTTTTTTTCTGCTGGTGACACCAGAGGAGGAGCTCACACCTGGACCTGCTCAAAGAGCTTCACCACCTCACTCTCCAGTCAAAGCTTCTTGGCCTTCCTTAGCCCAACCTTTCCTGGACTGCTCACATCACTAAAAAACAAGCAAGTGTTTGAGACAAATATTTTAGACCAGTATTGGAAACCACACAGAGGGACAGAGAACACAAGAAGTCATCAACTCTTGGCCACCGAGATGACACAAATGCATCCCAGAAACTAATCTTCAGTCTGACTTCAGACACCCAGGGCTGGAAGACCTCCACAGAGAGTACTTGAGACCACTGTACACACTTGGGGAAATCTCATGGAATCATAGAATTGTCTGGGTTGGAAGGGACCTTTAAGATCATCTAGTCCAACCATCAACCTAACTCTGATAAAAAACCATCACTAAGCACCACTTGGAGCTGAGGATCTCCAAAAAGCCATACAGGAGGTAGCAGGAGGTTCCTCTCCCTCCCCATCAGGAGCGGAGGCACTGGATGCCCACGCACCATCCTCCTGGACCGGAGAGCTGGGGACTCTGTGGTCGTGGGCAGGCGATGCACTTAGAGACAAGCACTAAAAGCTCATACTCCATAAAAAATGAAGCAAATGTCAAGAAAAACCACCTCCCACCCTTCGCCACCTCTGCAGATCACTGAGGTGGTGTTTTTAAGCTAATCACCAGTGAAGACCCTGGTTCTGTGCAGAAGGAACACATTTCCTAGAGGAAATAAGGATGGAAAAACGTGGAAGAGGTGAGAAAAAAAACCCCACCATATTTCACAGCTGCTGTTCAAAGGATCTGAGAGGCTCTGGCATGTTAGAATAACACCATGGGAGACAGATTAGCAGAGCTGGAGCAGGTGAAGCAGTCTGAGGAGCGTGATAAATGCACCTCTGACACACGCACGGCTTATAAAAGACATATATTATGGGCCCTGAAGAGCTGACTTCAAGGCCTCATTTAGTGGGAGCACAGCAAATCTTGTTCCAAGACTAAAGCACGCAGAGAACAATTTATTTTCTCTGAGGAACACGTTATCTCAATATTGTCTCTCTTGGTCTTCCCTCCTCGGTAGGAAGGATAGAAAATCCACGACATGACCAGCCCCGATGCTTTTAAGAGGTAGTTTGGTTACTTGTTTGGTCTTGCTTCAAAACGTTGTTATAGATGAGGCATTTTCTACAGCCAACTTAAACCAATAAACACCTCTTTCTTTGACATATCTAGAATTCTTCTTAAGTAGCTCCAAACAAAGGTGTGGCTTAACCTCAGATCCATAAAGGTGGGAAGTGAGGAATGAAATGGGGTGCTGCTCTGCTCCAGCCCTACGGAAATGTTATTCCTAGGGGCTTTTTGGTCATCCTTAAAAGGCAAATCTTTTACTACAGGTTAAAACCAAAGCAAATTTTAGCCCCCAAATTGTGACAAAAACGTTCAAATATGAAAAAAACCCTATATACAACTTCATTACAAATCTCGTGGGTTTTCTAAAGCACACTATTCACACAACACTTTCTGCCTTACAAAAAAACCCAACCAACTGTATTCACTGAAATCAGAACAGCTTTTGCTGAGCCTTTTTCATTGCCAATTTTTTTAAAAGACAACAAAGTAAGTAAGAAACTTTGTGGGCTGAGCACCATCTGCTTATGCTTTAATTTCATTAACAGTTATATTTTTGAGACCTGCAACTGTAAAGAAAGTTTTCCAAATGTAAACAGCATGCAAAGCGGTGCACTGCTTTTACCTTTTACAAGGAAATCCAAGCAAAATAAGTTGTAGTTTCGGGAAGGCAGAGCAATTATAAAAAAAATCACTACTGGAGTCAGGGATTAGAATGAAGGATTCGAGAAGACATGGTTTGGGGAGAAACTTCAAAGAAATAGGGACCATCATAGAACAGCAAACAATTAGTTTATTATAACAGAAAGGGGGAAAAAAAAATGCCGTTTGTTTTGCGAGCTGCAAGAAAGCCTGCTTAATTCCTGCCTAATCCAACCCTTTCTAAAGTATCATCTCGGTGCTACAAAAAGTAGCCAACTCTGTTTTAGTAATAATGTATTATGTAGCCCAGGAAGAATAACATTTTTATTCCCACATGGGAAGGCAATGGGGTTTCAGAAAATAGGAATTCTGTGCTGTAAATTGCATCCCCAGGAAAGTACCCACTTATTTCAAAACCAGCTCACACCAAGCAAAGAAATTGGGCTTTTTTGCAATATCAGACCTACCAATTCAGATGATGTTCCAACGAGTAAGCAAACACCTCAAAACTGCCAGCTCCCGAGTAGAAGGAACACAGTAAGGAGGTTTATTTGAAAAGCAAAGGTAGAATACAGGTATCTTTTTACAATTATTAACAACAAAAGACTGGTTTTTTCCACAAAATCACATACTTTACCAGCAGGCTCCTTCAAGGAGGAGGCTACAATTAAACTGATGATACCCAATCTAGAAACCTGATATAAAGCACAAGCTTAAACTTTGGGTTTAAGTTTGCAGAAGTCTACCCACTTTAATTTTTATTACTTTTTTCCCCTAAAACCTGTATAAGGTGCAAGGTCCGAACACCCCCAAATCCAACAGCACCCCGGGTTGCTGTTGGGATGCTGATGGGTTCCCTTGGCTGTTCCAGCATCGTGGTCCCCACTGGCCACCCTGCCCAGCATTGCCACCAGCCACGGGGCAACCTCATCCCCGCAGCCCAAAGCACGTTCAAATGAGATAAATTCCCTTTAATCCACACACACAAAGAAAAAAAAAAAGCCTAGAGAAAACCGATGGAGGAGGCGGCCTTTCAAGCAGCCCGTTGCTATTTTTAAACTAATCGTTTAGAGCAGACGTTTGTTTTCCCGTACTTAGGGAGGAAATCTAGTAATTAGACATAACTGGTACCAGACTGGGAATCCTGCTCTCGGATTATATGGCCTAGTTTCTGTAAAAAGCATCCCCCTCCTCCCCCCCCCCACATCCAAGGTAGAAGTCAAACCTATTAATGCAGCAGCTTATCCTGCCCTATTTCCACTTGGCAGCCTCCCGTAATGCTGATTTAATATCTGACAAAAAAAAAAAAAAAAGGACAAAGACACTGTCATTTTTCGTTAGGGAGCGGGGGCTCAACACCAGCGATTTTAACTCGGGGGGATGGAGGGGGGTGGCTGCTGCCTGGCCACGCAGTGGGAAAAAACACTGATATTTGTCCAGATTTGATGTGCCTTCTCCAAGGCTGGCACCGTGGTGACCCACCAAGCCTTTTCCCAGAAATAAATATAGTAGCACCATAATTTTTACTGCATCCCATCTTGTCTTACCATTCCCCACCTTTAAAATAGAGCTATTAACTATTACCTAGATTTTTATTTAAAAAATAACTTTATTACATGCTGTATTTGACGTCCCATTGTTTGGCCACTCGGCAGCACGAACTACCACTCTATTATTATTATTTAAAAAAAAAAAAACAACAACAAATTGGCAACCCACCCAACCCTCTATGTTGATCTTTCCTGATTTCTGAGGTCTTACTCACAGTTTCTCCACTAGGTACCACAGTTTTACCTGTGCAATGCCCAAACCAGACCCAATTACTAAGTTTTTGGTGGTGTTCCCTGGGAGTGTAGAGCCACCTCCCACCCTGAGGGTCCTGCCAAAGGTGCCCTGGATCCTCTTTCTCCTTGCACTGGGATTCTTGAAAAGCAAACGCTGGCCTTAACTTAACATCTTTGATATTTTTTTCTGCTGTTCAGTTCTTTTCCATCACTCATTAATAGTAACACCCAGGGCTAAAAAAGGACAAAAGGAATCCTATCACATACACATAATATGGGGCAAAACTGCTCTCTCTAGAGGCAGCAGGCATTTACATAATTAAAACTCTCGAGATAATGAAAAGTTACTTACCTAACTTATTACAAAGGATCCTAATGACAAAAGAGTTCAAGGAAGTTTTAATACAGTCTACATATGTATATATAAATTCTAGGAATTATCTAGGCTTTCCCTCCCCCCCTCCATTTCTTCACATTATTCCCTTTGTCGTCATTTATCTTCCATAACTGGAAGCATTTGTCAAAAGATTTCACTTTTAATATGATAGGGATTGGGGTTTGGTTCGTTGGGGGTTTTTTGTTTGGGTTTTGTTGTTGTTGTTTGTTTGTTGTTTTTTTTTTTTTTTACAGTCTCCCAAGGGTGTCAGATTTTTTTACAAGCTTTTTCAGAGCCAATTTAGATGAAAGCACACATTAAAAAAATAAAAATTAGCATTTAGTATCTCAAAGCATTTTGCCCATTACTGTCGCTTGGAACACTGAGGATGACTGTGATAAACAGAGGGGAAAAGGGGGCGATGCTCCTTTCCCCACCAGCAGCACTTCCCTAAAACCTCCCTGGGGGTTTCTAACCGAGCTTGGTGAACACAGCACCAGAGCCTCTGAAACGATGGCAAACCAGTAAAATAAGTGACCGACGTATAGAAAACCCCACAGAGCAACTGGGGAGAGTGGTATTTTGCCGTGTACCACAGCCCATCGCGTTTTTACCAAACTCGGGCCACTTGAATCCCTTCACCACCAAACGCCCCCCTCCCAGTTACAGATTCATCGTCCTATTCCGTCCCCCTTTCCTTTCCAATCCCTGTGTCCTGACTCCTCTCCCAGGCACACTGGGGAAGCGGAGAGTTTCCACCCCAAAGGATCTCAATTAAACCCCAACAACACTTCAAGCTCAGCCTGCAACTTGTCCTTAAGCTCTCGGTGACAACCCAGCCAAGGCACACAGACTATTATGGCCCTTAAATCGGGGTAGAAGGGGTGTCACCAGAACGCCCAGAAAACACCCACTCAGCTTTTGTTTCCTTCATTTTCCCCTAACTCCTCCATATCATCAATCCTCCACCTTTGTGGGCAGCACCCTCGCTGTGCACCAGGAGATGGAAGAAGAAGTGGGAAGGTGTTTGTGGGCTCTGCCCTCCCACCACCACATCTCTGACTTGTCCAAGGGTGGCCACACGCTGCCGCAGGTCTTCTACCGCCTTCCCAGCACAGGATGAATAACATAGAATGGTTTGGGTTGGAAAGGACCTTAAAGATCACCTAGTTCCAAGCCCCCAGCCATGGGCAGGGACACCATGCTGGACACTCTTTCTTACTTGCTGTCCATCCTATGGCAACACAAACAGGGTCGTCTCTATCGGCTTCTTGGGGGAGCCCAGTGAAGATGGGAGGAAGCTGGAGACCACTGGTGATACTGGGAGCACATAAAGCAAACCTCCAGCTTTGCCCCTGGTAGGATAAACAGACTTTCCAAAAAATCCACACCCAAAATCATCAACTGCAATTACACATGACTTTTCAAGCCTCAGAATGCTAACGTAGTCACTGTAATTGGGCAGATTTGGAGAGTTAAAGTCAACCACGCTACTTTGTCAGCCATCTCCTGCTACCTCCAACCCCTGAGCTCAGCCATCTCCTGCTACCTCCAAACCCCCAATCCCTCCATCCAGTACCAGGAAAACATCCGGTACCTTCAGCATCCACATCATCCACAACATGCACAAAATAATCAAATCAATAATTCCACTTTTCTCACAGTCACAGACAAGGGTGTCCCTGCCTGAATCTTTGATGCCCTCGTAATCCTCACCATCAGGGACCACGTCTCCATCCTTACAGAGAAGCAGATATGCTTCTAAAGGCTCTGAGGACAGACCTTAACGTATTTACATTGTTTCTGTTGGGTTTAGATTGGAAACTGAAGGAATTGATTCATTCTGTTTGTCTATTTCTGAGAACACAGACAAATAAACACTGAAACTCTCATGTTTTCCACAAGTGATATCCTGCAGAAACAGGACTTTCTCTCCACAGTCAGGTCACCTGGAGAAAGGCTGTGTCTCCCCAGCTTCTGCCCACACTGTCAGTGAACGTGTCCATCTGTGGTTGTCTTCTGCCAGCAAGAGAGGTCTCATCTCATCCCCCCTGCCCGTGTTACCATTACTACCTCTGTGCGCTCTCATTTCCTTCCTGAACAGCCACTTCTCCACTTTCACTTTTTCTTTGAGAGCTCCCTGTTGTTAACCATCTCGTCTCTCCAGAAGACCTCTGAAATCTTTTAAAAATCAGCTGAAAAAGTGTAACACGACTTCTAAAGGGAGAATGTATTATTTTTTTTTTTTTTTCTCTAAAGTCACATAGCTATAACAGCACCACAAGGCCTTCAGCGCTCCCCGCTCCTGCCCGCTGCTGGAAGCGGGAACGGATTCAAGGTTATAAAAACACACACACACACAAAAAAAAAAGAACACCACGGCAGAACTTTTCATCGTTAATGCCTCGGGGCTATCACACCACGCCCGGGGTTACCACGCAGAAAGGGAGAGGGTGCTGCCAGGCGTTAGCTGTTAAAAAGTTAAGTTCTATTTTAAGCCGGTGCCATCTGAGAAGGAATTTTACAGATTTTTTTTTTTTTGGCCAAGCTTTCGGCCCGAGCGAAGGGAGGAGGGCACTGCAGGGGAAGAAGAAAAATTATTCTGTTATCTTTAGCTTTACCAAACTTCCCGGCTTGCTAAGAGCAGAGCAAAGGCAGGCGTTGGGAGAAGGAGTTGGGGTGAAAGTCCCCGGTCCCAGGTGCCCCGGGCGGGAGCTCCGCATCCCGAGGCCGGGTCTGGCCCACCGGGATGCAGGACGTTCCCCAAAACCACGCCGCAGCTCCGGCTGGGACCCTGCGCCCCAGCACCTTCCCAGGGGAAAATCAGCCCAACTCAAACCACGGATTTCACACTAACACCACGGTTTCCCCGGAAAACCCGAGGAAGAAGCACGTGCCACCCCCTCTCGCACACATTCCACCGACGAGCGAGCAGCCGATGCGGCTAACGAACCAGAGATTCTGTTTAGATTTCATCTCTGACAGTGTTTACTTAATATAATTATATTTATTCCCAACAAAGGCTGAATTATTTCCTGAAGTGGCTACCACGGGTAGTTCCTCCTCCAGCCCAGGCAATGGGGGGACAGAACGCGGCTTTACTGGGCCATAACCCCCCCCCCCCCCGACTCCTTCACTGCCACGGCCACCAGCCAGGGACCATTTCCAAAGGAGACCTCACGCGTGAGAGGAGAAGGACACGGGGGTTCGGCTCGAAGCCACCCAAGAGAAAGCCTTCAGGCTTGAGGAGAAGGATGGTGGGATTCCTCCCAGCACCCACATACATTGGGGAAGGGGGGGGACTGCGACACTTCGGCTGCCACCCTAGGACAACCATCTGGAGATGGTCACGCACGGCAACACAACCGTAACCACGTCCCTTCCCAGGCCCGTTCCCCTTTTCCTGAGCAGGAAATAAAGCCATTTGATGGGTTTTGACACCAAATGTTTCCTGCCTGACGGTTTCCCGGGAGGTATGCAAATAACACTCCAGATTCTTCTGCGCGCGGAAAAGCCCACGGTGTGTCTAGAACAGAGACTGCAGAAACTTCACCCCCCGTGTCCCACAGAGCTGCTGTTATCTCAGCCGTGGCTGCCGAGATACGGCAACGCCGCGGTCGCTCCAAGTAGCCCACTGGGGAGGGCCACCAGCATCACCCACCGCCACCTAGAAGACCACTTTTTGAGAGAATCACCGTGAAATTCTCTGACTTCACCAAGAGGAGAATAACCCTGACCCATCTTGCTGGAAGCAGCTCTCCTGATCCTGGGTGGCTCCAACACACCCTGGTGCAGATGGAAGGAGCCCTCTGTCGTCCTCCCCCCAAGGGGACAGTCACAGGGCTGTCCCTCCAACCTGCTCCTCCACCATCCCTCTGGCTGCACCACGCGTCACCCCACCACGTCACCCCCCTCTTGTCACCCCATGGGTCGCCCCACCACGTCACCCCATGGGTCACCCCCACTGAGACACCCTGATGGGTCACCCCACCACGTCACCCCCACCGTGTCACTCCACGGGACTCCCCACCGTGTCACCCCTGCCAGGCCACTCCACGGGTCACCCCACCACATCACCCCACAAGTCCCCCCGTGCTGTGTCACCCCACGGGTCACCCCCACCGTACCATCCATAGGTCACCCCACAAGTAACCCTTGCTGGGTCACCTCGAGGGGTCACACCCCCCATCATGTCACCCCGTTGAGTCTCACACACACCCACCCCCCCGCCATCATGTCACCTCCACGGGTCATCCTGACGTGTCACCCCGCCGTGTCACTCCACGGGTCACCC
>JAOXJM010000033.1:78828522-78845259 GCA_026413425.1 Tringa solitaria
GGCCAGGCTCTCACCACCCTCACACCAAACAAGTTCTTCCCCACATCTCAGCTCATCTACTTCACTGTGGCCTGAGAGCGTGTTCCTCAGCTGGTCGGGTGGTGGTGGACCCCCAGGAGATGGAGACCTGCTCCCGCACTGGCCGGCTCCAGAGCTTATGATAACCCTCTCCAGAAAAGTGAAAAAAGAGTATTAAAAATAAATAATCTAAAAACTCCACGAAAAGTAAACACATCTTACATGCCACATGCTACAAAAAAATCAGATCTCAATCACTGCTGTTTTTGGAAGAACATAAATTCAAAGATCCCAGCCAGTCAAAACCTAACCTTTTTACTTAAAGTAAATTACTCAGCACACAAATGTAAACATTAGTTAAAACCAAAGCTGTACGCTTTAAATGTATACACATACCAACAACAACAAGTCTTAAACTGCTGTTAAATTGTCTGTAAATTGTTGCTCTTCTGGGTAGAGCAAATATTTTGTGATATATTGTTGTCTCTTCATCTGAAATGCAAACTGTTTGCTTTATTACTGACATAACGCTTACGCTCTGATAAAAAAGGAGCTGAACGTTTGTGTGTGCCCAGGGCTGTGCTCGGCCCCCAGGGAGGATGCTGTGGTGGGGGAACAACAGGGAAACGGCTCCGTCACCTTGTGCAAACACACGTTTTGGGGGGGAGAGGGGAATATTTCACTTTGGGTTGACTTTGATGGAAGCTCTCGGGAACTTAAAGTATTGTAGTCCTTATTCCTGGATAGACTTTCCCTAATTCCATCACACGCACGTTGACGAGCCTGTCCTGAGAACTACCACAGCATCAGCCTCTTGGGCGTAAACTGGCTGAAATTAGCTCGGAAATGGGTCAGATGAAAACCTGATGCAAGAGAAAGATTTTTTTTGCACAGAACAGAAGCTCAGCAACACCCCCTATACCCAAAGCAGCCAGCACGAAGGACGTGAAACTGCTGGGGTTTTTTGCTTTTTGTTTACTGGGCTCCCATGGCACCCTCGCCCAGTGGCCAGCAAACAGCCAGAGCAGGCTACCTGCCTCGAGAAGCAGCAGGCTAGGGCTCCTCAAGGGTGAGGGGCACAGATCTTCATTTGGTAGCCTGCTGTTTGGAAGAAATAAACTGAAACCGGCCAATGCAGCTTGCCATGAATTCTCTAGTCCTACATCCATCATTATCCAAGCCCCGTGTGCTGTTGGCTGCTGTCCCTTGTTGCTACCACGTCCATAAGCTCTCAGTAGCAAAACCAGCTGCAATCTCAGTGGAGCACGTGGCAATTTTGCCTCCCCACCGCTCCCTCCCTGTCCCAGCTGCTACTTCAGAAACAGTTAAATAGACAGTTCTTGCTCCCAGGTCTCCACAACAGCCCCAAATGATGCCCCTTATGGGGCTGTCGCTCTACGCGCAAGCACCAAATAACTTAGTCACTGACCTGGTTTTGGGTTGGTGTGGTCGCCTTCCAGTTGTGCGTCCCAGTGCTCAAGACTCATCTCTGAGGGTGGCAAACCTAGGTCTCCTGGTGTGAAAGTGGTGGAACCGCAGCTGGTCACTGATGGTAAGGTACCAACAGGAGCCCTGAGGCAAAACAGCTCAAAGACACTGAGGGTGAAGCTGTGAAGACTTTGTATAGCCTTGGGTGTGGCCTGTTGTTGTGTGGGACTGGTGAGAAGCTCAGGATTGCTCAGGTGGTAGCCCCCAATGCTGGTGGTGCCATCATGGACGCTCCTGGGTCACCTAAGGAGGGACTGTGGGGGGATGCCAACTGATGACAGGCTTCCTGCTCTCAATTTGGGTTCTGGGGAGCATCAAGGAGATGAGGATGACCAAGTGATCTGGAGATAGTGCCCACCTTCCCAGCTAATTCAGGTGGTAGCCACCAAGCTATCAATTCTAAACCAGGAGACATGTTTAATTAGGCTTGGAACAACCTGGTCTGGTGGGAGGTGCCTCTGCCCAGGGCAGGGGGTTGGAACTGAATGGTCTTTAAGGTCCCTTCCAACTCTAACCATTCTGTGATTCTAAGACAGTGATAAACATCACTTAAGAATCACTTGAGCAGAGGAAATAAAAAAGTATAAAAAAAATATTCTTGATTTTTCCCCTCATCATCTCAAAAGCCAAAAAAAAAGCATCTAATTAGAGCAACCTAAACACATCCAAAGACAGATGCCTTCTTCTCCCCGACTCCCCAAGGCCTCCAGCTGAAGAGATGGCTGTGATGCCCCTCAGCCTGGAGGAGGGTCTGCACAGACGTGTCCCCTTCGCAGCAGGGTGCAGGTGCCACCAGCGGGCTAAGGGACAGGTATTGCTTGGGGCTGGTGCCATCACAGCCCTTTCTCCTCCTCTCCTTCCTCCCACCTTCAGGTCTTACAGCTCTCCTGGCCCGTCCCAACCTGCCAAAGCTCTTTGAAGCTTTTTCCTTGAAGGTTTGCACCTGATGTTATCACAGGTAATTAGATAATTGGTGCACAATTCACAGGAGGCTCCCGGTTTCTTTCCCGGGGCTGTGAACTCTGAACGATGCCAACGGGGGCGTCCTCTGTTGTTTTACCGGGTTTAACTTTAGGCTACGTCAAAACTAACGCCTAATTGGTTCTGATGTATCTAAAGCACTTTATTGTTCTTCTAATCATATTTGTTCCTCCTTGTTCCCGTGCCAAGGGTAGTGCCTGTAACATCCCCGGCTCCAGCCTGGGGAGGGATTGGACGGGAGTTTTTGTTTTTCGTAAAAATCCCGGTCACTTGCATTTTGTTTTGTTGCTGTAATCACAGCTTCAGTTTAGCATCGCTCTGGGAGGATATTTACCAGGGTTTGCTCAGTGGAACTGCCTGTAAGGAATTAGTCCCAAATAGTTTTGGTGGAAAATAACAGTTTTACTTTTTTTTTTTGTTTTTTTTTTTCAGCTGGGGGTGCCTTCAGCTGACACTTGACTACAGCAGCCTTTAAAGCTCCCCAGGGGAGGAACAGGCACGTATTTTCAGTGCACGCTTAGGGTTTTCTTATTTTTGCTACTTTTCATGTCCAAAGGTCTTCAGCAGCAACGCTCACTTTAACTGTCCCCTCAGAAAGCTGCCTGAAGAAACAAAAATTAGATTGTGCCCAGTGAAATCCTACCACAACTCTGCCACGTGCGGGGGATGTCGGGGACGGACCGAACCAGCTTGTTTAGATGAGAAAGTTTTACAGTAGAGGTAGAACACTGAAGTGCATGGGCATGCATTCAAAAATTCAAAAAATTCAAGAAGTTAAAGGGCTTAAAGTAAGGAGATGTCAAAAAAAAAAAAAAAAAAGAAGAAAAATCATTATTTTAAAGATAAATAAAGGACTAGATAATGAGCAACTCTTCCTTCCCTAGTCTTTGAAGACAATTGATGGAGTCCTGCTGGTCCCCCCCTGACTCCTACAGGTCTGCAGAGAGGGTACCCACTTCCAGGGGGCTGAGCCTGCTCAGGGGGATGATGGATTTTATATCTCATCACTTGTGGGTAGAACAAAAACCAGTGGAATTTCTCAGTTGGGGTTTGGGTTTTTTTTTTTTGGTGTGGAAGGGGCACAAATAAATCCCTACTTCCATGGCTTTTTTCCTAGCATCAAGCACCATCATCCCTGACGTTCCCTGTGCTTCCCCCTCACTTGAGGGCTGTTACGTGCACTGTTTTGTCCTCATTTCTGGATTCGCCTCTTTTTTAAGCGGCCGTTGGAGATAGAGGTGCAGATATTGTTCTTCCTTGGGCAAAACATCCCTGTCCCTTTCTGTGGCTGTCACAGAACAGCCCGTTATTTCAGCAGCAGCCAAAATACAGCTGTATTCAGGGTACAACAAACTGAAACACTAATACTGGAGCTTCTGAGAGGTATTTATTCAGTCAGATCACGGTCATTTTTTTTTTTTTAACTGTACTTCAGCGATCTTCTACTTGGTGTTCTGTCACGTAATACATCCAAATATAAAACAGGTGTAAAATCTTTATTCCACAGTTCAGCTTCTTAATCACTGTCCACTAATTTACAGGCACGTCTCTCCATAAATCCCTTAAGCACGTCTTGGAAACATTACTTTAATGCATCGGTAAGTTGGTACAAGCTTCTACAGCTGTTTAATAACATCTAAGCCAACTATCTCAGACTAGTCAGTACAGAAGTGTATGTTTTCCTTTTACTTACTATAATGGATATATTACTAATTGTAGCCTATTGTATAATACTTCAAATGCACACACCTGAACATATTCCCCCCCCCCTTTTTATTTTCCAGAGTTAGATTTCCTACATTACAATAACCAAAGAATTTCACCTTGATTCCCAGACAGTTAGACAACTCCACTTCACTTGCTGATCGAGCTCTGTTAGCCGCCCAGCTGGCCACTGGCCGCCTTGCCCACTGGCACATTGACAGGGACTACTCAAAGTTGTCCCCAGCTCTTCTCGGCCCTTTACAAACAGCTTCGAATAGCTGAATTGCCAGGGAGTCCTTTGTCTGACCGTGCTTTAAGGGAGAGCCAAGGCTGTAACCCCAGACTCGCAGAAAAGTGAGAGAAAGGCCTGGAAAATGCTCTGACCACCAGGAAGGCTGGGCGGTCAGGAGAAACATCTCAGGGGCTCAGCAGGGACCACAAACCTCTGTTTTGCCACTTAATGCTTGGTAAACCGTGTGTGTGTGTGTGTTTGTGGTGGAGCACCCCAGCCGAGAGGCGGGCACTGCCCAGCTACTTCGGTCAACAAGAGTGTTGAGGTGGAAAACGACAGGTCAGGCCCACGTCAGCAGGAACGTGTCCCCTCGCAGGGCCAGCAGCCACGGAGAAAGGCTCCTGAGCCCCAGGATCAGGTTTATAGAGCCACGGTGTGGACTTGTGTGGAAAACTGGCAGCAGAGCCCTGGTGAAGCATCGTTATCCCTCCAGGCGTGGGTTACCACGATACCTTTAGACACAAAGCAACCTGGAGGCTGACGTGGCAGGAATAAAGGGAAACAAACTTTAGGGGGGGGGCTTATTTTTCTTCTTTTCTGGCTGATTTAAGAGTGCATCGCACAGCCCTCACGCTGGCTCTCCGATTCCCTGGGAACACACCAAGTGAAGGGACGGGGTACGGCTTCTATCCGAGTCCCTGCCCACAAACAAGAGACTCCGGAGGTGCACACAACCAAACAGGAGACAAATTAAAGGATAAATTAAATCTCTGCCAGCAGGAAAGAAAAGGTGATGTTCTACTGCCACTTCCGCAAACGCAGCTTCGATAATGAGAATTTTGGGGACGTCTTTTTGTAGATATTAACTTTGCTGATACATTGGAGAAGAAACCACAAGCAAAAGCTGCTGCAAGTCGGACAACCTCTCTCTTTTGGGGTTTTGTAAGAAAAACCCCCTCTGACTCTGCAGCTTGACTAGACATTAACCCATGTCATGCATTAATCAGTAATTATGCACCTATTTCACATGTGACATAAAGCCTTCAGTTAAAGTTGTCACAAGCCCTTGGTGGCCTATAAACCATGTTTCGATATATTTCTAACTCAGTTTCTTGTATCTGTATTGGCTCAATAAGGATAACAACAAGTTTAAAACCTGCTTGTCAAGGGTTTCAGCTGCTTCTAAACACCTGTAAGAAGTTCCACCGAATAAGATGCCTCTCTCCTTCCACATTCCCCTCTCTGGGTAGCTCTGGGTTTTGAAGGTGGGTGAGAAAGGAGATCAGCAAAGCAGTTTTCTCCCTGAAAGACGTCTGTCTGTCTGTGCTATGAGCTGTATCCCTGCCAGGGACAAAGGCTGTGGTGAGGCTGAGGGTAAGGACAGGACCTCTGCCTTCTCCTTGGGGGCCTTTCTCCTCCCCCACCCCGAGGCTTTAGTCCCCCTTAGCTCCAGGACGGGATCTGCAGCAGCAGAAACACCCCCAGCACAGGCCAGAGAAAAGGCTGGGCATTCCAGCAGAATGTGGGATTCAGCAGAAGGAAAGAAACACCGAAAAGGGAAAATGATAAAGAAACTAACTGAGATGGCTAAAAAGAGGCGATTGCTGCAAGCAGACACCAAGGCAGAGCCAGGCTGTTCCTTTTTTAAGGTCTGTCTGCGATGCCTGAAGGGAACCACGCGTTGCCCCGACCCAGGCAGGGAGTGGGCAGAGCTGCTTCACACTGATCTGGGTTGACATCTCCCGGAAAACTTGCCTAAACCCTTTTCCTCTTTCAAAAAAAGCCCGAGATGCAGCAAAACATTAACCTGAGGCAAACCAGTGACCATAACGTTCTGCTTCTACACACTAAAACACAGAGCATCCTCAGGAACACACGTACCTTCGGTAGAAAGCCCAGCCCTGGTCGGTGTCCAGCAGGGCTTTGCTCTCGTGCTTTTCACCATCAACACACGTCAGATCATACAGCTCTCTTTATTCTAAATTTAAGTCCTTTGCAGGAGGGGGTGGGACCAGTCACATCTCCCTTCCTGAGTATCTGTGATGGAAATAAACACGCAGGCCCTGCCACGAAGAGGTACCCAAAATGATCAGTAGGTGACCTTTGCAGGTCACGCTTTCTTTGCTTCCAGAAAGAAACCCTGCTCCTGCCTCTTCCCTTTTTCCACCAGTTCCCTCCTTTCCCTTCTCCATTAAACTGCCACCCCCTAATCTCAGCATCTGGCCTTTCACCCCTGCTCAGGCTCATGACTCCTGATCTTCTTAATC
Organism: Tringa solitaria; assembly: GCA_026413425.1. Lineage (NCBI taxonomy): Eukaryota > Metazoa > Chordata > Aves > Charadriiformes > Scolopacidae > Tringa > Tringa solitaria. The sequence goes on from JAOXJM010000033.1 coordinate 78,835,213, forward strand.
TGGGATCGTTACCATCAATCACCCCTCCAGCCTAGCGAAGCCTTTCCTTCACAGGGGGATGCTGGGGCCCAACAAATCCTCCTGGCCCATGGTACTGGGTTAAATTTGGTGCCATTTAGGGTTTTTGACTGAATGGTGCCAGGTGGTGGTTTGTGCCAATGAGATGCTCCAAGCCCATCAGCAGAAACCTGCCTGGGCTGTCATTCCTTCCAGCTGGAGTCCTTTTACTGGGAGGGGTGAAGGATTAACTTAATTAAATCAACTCATACTTTGTTAGGGATACTGCCAAGGTTAATGAGGGCTCAGGTTAATGAGGACCACGTTTTCTTTCCTGTGTTTTAATGTCTTTTAGATGGCATCGCTGCCCAGCTGCCCTCGCTGCAGCCCCCCTCACCTCCTTGCACCGTCCCTCATAGATGTCTTGATGCCCCAGTTCATCTGCTTCTCAAAAATGGCTCATCCTGACTTTTCCTGCGCCTTCTGCTGAGCAGGGCCTTTCCTGCTGGCCCACTTTGCGTGGCTTTTCATCATCCATATAGCCATATATTCTCCAGGGCTGGGCACCTTCCACAGTGGCCACATAAAAGAAACTTCTCTTGCTGTGTAATTAACCTGCTCCACAGCGCTGTGGACATCACAGCCCCAGGCAACCACAAATTCTTACTGTTTTAACCCATTTCCTCTTTGCATGGCTCCTTCTCATCCATGTATTATTCCCTGGGGTGGGCACCTACCGCAGTGGCCACACGAAGGGAAGTGAAACTTCTTTTTGTGTATAATTAACAGTGCTGTGGACATGGCACCTCTGGGTAACCCCAAATCCTTCCTGTTTTAACCCATCTCCTCCTTGTTCCCCTGTTGGCTGTGTCCTTTTCAGAAGGGCCACTGAAGCACCCGACGCTTCAGGTCTTGTGAAAAAGACAAAAATACTAAGATGATGGGAGCCTTGCCAGTAGCTGAGCCTCTCACGTCATACCAGACTGCAATGTTTGAGTGCAACTTTTTGGGGAATTTTTCTTAGAAAGTGATTTTTTTTCCCCCTGTGGCACTGTGCTGCCCGTGCCCTGTGCCAAATCACAGCTCGTCACTTGCAGACGTGCGGCTCCACGATGCACCCAAAGCACAGAAAGGCTATTTTCCAACGGCTGCCGAAGCCCTCGGGAAACAAGATGCATTTTCCCAATCACCTCTGGCTAAACCTTCTCATTGCTCATTTGCTTTTACACAGGTGCTTTTAGATCATTTTTAGAGGTGTTCCCCCCCCCCCCCCCCCCCCCCGTTTAGATTTTCTCCAGTTCAGTGCATTCAGAATTATAAAATGGAAACATGAGATTACAGGAGACCTCAGGACAGACTTATGTATTAGAGATGGTTTAAAAATAACCCCCTGTCAGCAACCAGCTACACAGATTCACTAAAATTTGATTTTTTTTTAAGAGTAAAAATCTTAAGTAGAAAGCTCTATACACTAAAGATTTACTACGCTATGTTACTTATTTGCTTAAAATTTTCCAGTCAAGGGGTATTATTTTAGCACGAGAATTTTAGCAAAATCTCCTGGTAGAGTAGCTGTATATAATGCAATACCAGCTATTTTTATGTGTAATATAAAAGTATACATGCATAATGTAATGCCAGGTATTTGTCCTTGGGTATTTTTGTTTTGATTTTTTTGTTTGTTTGTTTGGTTGGTTGGTTGGGTGGGTTTTTTTGTTACCTTAAGGCTTATTTCAGTTATTTTTTTACATGTCTTTCATAACTTTCTTTCAGACAGGGCAGTGCCTCAACGTCTTCTGTAGAAGCTCTCCTGGACCCTCGTGCCCTTTCTGAGAGGAGACATACGGGCCACATTTGGAAGGGGGTTAAACAAATGAACTTTATATGCCTGATACCAGCTATAAAAAAGCTATTTCTGATCAGCTTTTTTTGTTTGCAAGGGTTTTGAAATGTTTTCCCTCACAACCCTGATGGATTAAAGAACCAAAACCAAGTCCATCATCACATTCTTTTTTTTTTTTTTAATGCACATCCTGTGCTCTCTTGGCAAACGCTGGGCTGACAGCATTAAAGGTCGATGCTCTTTGATCAGAAAATGGGTGGCAGCCACATCGCAGGCCCCAGGCCAGCTTAAGAGGGTCCCACTCTCTCATCCCTTGCTGAAGTGATCAGTAAAGATGCAAATAAATTCTAATTATGATGACTTTTTTTTTTAAAAAAAACCAACTCCACAAAAGTGACCTGCAGTCTTACAGAGAGGCAACCCATCAGATCAGTTTGGTTTAGCTATTTATTTGTGCTTCCTCTACGATTTTCTGTGGCATTGGATTTCCTGAGCTGACGGCGACGTGGTGCCTGGGAAGCTGCCAGCCACGAGGAAGACCTTGTTCAGCAGCTCCAGACCCTTCATTTGCAAAGGGACAACCCCCGGGCAGTGCCCGTTCTATCCCTCCAACGTGCACGCTGCTGCACAAACACTTGTTCTAAGGCAATTGCGTTCTTCTGGGATAATGGAAAGTGAAGTCTCGTCATGTCTCTGCAGCAAGAGACATGAAACCTCTCCCAGATCCTCCTCCCTCCTTCAAGCCCTCTACCCCAAGGCTTCCCTTTTGTTTAGATTCTGGAATCCATGCAGGGAAACACATGATTTTGAAGTTTGGGTTGTACTTGGTGTTTATTCCAGCTTTCCCAGTTCCCGTGGCCATCATTTGCTGGCCACAAAAAAGAGTCCGATAACCTTAAAATGAAAAAATTTAGGGTCGGTGCTGATGAGTTCTCAAGATACAAAGATCTTCTTTTCAGGCACGTTGATTAAAGCCCTCTCAACCATAAAACAATTAATTGAATAAACTGAGCAGGTCATGGGTTGGGTCAGATTAGCAGAGCTCCATGGAAAGGATGAGCCCTTGTCAGTTGATGCTGCCCGTGCACGAGATTCAAAGTATATTCAGAAATATCTGGTATTTAAAAAAAAACACCACAAAACCCTCCTTGAAGAGAAATATCCCAGCCTTGTGGAGAAATGCCTATTAAAGCTAAATGCTCCTGGTGAAATATGAGGGGAAGATACACCTGTCCATCCCACTGAGAAGTGTGTTGGGTGGAAAGGATACGGCTGTAGGAAGACTTAAAAAATGTTCAATGAGTCATGAAAAGCTGTTATCGGTGGAAAGCTTTGGAGAACACCCCAGATAGAATTTAATTTAGAGGTAGGGATGATCATTTATTATTAATAAAACCTTCCCATTGAAGGAGCCCATTGGAGGAGGTGCTGTCATACCCATTTTAGGGACCCCTCACCCCAAAGGCTCCAGGAGCAGCTCCCTGTCCCTGGGGCCACCTTCTGCCCAGAGGAGGGGGCTACAGATGGCTGGGGTGTAGCTCCACGCCAGGGCTTTTTGTCTCAGTTTTTTTTAAAAAAGAGAAATTTGCTGAAGCTGAAACCAGTGAGACAACAACTGTCTTCACTATTAGGCTAATGTGTCCTATTTTTTTTCTTTCTGTGCAGTTCTCGTTATAGTAAATATTTGAAAGATCAGCCCATGAAGTGAAAACAAACTTCCCTCCTCCATCTGCCTCATTCCACTGGTCACATATGTCTATATGCACACATAGATATGCGTGCCTGTGTTCTTATGCTGCATTGAGGCAAGTTCTTATTAAACTTTCCTCAAAACATGGACCTTCGTTTAACCTTTGTATTTCCAGATTGACCAATGGTTGTCCCACTGTTGACTCACGACAAACTCCAATGTATTTTTCTTATATTTTTGCCTATAAAACCTGAAAACATTATGTAGAATATTTTTTTCCCCAAAAAAACCCCATTAGTCATGTGGATTGTTTCCTATCGAGGACTGCTAGATCTCACAATTAGTGCCCAGTGATGATTAGGGTTTCCTCTGGCCGTGCCGTATTACTCCGGGAGGGATGCGAAAGGCATGGAAGCTCTTTGCTCCCACAGCAGCCTTGAAATTAGACATTTCACAACCAGAGCAGCGAGCTGCAGTCAGACAGGGAGTGATATCACCCCACCAATCTGTGCAGGATGGAAAGCGCTCCACAATCCTCCTCTATTTTGGGCACACAAGTGCTGCTTCCAGGACTTTGACAGTTTGGGGCCAGGCACAAAGCAGCAGCTCCAGGGCTGCATTTGCATTTTTTAGGCAGCCACTTTCTTCTTCTCCTCCCAAACCCTCTTTCCTCATGCTCAGGCTGCAAATAACTGACGCTACGAGTGTGGCACCGGGGAAGGGTGATGCTCTCCCTGCAGCTGGCCCTGGGTACCAGGAGCTGGGCAAATCCGAGCGTCCTCCCACAGCGTCCATTCCTCAGGGCACCCTATCTTCACAGCGAATTTAAACAGCGCCTGAAAACAGCTCACTTCTTCTAAAATAATAAAATGAGAAGTCTAAGTCTAAGACACACGTCTTTGGATCTCCAACCTGCAGCAACCTCCCAGTGCATGGCTGCATTTCACATTTTTCCCAGCGTACGCATCCTGAGCGCCACACGGTCTCGCCCCCCCCCCCCATAAAACCTTCCTATCACCATTTTTGGGTCTTAACACAAAAATGCCACGAAACAGCACGCAGTTAGTGGTAGCAGAACCACCCTCTGGATGCAATCAGTGCTCCTGGCTCACCAACCCAGCTGAAGGAGCCACGGGGAAAGCGCGGCTGCCCCCCTCCCTCCCGGCAGGGTGGGGGTTTCGGTCGGTCAGCCCCCTCTCCAGCCACGGGGATAAGCAACTTCATCCCACGGGGCATCTTTGGAACCTGAGCCACCCCTGAGGGGGCGTGATCCACCTGCATTTCTGCTGCTCTCATCGGCACATTCATCTTGCGAGTTACAGCCGGCCACACGCTTACGTGAGAGAGATTTGTACTTGCTGTTGCCTTGGAAAATCCCAAACCTGTGGATGACATTCCACGCATCAGCACCGGCTGGTTCCTGCTGAGAGGAACCGGCGTTCCCCCAGAGACACGTTTCAGAGGCCCCTCCTGCCGAGGGACACCACGGGGCACGACCACCACCAGCGTGACAGCAGCCTGTCCGAGCCAAACTCTGCCCCAAACACCAAAACATGGTGACATGGAGCTGGTTTGCACTTCTCGTTTCCTCCACCCTGACTTCCCCCAGGGATTTCTGCACTCTGACAGCACCCAGCACGTTCCATGCCCGTTTTCCGGCCTGTTTTCAATTTAATTTATGCCATTTTCCAGCCTGTTTTCAATTTAATTTATACTCTGCTAAGGATTCTGCCTTCCGAGAAGATAGCTGGTCCACAAGCCTTCCCTCACGCTACAGCTGCTGCCGATATATTTGTCACTGAAAGAAAAACATCTCACCTTGTGTGACAAGGGGATTTGAATCACAGTTCTAAATATATCACGTATAGAAATTTCATTGCTTTACTTCTTCTTTTTTTTTTTTTTTTTTTCTCCTGAAAAGGGGGAAACGTGAGGGCAAAACCTTACAGATTATTTCATGCTTCGCTACAGCGTAATTCTAGACCCTAAGGTTTCTAATATTCCTATTATTTCGGTAACGACTGGAACGTAAAAGGGAGGTATTTAAAATTAATTGCAGCAGTTCTGAGGGTTAAACCCGCTTAACCCAGCCTTTTATTAAGAGAACGTCAACAGAGCATATATCTTGTCTGGGGAGCGCGGGGGCGTCACGATCCTTCCCCCAGCACGTTTGGTTCTAAAACCTGGGATTTCTTCAGGTTCCCGTGGCCGTCACGCGCACCACAAACCCATCCCAAAGGGCAGCGTCTGTCCGGAGCTACTCACTGCAGCAGGATCTGACCTGAGAAACGCGGGGGGTTTGTTTTACTTTATTAACTCGGAGTACTTTTAAACAGTTGTTTGTTTTTTTTTTTTTAACAAAGTTTTTTCCCCTTGACCAGCAAGGGAATTTCCAGCTGAAGTTCTCGGCAGCATCCGGCGAGGCTCTTGGCCAAGTTCTTCGGATCCCGTACGTCCACAGGGACCGCCCGCCGGCTCCTGCGTTGCCCTAAGCCTCGGGACAGATTTCCTGGATCTAGGAAATTTAATTCCTGACTCTTTCCACCCAGATGCTGGCGAAAATGCCGTCTGCAGTCTGTACGCAATGGGGTGTGTTCATTGTTGGTTTCTTTTTCCTTCTAGGAACTGGCCTTGCTGTTAAATTTTTCTAAAACAGTTGTATTAATATGTTCAAAAATCCACTGCTGAGTTTCAGATAAAGGATCGCATCTGTTCATGAAAATCTTCTTTTCGGCTGGGTTGCAGTCTATGCAGCTGCTGCTCACCGCGTGGAACAAGGTTTTGTCCTGCAGGAATGAAAAATAAATTAAATAGAATTAAGTAGCGAATGCCAAGTCACTGGAAATGTTCTCGTTTTACAGAAAAGGGATTAACACGGCCCCGTCTGAAACGATTCTGTGGTCTCCGTGCACTGACCTCGTGCAATAACCACAGCTATTATTAGGAGGCTGTAGAGGATGGAGTGGGTTTTCTCCCTGGGGTTATTATCCTTCATGAAACTGGGGATTCAGGAGAGAACGAGGAGGCATTTTCTGGACTTTAACTAACAACCACAAAATATAATGAAAAAATAGAATGTCTTTTAATTATCTTTGCGTACCATGCGCTTGCCTGGACACCATTGAAGTCTGAACCTGAAAAGTAGGTTGGTTTTTTTTTTGTTTGGATTTGGTTTTGACAGTTCCTACCATGCTTCCGGGCAGCAAGATCTGTAATAGTCTGTCTGGAACACGGACGCTCTCCAACTTGAGGAAGAAGAGTATAAATAAAATAAATAAAACTGAATTATTAACGGCGGGGGTGCGATGGAGAGACAGAGCCGGGACTGACGCCCTCAGGTGCCACCCCACGGGCTGCAGCCTCTGCCCCTGGCCTCGATGAGCTGCTGAAATACACTCTCTCTCCCACCAAGAAGGGAATCCTCGGGCTCTTTTAGCTCCCCGTGGAGCTCTGGGGAAGGTAAGCAGGGATGAAGTTGCTTTAAGAATAATATTTACGATGATTAGTCAACATATGGAGTTCACGTGGGTGAGCATCTGAGAGAGGGGGGCGGGTGGACAGTTTGAAAGTTTCTGGGGGGACAGACACTCACTGCATCCCTGGAAATAAATCTCAGCTGACTCTTGGTAAACCCCATCCAGGCTCTTCCCCTCCGTGCCAGACACGCTCTACCAGTACTTTAATGCTGCCCCAGGATGTGCCTGTTTGCCCAGTTTGTGAGGGCTTGGGGGAGGAAAAGCTGCTGCTTGTCAGATTGCAATCGATTAAAAACCCAGAAAAGTGCTCCTGGTGCTGAGCAACAGCTGTACAGAAATGTCTCTTTAACTAAAAATACCCTGCCTTGAGAAAAGAAGTAGGAAGACACAACCAAACGTAACACAGTAAGTCAACAAGAAATATTATCTATTTAAAAAAAGAATTGTTAAAGAGAAGGGGCTTTAAAAAATTGAATTAAGAAGGAATTGATTGATTTGGTCAAGTCAAATGCCGGGGTTTTTTTCAGATTAACACATACAGGACAGTGAGGTGAGCAACCCCTCGTGCTGCTGCGGAGGAGGGTGATGGTGGAACAGCACCTTCATCACTTCTCGTGGTGATGTCCACCCTCCCCGGAGCTCGCCAGGCTGGAACCAGCGCAGGAAGGTGGCATCTGGCCTTCCTTCAGCAGTCACCAGCCATGGGGGCCAGCCAAGCTGGAGCTGGAACACTGGAAGCTTTAATGGGATGGCTGGTTCAAGAAGAAAGGACACTGCCTCCAAACAAAGGCACGCTGTGACAAACACTCTGGCCTTGCTGAGCCTTTCTTCTCCCAGAAATATCCAGGGGATGCAGCCTTTGAGAGAAGCACTGCTGGGGCTTCCTGTTAGAAAGCCTGGCTGTTGGGAGAGAGCGCCTTTCGGGAACGGGGAGGCAGTTATCACTCTGGAAAAACTTCCAGCTGCCTTAGCCCTATATAAAGGCCTATTGATTTATCATCTCAAGCCTACGCTGACCCGAGGTCAAAGCCTGCTGCTCCTACGGATTTCAATGGGAACAGGCTCAGGACTTTGAGGGGTAACAGTTGTGTGCACCCCCAGCAAGAACTTTCCAAGAGAAACAGATGAATTCCACCGATATTAAAAAGCCACTGGAGCGGTGGCGGAGACTTTTCTGACATCTCAAAACAGCAAAGAGTTTTGGTTGGTTTTTTTTTTTAAATCTGCACGAAGGCGAGTCTGACGACCATCTGCAGAAGGAGAAACTTCTCCGAAGCCTCCAGAGCCGGGGGGTCGGTAATGAGACCCGGAGCCTTTCCTCTCCCCCAGGTCACTGCTGTCACGTGGCCGAGGCCAGCAGTGACGGGCACTCGTTACCAGCCGGCGGCTGTGGCACCTCATCTGGAACGTGTCGGTAGCCCCGGTGCGGCTCCAGCAGGAGAGATGTCCTCTCCTCTCCAGTGGGAGAGATGTCCTGTCCTCTCCAGTAGGAGAGATGTCCTCTCTTCTCCAGCAGGAGGATGTCCTCTCCTCTCCAGCAGGAGAGATGTCCGCGCCGTAAAAGCCGCTCTCACAAGGACCAGGCTTCGGCTGTCGGAGGGAACAACCCACGTCCCCGCGAGGGTGAACTCACTCTCATGGCCGGTCCCCGGAGCTGCCTGGAGAGGAGGAGCCATCCACGCTCTTCTGGGCACCACCTGGGACCTCGTCAGCCCAGCCTCCAGCCCCAGGGTAGAATTATTGCGTCACAAAACTGATTTTGCACAATGGTTTCTTCTTAAAAACCTACGGAAAGAGCCCTCTCTTGGCTGCTTGTGCTCCACAAATAGCACTGGTGGGGCCAGGGCACACAGATGGGACCGTGCTTTATCGGAACCCATGTGTTACCATCGGCCAGAGTGATGCTACGCTGAGAAACAGAGGCGTTTCCTTCACTGGGAGGAATGGAAATCTGAAGGCACTGCTGGTCCCTGGCTCTGGCACGCTTAGGAATCTCAGAGCCAAGGAAATGGCTTTAGCTTGGGAAGCCACTACCCTCCAAATGCCTAATAATTTCAGGTTATTTATATTTCTCATTTCTCGCATTGGTCCCACCATCGATGGCAGCCCCATTATGGTGTCAATACTTTTTTTCCCCCAGATTAAACTCACTTTCTTCTATTTCCAACCCACAGCAGCGTTTATGGTATTACCTGGGTTCATCCCACTCCATCGCTGCTTACAGGGATACTTGGCTGTTTTATTACAGACCAGTATTTTGAACTGGTCCCAAAAAATCCTGATTATTTAATATTACAGACTTATTAGTCTTTCAAACAGTTGCTCAGATGCAGTTTAACGTGCAGCCATACGTGTGATTAGCGGTATGGGAATAAGAACAGGTTTTTAACACGTGTTTATTAGTGGTAGCTTTGGCTTCGTTCATCTGAAAAGACTCCAGTTTGTACACGCTGAGATTGGTGAGGGTAATGGGGATAAGCTGGGAATTCTTCCAGAAGAGCACTCCTTACCCTTGATGTATTCTACTTGCCACTAAAATATTTAAGCTGTTTTTATTTGCCAGGACCCAAATACAGGTTGTTAGGGTTCCTGTGCAGTAAGAATATGGAATCTTAAAACCCTGCCTGGCTCCAAACTGTGTCTGCAGCACTTTGCAACCTCATCACGGCCCCAGCTTCTCACCCGGGGCTCCAGGACGCAAATGCTCCTGAGCAGAGACTCCTCCTTAAAAGAATAAAAACCTCTTCTCTTCTAGTTTTGCAGGAACGGTGTGACAGCATGGTAACAAACGCTTCATATCAAGCATCTTATACGGACAAACGAGGCAATTTTTTCCTAAAACATGGGAATTATGGGCAGGGGGACCCGGGACCATTAGGAAAGCACAGCGTCTGTGAGAGGTGCTGGGAAGAGGCAGAGCTGCTGACCTGCTCTCTCTCACTTAAAGGGAGGCAACTCCATTACTTATTTAGGGTGCAATTTTAGTAGCAGAGCATCCTCTACGTAACGGGCTCTAGTAGAGATGCAGTTAAACAGATACA
>JAOXJM010000033.1:78862484-78881888 GCA_026413425.1 Tringa solitaria
ACCTGTCTTTTGAACACTTCCAGGGATGGTGCCTCAACCACCTCCCTGGGCAGCCAGCAAATATCAGTACAGTTATTACTATGTTTTTTAAAGAAGTAGCACAACACACTGAAAGAGCAAAGCCTTCTTTATAAATCCTAATGAATCAAGACAAAAAAGCCCTCTGCGTGCCACCTTCCCAGGGTGTGAATCCGCAGCCGTCCCTCGGGACAAACGGCCACGGCAAGTTTTCAGCCCAGCTCGGGAAGTCATTTCCTGCCCCTGCACTCTTTGTGTTTTCATTTCTTCTGCACAAACCACACTGTCCAAGCGAGGAGTGCCTCGGCTCCGCTCTTCAGAGAGCCACTGTCATGGTTTCAGCTGGGATGGAGGTGACTTTCTTGCCAGCAGCCGGTGCAGGGCTGTGGTTTGGGTTTGGGATGGGAATGCTGTTGGTAAAACACTGGTGGGTTTGGTTGTTACTGGGCATTCAAGGCCGTTCCTTCTCCTCACCCCGTCCCACCAGCGATGGGCTGGTGGGCACAAGGGGCTGGGAGGGGACATGGCCAGCACAGCTGACCCCCACTGACCGCAGGGACATTCCATGCTGTGGGACATCATGCTCAGGGTATAGAGCTGGGGGAGAAGAAGGAAGTTCCCAAGTCACCGTTCTGTGTTGGAGCCCACTTTCCTGGGGATGCTGAACCCCCTCCTGCCATGGGGAGCAAGGAAAGGATTCCTTGATTTGCTTTGCTTTTGCTCAATCTATTAGACTTTATCTCAACTTTATCTCAACCCATGAGTTTTCCCTCTTTTTCGTTTACTCTTCCGATTCTCCGCCCCATCCCACCAGGGAAGATCTGCACAAGCAGCTGCGTGGTCCTATCTGCTGGCTGGGGTCAAACCATGACACCCTCCTCCGTGCAGCTGTCCTCGCGGGACCTCGTGGGACATCTCCACTGTGTAAGTGGAGATGCAACCAAAAAAAGGGTTGACTTCAGACCTCCTTCTCCTTAAGGTGATTCTCAGCAACTAAAATCATCCCGTGACACACAATAACGAGCGTTACACGCTCTTTTCCACGTTCTTGTCCTCGTTGTGCATGCGTCTTATGGCCTGTACACACAAAAGTGTAATGACTTATAAAAAGGACGGCAATAGTCCCAAGATGTGACAGTTTCTCATTTTAATGGCCAGTCCAGAGATTGTTCCAATCCCTGTGAACTCCCTTAATGGCACCACTTATCATAGGAGCTAAATCTACTTTCGTCACTTAAATGTCCAGTAAGGTAAAATGTTAGACTCATTTACATTTGAACTAATACGTGTATTGCTCACCTCCCCCCAGGCAGCAGGCGGAGGCTCCACGGGAGGGTAATATTTGGGGACATCCCAAGCCACTGCAGCCATGAACCACTTGAAATCTTTACATTTAAGGTGCTTGCGCAGTTCCTTCTGGGCCGAGATGTCCCCCGTGGAGAGGTGTCTGTACTCAGGCCGCCGCTGGTAAATGTACTCGGCAAACTCATCCATCCACGTCTCCGCCACGCGCTTCAGGTTCTGTGCCGCGGAAAAAAGCAGCCGTTAATTGACCCGAACGGTATCTCTAATGGGGACAATTAAGCAGAAGCGTTTCAATAGGCCTACACAACTTTTAAGCTTAAGCGGCCAAATTTCTCAGTCTTAAAACGTGGAAAAACACCGGGAAATGTCCGCTACCTTCATTACAGCACTGAACAAGCACTGCAGAGTATGGGATCCTGCTTCCCTGCTGACTCTGTAAGACACGGGCTTCTCTCTGTGGAACAGCTTGTTTTCCGTCCCGTTCTTTATGCATCTCCACGTGGGTTTTTGATTAACGACGGGTGTTGAACAGAAATTTTCTTTCGCGTTGGTACCCATGTTTTCTCCTGTCAGTTCAGAACCTACTAACGTGCACGAGCGGGTCAAATTATTCCTTCTGACGTGTCTCACTCTGCATTTGGATTGTCAGCTGCCAGCATGCTGCTCAGACACCTACTAATTCCCACCTACATGTAAGGTCGGCTCTTAAATGTGCATTACCTGTTGTGTGGCGCAAGAATTTACTGAAATGGTAAGGAATTAAATTAGCTGACTCAAATTATAAAATGAAATACTTTTAAGGGAAAATCCTGGATTGATGAGACTGAAGAGAGATATTTTATTGTTGTTTAGTGTCATGGAGTCTGAATAGGCTGGGAGCAAATTTTTCTGTATTTTTGTTTTATTTTAAAGCTCCCGCAACTTAATCCACACAAAATTATACGCAGATGTCGTGGTGGAGCACAGGCTTAGCCTATTCTGCATTTCCACAGCTGCCCAACAACCTCTTATCCCACCAGCAAAGCAGCTTCTCCCTGGATGACATTGAGACACCGGGGTGTTCTTATCGCTTTGCTTGTAAAAACAAGATCATCAAGTGTTGCAATATTCTTTTTATAGAACTCTAACTGCAAAATGCTGAGCTCTGCTCTGTAATAAGCTGGAGGACAATATACAGCTGATTATCATCAACATAAGGTAATGCTGCTCCTCAGAACGTTCTCCGCATCCAAGAGAGAATCAGCCTGATTCGTGCTCTGATTTGCTTTCAAGATTCGTTTGAAAAATCCTTTCCTGAATGTTATTAATCCTCGTGAACTAAATGTCTCTGAACTAATAAGGCTTATCCGAATACAAAGACAGCAAGATGCAGAACAAACGAAAGACTTTTAGCTGACACTGCAAGAGAAGTTTCTCTGTGCTTTCTCTCTGAGAAGCAAATACATTAAAACCTGCAGGGATAAAGCAAGTCAAATTAAAGCATAAGAAATGGCAACGCTCATATCCCTGTTCAAATACGGCTCATGCCCCACATAAGGTTGGCTTTTGTTGTAATTTCACGAAAGCCTAAATTACTTTGCAAGAAATTTGAATTCAAGAACACAGGAATTAGGTAGGACAAAGAAAACCAGGACAAATCCAAGAACAACACCTGAACGAGAATCCCACCTCTGTCAGAAACCCCGTAACACAGAAATCTCCCGACAAGTGAGAATACCGCGTGATGAGACTTTGTAGGTGAGGCCAAAATGTGATTAAGCACGTTAAGCTAAGAAGCCAAATTTATGAAAATAGGTGTGATCTTCCTTCCCAGCCCCTCCTCCCCTGCAGTGCTGTGTGCCTCATCTACTGCAGTGCAAATGCAGTTTAAGACTGTTCTAGAAAAGATCATGCTATTTCTTGCAATCCCTTTATCTGATAGTGTTATTTTCATATTTAAAAGCCACACTGTAAAAAGAACCATACAGTAAAAGTACAGTAAAAAAAGAAAAATTCAAATTAACTCCAGCAGCGACTTACCCCATCAATACCAAGTAGGCTCTGCTGGAGTTTCCTCTTCCGTTATTTGGCTGCACTAAAAGAACTGCTTTAGGTGATTGCAACCGAATAAAACGAGAGTCCGATAGAAATCTTGCTACTGTACCTGTTTAATAGCTCAAAATTCTCATTCACCAGTCAAAAACTTGGTTTTCCAATAAGTCCTTTATCACCATTTGGGTTTTGTATGTGTGTGCGTGTAAACTTACCAAAACATTGCATTAAAAAAAAAAAAAATTCAATTCTTCCCACCGTTCCTCAAGTATCAGGTAGGACACTTGTCCTGGTTTGAGGCCCAAATCACAACAGTGTTTTAAACAAATACATTGAAAACTCTATTCTCCAGTTCTTCCAAGCCCCTTCTCTCCATCCCATGCTGAAAATCTTCCCAAACCTCGGCAGACCCTGTAACAAACCTATATGTTATCCTTAGCGTGTCCCTTCTCACTCAATCCATTCTACTATTCTATGATCCTTGTTCTACAGCTGTCTAACAGCATGAAAAGTTGCCCCACGTGAAGAACCCCCTAGGAACACAACTCTTCCCTGCAAATTATCTCAGTGAGCTGCCCGTCTTACACCCAACTTCTCCCAACAGGAAGGTGGAGGAGCACCACCACAAGGAGAGAGCTCATCTCTGAACACTGTAAGGCCAACCGACCAGCCCAGTGCCTCCCCGTAGGGTGAGGATGTGACTGCAACTCCCTTTGAGTCCTCCACAACCTGGGTGAACCTCTGACACCGTGGGGAAAGGAGGACGGTCACCTCCTCCTTGCTGGAGCCTTAGGCATGAACACAGCCTGAGGTGCCAACAGGTTAAACCTGGCAGTGGGAATGGGTACCCATAGCTACCAGATCTGACACAGCCCAACTGCAAAATAGGTGCTAACGGGTTCGATTTTGTTAGGACATTACCATGGGTGCATGTACTGCTGCAGAACTTAGAGGTCACTGCAGTTTAAGGGCCTACCAGGTGAGGTGGCATTTCATAAACTCATTATAAAGCACCATGTAAGCACTCCAGCCTCCCAGTCTCCCAAACTAATCCAGACAGAATTTGGAACAAACAAGAGTTAGATTTGAATCTGCTTGATTTCTGCCTCTGTTGCTCTTTGCGTAACCTTCTAAAGAAAACTCTAAAAGCCAGTTTCTCAAGTAGCGTCAAACAGCCTCATCAACAAGAAGAAACAGTTTTGGGATATCCTTGTGGCAGATCCCACCTGTTGGGATTCTTTTCCTTCAATTCAAACACCTTGTACAGAAAGGAAAAATGAAAACGTGTCTCTACAGCTGCAAACCGCCGTAGCTTAGCTCGGCTGTCAAATTCACTGCAAGGCTATGCCCAGATTGGCTGCGCTGGTCTTTTAATAGAAAAAAAAGGAAAAATAAAATTTGAACAGGAGCAATCAAAGGAAGATCAACTCCATATTAATCCGTTACATGAATTGACACACGATGCAAGTCACAGAGACTGCAGATGGACATCTGAGGAGCTTCTCAGGAGCGATCCATGATGGACGAATGATAACGTGTTCTCTTTCTTCTCATTTTCAGCCAAAAATTTCTGTATGAGAATAAATAAGGCCCAACAACATTTGAGTCGCTGCATATTCCTGTACGTAGGGTTGTGACAGCTGCCACCCAGAAGCTGTGAGATGCACACAAAAGCGATGGCAGCCACAGTCAGACTGACTCGTCAGCTGTCATCAGCTGCTCTTGAATCCATTCCTGATATAATTAAGTTTTGTGTCACTGTTACAATTTTACTGGTAAATCCTTTACCGTTGGGCTTACATTTGGACAAGTTTTCCTTGACTTTGGATGAATTCAGGCATTTAAGACTGTGACTTTGTTTCGTATTTCAACTCAGCAACAGCCTACAAGAGGGTAAGTCACAATGTCACTGGTACCTGGACTTCAATAAAGGAGTTTAAATTAACCTGGCTGGAGAAAGACAGAGATAAATGAGGACTTCTTATTTTCACCTGAAAAAAAAGAAATTTTCCATGGACCGTTTTGTCCCTTTCACTGTCTTCAGCGAGTGGGGGAGATGCATCTCTCCGATGAAGCGACTGTCCCTTCTCTTTCAGCGTGTGAGACCGTCTGTCATCTTCAAGAGACGTGACATTGCTCAGACAAGCCCAGTGAGGAGGAATTAGGCACTGCCCCTGGGAACGGGGAAGCGGAGCAGGGCAGGGACAGGACAGACTCGTGAATATTCCCTCCAAGCCAGCTTTGGCTGGGTTGGTCCCGAACACGAGCGGGGTGGTCCCACTCTTCACCCCGTGGCTGGTGGGACAGCAGGGACAGGAGGGTCCCCTGGATGGGAGCTCCATCCCGTGCCCACACAGCTCCATCCTCCCACCCCATCTCTTCCAGTTGACACCCTACATCCAGCCGATAAACCAACAGGAAAATGTACTGTTTTCACTTTCTCCAGATGTTCTAAAGTTCTAAGTATCTAAAGATGCTTTGTTATCCGCTGGCACTACAGCAGCACAATGGCTTTATTATTAGTTCCATTTCACCTGCATAACCTGTTTTTTCAGCATTCGTGCCTGTCTCACAGTTTGCACGAAAACCAGCCCTGACCACAACCCACCGGCTTTACTCTGTCAATATTAAACCCCTACAGGAACACGGATCCCTAACAAGCTCCTCTTGTCCTACGTTTAATCCGGACATTTTCCAGGAACCTGGATGTCACCAGCTGGTGTTGTCTTATTTGTCATGACAAATAGTCATTTCTCCCATCAGCCAGGATATCAAAAAATCACTTTTAATTACACCAATCAAATCTGAGTCGCCCCAGCACGGCTGAGGCCTGACCATATTTCGGTCGTGAAATACAAGAGAGGACATGATTGCTTATTTTCTAAAAATAACACAAGACTCTCTGCAACAACTGACATATTACTCTCTTCTCCTTCCTAGGAAAATTCCAGTGGGGTTATTTTCACTGCAACTACATCACCTTCCAAGTTTAAATGTTTTTTTTATTGTGTGTTCCGTAAAACACAGTCTTGTTGCCACTTCAAACCGGGTGCCCTGCATAATTCTGGAAGCAGCTGTATTTCATTCAGCTGGGAATAATATAATATACAGTTTGTTTTACGTAAAATGCATTTAAAAAGCACACTGGGATCCATCCAGCCAAGACAACCACACTTCATGTTCCTCTGGAATACGGGTAGCATAATGTCACTATAAATCATCGAGGAGAAGGAGAACAAAGAACGGCTGGAGGAGCCCAGCCAAGAATTACTTGAAACTAGTGCTGTATAATCACCATCATCATCATCATCCATTATAACTGTGCTGTTGCAGAAGGTAACTCTGCCTTGAGTTATTATTCGCAGCTGGAAAAAAGGGAGAAAAAATGAGGAGCTCAACGTAAGGTTAGGAATCCCCACACTGCCAGGTCGGTGTCCAGGCTGCATGCACTGGGTGTGCTCCAGTTAACGCCAAAATCCTGGGTAAAATACCTGCAAATGACACCTGTAGATATATTTTGAAATCCTCACTTCGTCTCTTCATATCCTATGGAGCAGTGAGCTTCTATCGACACATTTCTTACAGCTTCTATAGAATAATGAATAGAAAAAAAAAATCCTCCCTAAACAGGAAACTAAAATAAATAATAAACTGGGATACACTCACAAGAAACCGCTAACAATATTTTTAAGTCTAACCTCATGGGTAACTGGCTAAAAGAAAACAGCTTAGCTGGAATTGATAAAAATGAAGCAACAGTCAAGAATACCACAACGCAGCTAAAACAATCCAGTAAAACAATCCTGATGTGTTTTAGAGGGCAACATCCCGCAGAGGAGTTTCAGTTTTGGGGATTCACTCTCTGCACGTTTTACTTAAAACAAAGAGGGGAAATGGGTTATCGGTCCCTGCAGTCTGGAGCAGAGGTTGATGGGTTTGGAAGGAAGGAACAATTCTGTGGAATCGTGGTGGCCCCAGCCCGGCCCCCCCTCTCGCCCTACCTGCAGTTATCTGCAAATGGGGTGCTGACTGCATCTGGCAAGCACCAACGCCTTCCCACGGCTCCAGACAGAAAGAGTCAGTTTTCATCTGCATTCGGTTGTCACAGTCTGTTCTGCAAATCTACCTCGCGTTGTTTACAGCCGGCTCTACTCTTCTTCTGTCCCACCCAACAGCTTTGCTGGCAGAGCACGGCAGACGTGGAAGCTTTTCAATTTATGGGGATGTATCAGCAAAAAAATACGCCCAGGTCTTGAGTGGGGGACAAGAAGGCAAGAAACATGAGAAGGAGGACACAGAGGACGGATGCCGCGATACACGCTGCTGGGGGTGGTACACGAGTCCCCGGTGACGGGGAGGTAGGACGGGATTTTCGCCGGGTTTCTCATTTAATAACGCGTACGTGACTCTCACGGGGTTTGTCTAGAAGTTCTGTCCCCTTCCTGCCCCCATTCCCCACGTCCCCTGTGCTGCTGCTGCGGGACAGGGTGGGAAAACCCATCACTCTTCAGCCCAGCACCTGCACGAGGGGAAATTCTGCCTTGATTAATGAGGGGGCTCTTGCAGCCACTTACGCAATCACAGCTGGGCTTCCCGGGGCTGGCTCCATTGGGAACTGCATCCCCAGCATCCTCCCTGACACAGCAGGAGAGGGAAAAGGATTGAGCAAAAACCTTTGTGGAAACTACTTAGTAGTGAAAAGTATTGCTTTTGGTAGCAGGGATATTCTTGAGCGTGTTATTCATCATATTCTTGAGCTAGAGAGGAGTTTTAGATAAAATACTCACAAGGAGTAGAATATAATCTCTGGAGGACATAATATTTGGAGGATAATGCAAAGATAGCTGAATTATCCAGGCCCCTTCTGTGCATGCTCCTCTGGCATTATTTTGGCTAATGGAGCTCCATTTGGGGCAGTTTATTTGGAGGTGGCCTGTATCAAAGGGACTGACACGCTGAAGATGAGTATGTCCTTGCTTTTCCTTTTCTGGCTTGGATGAGAGAAAGAGAGCATTTTAAGGCTTAAAAATACAATTTGACAGGTCAGGTACCAAACTCTCCTTGGCTTGTTATTGAGATGGCCCCAAACACTAAACTGTGCAGAAGAGCTTGTGCTCTTGGCGGCCGTGATGCAACGTGTCCCAGCAGCAATGTTTTCCTGTAAAATATTATGCTGGGGAGAAGCCGGGAACCCGAGAATTCAAATTTTCTTTCAGTGACACATATATGCCAGAAATTTCCCTAAGCATCATGTTTTGGACCCCCACAACACAGAAGAAACTACCCATTATCGGAATGGGAAGGACAAACCCACCCTACCAGTACACAAGAGCTTTTCCCACGAGATACAGTCAGCCTGTGCACGGATAGAGACTTCCCTTTTATAACTGGGAAATTTTGGGGGGATAATCTTCCCCAAGTGATTTATCCAAATCACAAATCAGCCAGTGCACTCCTTGTCACCACAGCTAACACCACCACCCATCCCATTACTCCATCACGAGTCTCACTGGCTGTGCAGATGCTCTTTTAAGGCAAAAAGAGCATTTTTCCCTGCCCGGCCAGCCGCAGGGGAGGCAGCACGGGCTCTTTCCTCTGCTCCGGTTCCTACAGCAAGCTGAAACCAAGGAGATCTCCCCCTTAAAGCCAGAAACTCATTCTTGTATTCATACCACATTTTCATTATTAAGAAAAAATATGATTCATAAAATATAACCCCATGGCAATATGCAGACTTTAATATTAATGCCATTTTATTAAAAAAAAACCAACACAAAAGAACAATCTCCTCTAAACCAGAAAAGATTAAACTCGAGCATGAATAAATACTAGTATCTGCCTGGAAGCTACATCTGTGCCCTTTGTCTCCCATCTTTTGACATCTCCAGAAAGCTACAGAACATTTTCTCTTGAGCAAAAAGCCCCTCCTGGGTACGGATGTGCTCAGAAGTCTTTGAGAAATGTCCAGAGGTCTTGCAATTTCTCACTCTCATGGCTCCCAGCTGGCTGTGTTCCACTACTGGGTTTTACACAGTAATTAGACGGTCGCTCAAATCACTGTTACTCTCTTCTTTTGCCGCAGAAAACGGCCCTTTTGCGAGATTCCGCCTGTTCTGCTGACTGATAAGAAAACGTTCAAACTGGTCCTGTTTGTAAGAGCTACGACTGACACCACCGAGAACCAGACGCCTCGGGTCATTCTGGGCCCTTTGGCATCAGTGAAACACGCTCCGGTGCCGAGATGCCCAACCCGGTACTTTTAAGCTTCCACGTTATTCTTGGCAACCTTATCTCTGGGAGGCAGCGTAACCGCACCTCTCATTTAGGGAAGACAAAGAAACGTTCATTTTCCATTCTATGGCTTACTGGGAACAGGTCAGAGGGAATGAAGAGACTGATGACGAGCGACAGTGAAAACCATCGGGACCCAGTTACTCACCCGTGCCAGGCTGGTTCCAGAAGGGACTTTATAGGGGACGTACTTCCTGTAGATGTGCCCAACCCGAGAACACGGAACGTCAAACATGCCACCTCCGCACATCCACACCTGGGAAGGGGACAGAACGCAAACCAAAGAATGATTTCTGGAGAGAAATGGAGCAAAAAAAGGCATTTTATGTAGTGGGTTCTGTGCAGACCTGGGCCACAGTCCCAGCGGTGGCCGCCTTCTCCATGCTGATAGCTGGGGTGAGGCAACGGGCGGAATCTCACCATGTAAAAGTAGAGCACATCCAAAATAAAACCATAAAACACATTTACAACATCAACCAAGGGTCCTCCTGCAGCACTGTGTTTGCTGTTTAAAACATACAGGACCAGAAATTGAAAAGGTGGCTATGTGAGTAAAGCAAACCATCCATCAGAAATAATTCTATTTTTTTTCCCCCCAAACAACTGGCTTACATTTTCTTTTGAACAGCGAATACAGAGCTCAAATACTAAGATGCTCGTCATTTTGTAAGAAAGAAGGAACAAAACTCAATTTCCTTTTGACCAAATGTATGTAGGCAGAGAAGGAGGAGCATGCCACCACATCTCCTCGTTAACAGCTGATGGGCAGGACTGAAGAGATGGAAGGAGAAGTGTAGGGTAAAAAAGTGTGTGCACGGTCCTTCTCAGGACTGTTCTCACCTGTTTAATCCCATGCTACCTAATTCACTGAAAAACGCATTCATAAACACATTAAAAATCTTAAAAATGTGTTAAAATAAGTTGGGTAGTGCCATAGTTAAAAAAAAATATTGTTATTCACCTTTCTACCAATACTTTGCTTGGATGTTACACCACTTGCACCTTTTTTAGCAGGAACCTCCTCTCTGTGGCCGTCTTCAAATAGCCCAGTGCCCCAATGAAAGCACAGACCTAAATTTGCTATTTGCTCCTGTTATTTAAATTAAGGTGTTATTTTAAAGGATAGACAAGATATTACAGTGATTAATCAAGGTTTCTTAGCCTTTGAAAAACGGGCAACAGAGCAGTTTGACTCAGAGGAAGGTCAGCCACAGAACAAATGTAAAAGACAAGAAAGCAGAAATATATATATATATATATTCCAGTATTACTTTAACTCAGACAACACGAGCTGAAGTAGACATATATTGTATTTCCTCTGAAGCCCTAGGACAGCAGTAAAAAAAAACCAAAAAAAAAAAATCCAAGAGAAGAAAAGGAGAAAAGGAATTAGAAAAAAAACCCGTCAGATATGCTGAGGCAATAACAAGCAGGAGGAAATAACACTTTGTGTTAGGCTTATATTTGATAGATATAAACCTTGAAAACGCCGTGGTGCACCTGGGGTGTGCTGTGCAGGGTAATGGAAATGAGTCCTGGGCTGCCCCGGAGGACGTTCAGCAGCTGCTCCTCTTTATCTTCTAGCTCCAGATTGATTCTAAAGGCTTTTTTTTTTTTATTTAAATATTTTCCTGGGAAGATGAATTCTGGCAACTCTGTCTTTAAAATGTGCATTTTTACGTCACTGGGCCTAAATGCAAGAAATTGGAGAGTCCCTTCTGCCTTAAACACTGCAGACCCCCAGTGTAGGGTGGAAGGGACGTGGGCGAGAAGGTTTCAGGCCACCGAGGCCACTCCACGTACCCGAGGAGCGAGCAACGAACCTCTCGGTGTTGGCAATGCCTCCTTCCTACAGGAGCAACCAACCCGCCCCGCGGCCGAGGCACAAAACACACCGGCCAAACCCAAACCAGTGCCATCCCAGCTTGGACAGACCAAAAGAAGAGCAGTTTATGCGCCAACCAGATGCTACATCACAATTTATCCCTGCAGAGCCCCTTCCGACACAGGGCTGCAAAAGACCTCGGAGGGACGGCTGGAAGCCAGCGGGGGCTGCAGAAGAGCTGAGGTTGTGGTTCTGAGGCCTCGCTCCCCCCTGGAATCACAGAATCCCCTGGGTTGGAAGGGACCTTTCAGGTGCGTTTTTCAGCTCTTGGGTGAATCGCTCTCTTTCCACATCACTCCTTTGTCTTTAAAACTGAGTTCTGCTTGTTCCTGCCTTTTTTTTTTTTTAATACCCTGCCTTACCCATCTAGTTGAGGAGCGATCCAGCCCGGGACTATCTGGGAAATGTAAAGACTGTGCACGGGAGGAGGAGATGCCCATCCATATGCTGCTCCCTCACCACTATCACTGCGGAAAGAGGCTCGGGGCTGCTGAGCAGCGGAGGATGCGGAACATGAACACACAGCACGTCGTGGAAAAGACTGATTTGGGGCTAATCGAGAAATATGCTGAGAGTCAGCACCAAGAGAGACAACAGGGAGAGACGCAGAAAGGGATGGGGAAAGCAAACACAGAGCGAAGGGGTGGGAGAGGAGCATAAAGGATGCCAGGGGAAGCTGTCGGCGTGGTGCCCTGAGCAGTGTGCGAGAAGCGCAGGCAGGAGAAATGTGCTGCCACAGGGGCGTTGAAAAAGTTGTAGGAAAAAAGAGTAAGAAAACTTTAGGGGATTTTTCAGTCCCTCTCCCTGAAATATAAGCCCAAAGAATGGATTTAGCTGTTGTAGAAAAGGAGAAAGAAGGAAACTTCCCTGTGAACTTTTCCATGCAGTGGGAACGTTCAGCTGAATGCAAGAAAAAAGCTGGAAAACGGGATCACTGACTGCAAATACACAGTCGATGGGCTCACAACAGCAAACCCATTTCCCTGTGGTGCAGGGGGGACTCCCCCGAGGGGTGCTGCAACCAAACCCGGCAAACTGGGAGCTGACGGCTGTGGGTACCTCAACAGTACTCACTGGCACCTCTGAAATGCTGCAAAAAGCGGCAATATTCGTGTTCCTCAGCTCTTCGTACAGATCTCACCGCACTGAGGAGTGTGCCGCTCCCCCGCGCCCTGTCTCCTGCCGTGATCACCAGCCGTGGAGGGAACGGATAACGATGATGGTAACAATGATAAAGAAAGGGATTAATGAACTCGGAAAACAGGGACGAAGAGCACCTGGAAGATGCGTGGGATGAGGACAACCCAGCTCTGGAGAGAGGTGACTGGAGAGGGCAGTGGCAGCAGCAGTTTTGTTAAGGTGTGATTGATGATGCCCAAGGAAGGTCCAGGGCAAAGGATCTTCAGTGAACACAGGAAACGAGTCCCTCTCACCGCTCTGTGTTTTGGAGATGACTACATAAACCGTGCCTTTCTAACAGATTTAAACGTAGGATTTCCTCATTAGTGGCTTCCCTGGTTACTGAGAGGAGACACTATTCATCAGCACTTCCCCAGCTTTCCCCAGCCCTGCACATGCCGAGCAGCAGCGTCAGCGAGATACCAGACATCATCTTAATTAAAAAATTGATCCCGGGGTTATGCTGCCAAAAAATTTAAAATGCTGCACGTTATTTCTTATGTAAAAATTAATCTAAGCAACTATTTAATGAAGGGACCGTGTTTGGAGGGGGGGGGGGCTGTGACTGCCCCACCACCCACCGAACGTGGGAACCGCAGTTAATCCTCCGCAGCAACAGTTCCGAGTAAGAAAAGAACAAGAAGAGAAATATGTTGGGTTTTTGTAGCCAAGGAAATAAAAGTCAAGCAAATTTTTAAGCAGTGGGGTGGTTCTTTTTTTTTTCTTTTTTCACCCATCTCTCTGTGTTCCTGACAACTCAGCACCTGGAACAGGCACTGCCTGAAGCCAGAGGAAGTCTCCTTTCCTGCTATGGCACGGTTCCAAATGTCACAGACACATGATAAAGTGCACTGCATTTTGGAGAAACTTACTGAATTGCACCGCAAAATTTAGATTCACTGTGGACTCGTTCTCCGTAGCACCCTTCTTTTTTTCCATCAAACACCCTTCCCCCCAAACATCTATTTTTGCTCACGCTGCCCAGCTTCTCCCACTGTACAATGACAAAATGCCACTTCCCCCCCCAAAAAAGGCTTTTGCTCAGGGCTGTGCTCTGTGCTGAGCTCTGTGTCTGTCACCTCTGGTCATATCTAGCAAAACAGCCCGAGCGAAACATCAAAATCAACACTTTTCCCCCAAACTCCCCTGCCCAAGCATCTTCCTAAACCTGGTTCAACCTCTTCTCATCGGGAACTGCTGCCCATCTCCCCGGGCAACCCCTCCTCCTGCTAATGGGATTTTTAATCGCTCCTTGAGCTCTGCCTTAGCACCCCGAACCCATAAAGCGATATGCTTTGCTATTATTAGTGGTTCCTTTGAGCTTCCATGATGGCCCCAGCACCAGATTCCTTTCCTTGCAGGTCTGGGGTCTGCAGAGTGGGGTGGGAGATTACGGAGAGCGAAGTAGAATAGTCGGTATTAAGTTCATGATGAAGAAGGTAATAATTCCATAAGTCAGAGGACTTTAGACAAACTATTTTACTGAGTCTTGCCTAGCACAGACCTGGTCACCATACTTTTCTGAAAAATCCCACTTCTCTGACTCTCTAAGCCCACACTTTGCCCTCACGGGCTCCCACCCGCCTTGTAGCCAACATTCCCATAACAGGAATTGTGGAGGTGCCTGGGGGTGACTTCTTCACTGACCTTAAGAACAACAAAGAGATGGCAAGTCCACCATCTTCCCACGTTTTGCCAATAAAGCTGACCAATTCAATTGTCTAGCTAGCTTGTCCACACTTACCTAAGTTTCAAGATGACTGCATCCGTAGCTATAGTAGAAACTGCTGAAGCAGAAACCTTTCCCAAGCAAACACTGGTGATTTTGACACAATAAAAACCAGTCCTTTCTGTTTCTCCCTCCTGCCTCCATGATTTTTCTCCCACTTTTTACCATTCCGGCAGTCTTCCTTTTAAAACTTACATCTGTTAAATTCTTCAAAGAGAAAGCTGTTCCTGTCTGGCAAGCAATTTCAGAGAGTATTTTTTTTCTTATTTTAAGACTAATAAGCAAGGACAGGGACCCTAAGGTCAGTATGTACTACTGAGATGAGCCAGGAGATAGGACTGAAACGAGACCCAGTGTGACACAGCTGCCTCCAAAAAAATCCATCACCGGAGCAAAACACCCTGGGACAATCTAGTGTCTCAATTTCCAGTGCTGTTACCATGGTTTCTGTACAGAGACTGGAGAGCATCACAAGCATATTCTTTGTGACGACGAATGAAGAGAATATTTGAAATAGGATAATAAAACCTTGTGGTGACCCGTCAGAGACCGTTGTGACAGGTACTAGTGACTACTGGCGTTTGCCTCTGGAACAACCTAAATGGACAGCATGCAAATCAATATACTCTAAATACAGCCCAGCTATTGGGTTTCCCCTGTTTTATTTTGCTGGGGTATAAAAACAATGTGGAGAAACGTGAGAGTTAACAGAACCCATTCTGTTGTTCCTGATAACCCCCGTAAGGACGTCCCGCATCGGGCCACACCGCGTGTTTTGTTCGACACAACGGCTTCAGCTCCGCTCTTCTAATCACTGCTGAAAGTCAGGCGCAGAGAGATGTACGATATTAGTCATGGCTGACATCCCGAATTTATTTACTGAGCTTTACACTGTCGGGGTCTGGAAGTAGGTTGGAAAGGTCCTGGAGCTAAATGCGAACTCTAATTTCAGTTCCAAGCTCTATCTGAATACGTTTGGCTCAATTCATCTGTGTCATGAAACTCTATCAAGCCATTGAAAATCTCTGCCATGAGGTCTTTGGGTATCCTGGAACATAATAAACCTAATTGTCAAGACCAGACACGTTAGTCCTCCTCAAACTAATGCAAACTAATGCATGTGGAAAGTAACAAGATTTTCAACTTGACATTAAAAGCCAAGTAGCTGCTTTGAACACACATTGACATAGAGGATATGAGGACACACCATGGCTGGCTGTACATAACCTGGGCACTTGAAAACTGACTATATTTCATCATCACAATTATTTAAATGTAATTAAAAAATCACCTGATTTTGAAAATATGGCCAATGGATAACAGCTCAGAGCAGCCGAGCTGATCTAGTGATTCACTGCTACTGAAAGGGCTCCTTCCTCCTATGGCTTTCTCTTTCCATTTCCACCCATTTCCCTGAGATGACTCCAGACAACCACCAAAAATGATTAAACTCGCTGATCTGGGCAGAAAATGATGCAATTTTCTCTTTTTTCTGGATTAGTGCTCTCTTGGCCTATTGAGCATGAAGTAAACACAGTGTCTGAGAGAAGGTAAGCGGAGAAGACTTGAGTAAGGGAAGAAGGTAGAACCTCATTCTCTGATGGTGGGAAGCTACCGGGCTTTCTCAGGGAACTGCATCCAGTGGGACTTTGGTATGGTTTCTGCAGCATATGTTTATGGCATAGCTCTCTGTGAAATGAGTGGAAATTCCTAAACAAAAAAAGTACTATTGTACTAAATTAATTTTAGTTAAAAGACAAAAGCCAGAATGAATGACAGCATCATGATCACAAAGCACACGAGCAATGAAAATCCAGAGGTGTATATGAAGTATCCTATAAGGTGACTCGACGACTTACCTTAAAGGAGATTTCATACTGCTCTCCTCCCCATATTTCCAGTCCTGGATCATATCCTCCCAGCTCCCAAAACCATTCCCGGTTAACGGCAAAGAGACCTCCAGCCATGACGGGAGACCTGAAGGAAGAGTGAAACCAAGTGTGAAAGGCAGGAACCATCACACTGTGCTTGAAAACCTGAGATCGGCCACGTACAGGTTCGAGCAGGACTGAAGATGTCCGGCCCGTGTCTCTGGTCTGGCGCCTGCGACTGCAAAGTTACAGAAGGCAGAGACAAAGGGTACTGTAAACTACCAACATTTACTTTTATTCACCCCAAAATGGACTCTAGATGAGAAATAGGCAATGTGATTGGAAAGACACGAGGCATGGTAGACAGTCACGAATAAACTTTTTTTTTAAAAAAAATAATTCAGTTTATTACTAAATAAACCCATAGAACAGTAAGAGAAAGGGACTCTGGAAACCTGCCCAAGAATTTAATGTAATCCCGGTACTCCAGGTGAAGGAATTCACATTTAAGAGTGAGAAAACTTGTCAGTTCATGTCAGTCTCGTAGGTGCAGGTGAGAGAAAGGCAGAAGGGACGGCTACAGAGCAGCTGGTGGGAGCGAAACATCTGCCTTTCCACAGCAGCGATTAAAACGCCTCAACTTCGTCTCACGGCGGTGATTTAACTCAACGGCAAATCATTTGCTGTTCTTCCCATGTTTCCATCTATTCCATGAACAAACACCTGGAATTTACTTGAATTAACTCAGCCCCTTCCGCAGATAATGTAGAAAACAAATGGGATATTTAAAGTTAGTGTTAGAGAACACTCATGAAAAGCGCATTTAATATTTATAAGCAGGAATTTTTGTACTGGGAATTAAGAGTTGCAGTTTTTTTTTTCCCCAACTACCAAGAAGCTGGTGTTTCTAATGCCGTGAATACGGGGACAGCTCTCAGGATTCAAATGCTGCTCGCTGACTCCTTGAATATGGATATTTTACCTCTCACTTCCGTGAGATAGTTTATAAAATACATATTTTAGATTATATCTTCTATTAAACTACCCATTTTCACGACGAGAGAGCTCTGTTTTTAGCAGACTAATTCTATTTTCCTTGTGAGATTATATATTTAAAAGCACATAGAAGGGGCGATATTCTAACTGGCAAGGCCGTGCGCTGTAACGTACGCTGAATGCTAATACGTTTTAACTTTTATTGACATCTCATACCTCAAATATTGACTGTTCCTTCCACATATGAATAAATTCAATGGAGATTTTATTAGGAACCTTCCCCCGGGGGTTCTGGCTGCTACAATCCATTTCCAATTCCTACTGAAGTAAATCTAATTACAACATGCCCTTTGTGGCTCCGGGTTCTAAATAATCAAAACACAATGTCCCTTCATGAGGATGGACGTGCACGGAGAGTGCTGATAGCTAAATCTTCACTGGCAGGAGAAATGAAGTGCCAGCGGTCACTGGGGGAATGCAGGATTTCCCCAATTCTCTGAGGTGCAATAACTTTCAGGAGCATTTCTCTTGACGCAGCTAGTGGCCCGTGAAAAAGAGAATCCCTGCAAGAGAATCAGACGGAAGACGAAAGAATTGCAAAATAACAGGCAGGTAACTTACAAATGACACTTTATACCTCATCTGCAGATTTTTCCAGTGGTAATGCTGGGTAAAGAACCCCCTTGTTATTTAGATGCCAGTTTGTGAAAGTTCAGAACATTTATTACAACCCGCAAAAGTACCAAACAGCGACTGGAGCCGCAGCAAACTCGTGTTTCTTGTGCTTAATTAAAAAAAAAAAAGAAGATATTTTACGTAATGTTGCTCCATTCTTTCCCATTCCACCTCATGTTCTGACACTTGCTTTGCAGGAAGAGCGATGGAGAGGACAGAGAGGGTGGGTTGCAGGTTCTCACTGGGGCTGTGTGACACTGGCCACGGGGCACAGGACACACGTGTCCCACCCCTGCCACGGGCTGCTGGGGGACAGACCTTCAATCCTCTCCGAGATCCTGAGACCAGGGTCCAGCCCTACAGCCAGAGCTGATGTGAAAAGCCCTTTTGTGGCCAGCGGGATCACCCACGCAGGTAAGGACTGCGCCGGGCGTACAGGAGGAGAATTAATCTCCCGTTTCACGGCTCCCGCGCAGAAACGTCAAGTACAAGGTGGCGTTTGTACAAGTCATTTGTCACGAAACGGCCAGCTCAGACACTCAAACAATCCGGCTTCAGCTACTGCAGCACGACATTCCGTGAGTCATTAGAGTGCAAAGCTGTAAAACAGTCAACAAATGAAAGAGGACAAAGACTCCCAAAACATCAGAAAAGGCGAAACGATAAAGAGTTGCTAAACTTAAAACCAGTTACACAAACCTTCCCCGCGAGCAGCACCGCAGACTCACCGGCTGTACCCCGGAGAACAATTCCACAAGTAAAAGCTGATCCAAAAACGGCCCAACAGGCCATAGATTCCTGAGCTGAGATGGAAAAAGAGTGATTTACTAGGAGCCCAAAAAAAACCCCACCCACCCCAAGAAAATTATTTTTTTGCAAAGAAGGAGCCTGAGGAAATGGCCGGCAAACGCTTTGTGTGAAAAGATTAAGAAAGAAGTGCAACAGTAGCTTAACTGCAGCCAGGAAAGAATTGTGTAACTTCACATAATTGACGTGCAGAGGAAGAAAAGAGACCATTTATGAATTTTCGAGGGAAGAGAAAGAACGACACGGACTGAAAAGGAGGGTGAAGTTGCTGGCACTGGAGACCAAGGGGCACACTGCAAACAGAGGGAGCGCGGGGCAGGGTTCACGGTTCCTCCGTGGAGAGAGGGATCTATACACATTGACCTGAAGGATTCACGAAGGTGCAAAAAGGCAAGAGGAGCTCTGAGGGGGTGCAGAAAGACACTTAGGAAATGAATATGGAAAGCACCTGAGCTAGATGAAGTGTAGGGTGGGTGCACTGGGGTTGAGACTGGAAGATGCCCAATGTATGAGCCGTAGGATGAGGGGGAACAGTTTTACACCAAAAGAGGGGAGACTGAGATCAAATATTAGGAAGAACTTGTTTGGTGTGAGGGTGGTGAGAGCCTGGCCCAGGT
>JAOXJM010000033.1:78895084-78905229 GCA_026413425.1 Tringa solitaria
CCCTGCCCAGGGCAGGGGGTGGCACTGGGGGGGCTTTAAGGTCCCTTCCAACCCATGCAGGGGCAGAGCCTTCAGGAAGGAGGGAAGGAAGCAGCGGATTAGCTTCAGAAACGCAAATTTATGGTCCATTGGCAGAGATCTTTCCAGCAGACATAGATCCACAGGGCTGCCGGGGATGGCAGGCTGTACGATGCTCCGTACCAATCTGGCCACCTGCTTTCAAAAAAAGGAGAGCTGGAACTAAACGCTGAGTTCTGCCAGAGCAACCAGAGACCTGTGGATGTAGAACCTTCTCAGAAGAGGCTGCAGAAGGCCACAGAAGGTAAGACTGACATGGGATGTGATTTCTCTTTAGCCACAGATGGGGAGTTATCTGGCACATCAAATGTTTTTAAAGAACCCGGCTACTGATGTGTGTTCACCTCCTTTCCAGAAAGAGCAGCGTTCCCAGAGACCGGAGGCATCACCTCTGCTGCTGCCAAGCTACTGGAAGCCACTGGGATCTGCTGGTGAGGGGCTTTACGGGTCCAGCTCCTCCTCCTTCAGCTCTGCTCCTGGAGTGTGTTGCATTCTCCAGTACATCCAGAACATCACAACACGCAGAAAAGTTCAAATCCATTTAACAAAGTTTCATAATTAAATTTTTCTCTACCTGAGTCAAATGAATCCATTAAAAAATCGGCTGTCTTGAGAACTGCAGCTATTGTCACACTCGGTAATTAACATGTTTACAGACACAGATCAAAGTGCCTTTCAAGCTTCTTTCAGTTACCTTCCACATTTCTGGAAAATTTCTTTTCCAGCTGGGTAATAGCTGTTTTCCCATTCAGAGCATGCTCCTATTTTGTGTTATTTCTGTACCTCTTTGAAGAAATTGCTCAGAGCAAAAAAAAAATATGAAAGAAACCTACTTCATTTGGCATCTGGATTCTAGCACTGTCTGACAAGAACTTCTGCAGGAAAAAATACTGAATTCTAAGTGGCTGGTACGAGTTTTGTGTAGATGCACCTGATGGGGCATCGGATCCAAACCAAGCCTCTGTAAAAGTGTGTGCGAGTTACTATTACTCAGCCCAAGCACCAGATTTCTAGTTTCCCCAGTGTATTTACGCTTTCTGTGACTACTAGGGAGATTGTGCACTTAAAATGCCTCACAATAGTTAGGATTTTACTGATGTATCTTCAGTAGGAAGCTTTCTGAAGCCAGAAACTTGCTAATTAAGCAGAAATTAAGTAGAAAGGCCAGTCAAAGACTTGAAGGAGCAGGTAGAGAGGACACAACATCAGCACCCACAGGTGAAAGTCCCATCATAAAGAACAAGAAAGCAAAATCTTTGGAGAAAATTAAGGTCCAAAAGAAGTCCCTAGGCTGGAATTTTGTGCCTATTTATTCCGTGTCCTCCCCATCTCCCTGGGGAAATGAGGACGGGCAGATTCCACCTGAGGCTGAGGAGACAGCTTTGACAAACAGCATTTCTCTGCCTCTGCTCTTACCAAGGGATGAAACTCTCACTATCAGTCCCATTTGAACATTTTTGTTACTAAAATTCAGCCTCTTCTCTTTGCTAACCTCTGAACTGCTATTGGGATCTTTTTTTGTTTGGGTTTTTTTCCTTCTTTTTTTTTTTTTTTTCTGGATGCCAACGCCAATAATCACCCTATGGGTTTGCTGTCTGAGTTCTTTGCTACAACAGATTTTTCTGATTCTTTTTTTAAAACATCAATTCCCTAGTAACATCATTCTTGTTAACCTATTAGGTGCTATTGTATTACACAGGAATAACCTTCGACTACTGTGTCCTTCTTGGATGCGCTCGTGCAGTCCCACTGAAAGGATCTGTTCGTGGGTTTAAATACCTTTTTTTTTTTTCTGATTTAAAAATCCTGTCATATTTTCTGCATTAAGACCTAGACTAATATGCATAGGTCAACAAGTCTGAAGTCAGTGGCTTCATTATATATGTGGACAAAAACCTTTGAACAAACTTCCCCTGAAAATCGTGCCTGTAAATGACTTTAATATCCTAAGAAAAGCTTTCAGAGACAAAACACTACTTGGATTTCATTTAAACTAACATTTGAGGGACTTTGCCCCATCAGCCAGTAGGTGGAGGTGTAAGTCTAGGAATTACTGCTGAAAACAGCAATTTGGCAGAATCCCTGATACAAGTGAAGGTTTGTATAACACAATTTAACCGAGGTTAGATTTCTTAATAAGCATTTGAGGAGACAGATGAAATCTGTCCACGGTTGAGGCCCGTCACTCAGCCCCCCTGGCCATGGACATTCTCTGGGCCTGTGGCCAGCCAGGCCCCCCCGAGCTTCACAAACTTCCATGGTCAACAAACTGTTCATGAACGGAAAAAGGCCAAAGACATATTTTCTAACACCTGACCACGTGTTGTCAAGTATTTTAAAAAAGCTCTATCAGTACTCTGTTATACCACATTAAAAAAAAAAGCAGTATAAAAAAAATGTATAGTTTCAGTCATCCCAATACCCACACTTTCACAAGTTCTGAGTCCTTTCATGCCTACAGGGACTATGAGCATCTTATTACCTTCCCGTAAATATATGAATGTTCTTAAAGTATTAGCACTTCCATTGTCAGAATACTGTGGTTGGGTATTAAAAATTTATGAATCTATTAAATTATCATGATAGGAATCATAGTGGAAATTGGATGCAACAGCAATAATATCTTGTGTGTGTGATTTACGAACAATGCGATGCTGTCTCTTAACATCACTCTGCTAGCAAAAAGTAATAATGTCCCCATTTAGCAGGAATGGAAATGCAAACAATTACAGCAATATAAAATAAAGTGTAAAAATTAAGGCAATATAGTTGGACATCTATAATAATTTCTTTGGTTTGGTTATTGTGCTTGATTTTAAGGTCAAATGAGAACATCCTTGAAATAATAGGGCCCATATGACTTAGCTACACCAACTAATTATAGATTGTAACTACAGCTAATGAAGGACTACTTCCCCAAATGCCCTTTGAACAAAGCAAGATTGTGCTTTGCACAGTTTTGCTGTTTAAACTGTCTTTCTGTCAAAAAGAATCGCTGGGAAATGGGCTGGGCACTAAAACCTCCTGTGAAGCTGCGAGCTGAGACCTTTTGTGTGGTCACCATTTCTGTGGGCCAAGAGCTCCAGGGGTTTATTCTCCATCAGCCTCTCCTGGGAGACCCTCGGAAACCACCACTCTGAGGTCTCCAGACTGTGGTTTGAACGAAGTGATCCAAATGACTTCCTTCCCTGCCGTTTCCCTTTTCCTGGGGCACTCTGAGAGGTCCCTCTGCACGTTGGCCATGTTTTGAGAGGGGAAAAAAGTGACTTCTGTTGTCCCACCACACTCCTGGCTCACCACCACCCCTTTGGCTCCAAATTCACCCGGTGTCCCCAGGTCATTTGTAGTCATGGGGAAACAGAGGGCTTATTTGCCCGAGCGCAAAAAAAAAAAATCCAGGGAATTTCTGCAGAATCAGCTGAGCTTTCTGCTGGAGGAGCAGGAGAGTGGGGTCTCCTCTCTCCTGGCAGGCAACAGCAGGCGGTGGAACCAGAGGAGCTTTAAGGTCCCTTCCAGCCCAAACCCTTCTATGATTCCATGAGCAAAGCTGACATGAATCTTGTTCCCTCATAAATGGGACTTGGCAGTTCATGGAACAACAAACGTCAACTGTTTTCAGCCTCATTTGTTTCCAGTCTCTCAAATGATAAGCACAGCATTTTATAAATCATCTAATACAGCGAAATTTGGAGTGTTTATCATAATTTTCACCTCGCATTTGCCTTTGCCTCTTGCAAAACTTGTCTTCCAGCTAGAATAAGGATATTTTGGTTACTTACATAAAAGAAAACAGATGCTAGTGGGCCTGGGGATAAATCAGAACGTGATCTTATATATCTTATTGCTCAAGTCCCAATCGTGTCAACTGAACTCTCCGAATACTTTAGACAAAATTTGTATTAACTCTCATTTTCTCACTCAAGTCTCAGATAACAGATCCGATTCACAGATAACTGCCAGGGTTAACAGCTACAGAAATAAGGAAGACACGTAACGACTGTCAGAGAGATGCAAAACCTGCCAACAGCCATTGCTAAAGGCACCCACCCATCACCCAACGTCACAAGGGAAACTGTCTTCAGAGAGTGTCTGCAAACATTGTCCTGCACCTGATTTGCTTCAACGTTGCATCAAAAACGCTGCAATCCAGCAACTCTTTAAAGCTTTAAACTGGGTTTTGTGCACAACTGCACCAGTTTGGAAGATGAGGTGCCCATGAGGACCTGCACCTTGGTCTCAGGTCTGGAAGGGGACCTACCTGAAGAGCCAGCTGCCGTTGTGCTGTAAATCTGATGCCATCCAGAGCAGTGGGAGGAAAGTCTCCTGTTCCAGTTTATAAAGGTCTGCTCGGCAGGGAGCAAGGGCTTCCAAAGCTGACAAATTTTTTTCTGGGACCAGAGAAGCGGCAGATGCTGCATTTTCAGCTGAGAAAATGGAGGAACCACTGGATACATGGTTGGAAACCCAGAGACTTGGCAAATCTTGATTTCTGGCACAGACCAAATGGACATTCTTACAATCAGGATTTAGAACAGACTTTGCCATTTGCATGAACCTCAAATCACATTGCAATAGGCTGCAAAAATTGGAGGGTTAATCAGAATTCAAAACTCCTAGCAAACTGGAGAAGTGGAGTAAAGAAAGGCAACAAAAGAGAAAATTCTCAAGATGCTCAGCTGCAGCCTATCACACTGATCTAGGGATAACGAAGACAGATCACCTTCTTGGACCTGGCACTTCAAATAGATAGGAAGACAAATGCCTTGCCTTCAAACGTGTAAAATCTGAGTTACCAGAGGAGAATGACGAGCGCTTGGCTGGATCCCAGCTCTGCAGAGAATGATGTGGGGGTTACTCTGCAGCACAAGCCTGGCAGGAATCAACAACATTAAGGAAATACAAACAGGAATACAACCTCCGAGACGGGCAAAGTCACCTGCCAATTCCAGGCTTTGGCTGGAATCTGCTCTCAGCATGGAAATAGTCCAGAGAGAGCAAAGATAACAATCAGAGACCCAGAAAACATGACTTACTAAGAGAGGCTGAAAAAAATAAGATAATTTGCTTGCAAATGAACACTGAACTGATCTGACATGAGTCCTCAAGTACTTAAAAGGTCTCCTCCCATTGCACACGACAAAATATAAAGGGGTTAAAGCTGTGGCAGGCAAGTTTCTGATGAGATAAGAATAGCGCTGAAACATTGGCTATATATAAATTTCTTTCCAGCCCTTTCTTTTCACGCTCCCAGCACACTCCGCTTTGGCAGCTTAATTTCTTCAGAGTGGAAGCCAGGAAAAACCTCTGCACCCTGGGGCTAAGAGGGACCTATGCCCAGAGAGATGGACAGGCGGAATTATCCTGAGAGGACAAAACACGAGGTGCATATCGGTGGGTGAGGATGCTTCCATGTCACGCCGAGCTGATGGCTGCCGCTGAGAAACGAGCCACGGGCACATGGAAGGAGAGCCCTGAGATACTGCGGGGTGTCTGGCA
This sequence comes from Tringa solitaria, assembly GCA_026413425.1. Taxonomy (NCBI): domain Eukaryota; kingdom Metazoa; phylum Chordata; class Aves; order Charadriiformes; family Scolopacidae; genus Tringa; species Tringa solitaria. The sequence goes on from JAOXJM010000033.1 coordinate 78,900,659, forward strand.
GCCCCTCTAGAGTCAGGGGGAAACGACTCCCCCAACCCCATCCCCTCGTACCGGGACAGACGCTCATTAGTAGTACACCTGAGCCAACGAGCAGGGATGGAACCTTCATCAAACGTAGGGATTTGGCACAGAGGGGTCTGGCAAAATTAGTCGTTTTAGTCTATGTTCTCCGAGGCACGAAACTGAGGCTTTAGGCAGCACCAGGTCATTCTTCAAAGAAAACCCAACCACCACCGAGCAGAAAGAGAAGCGGGCGCAGGCATCACTCCCAGCTCCGGGCTGGTAGCACCAGGAGGTGCGAGAGGAGCCAGAAATCTAAGTGTTGGGCTTCTGTTTCGCAGCACCAACAGGTGTCACCAAATCCTGCGTGAAAGTTCTAGAGAAAACGGCTTGAAAACACACAATTAAAAATAGAAATAATTATTTTAAAAGGCTGATTTCTTTTTCTTCATGGGAAATTGTTGGGACGTGATTTTATAATTCACCCGTACCGATAGCATGTTAAACAGCTCACCTGCACACGCCGAGCAACGCGGCTCTGCCTTCTCCTTGGCCACCATCCCAGTGCTTTTGATGTAAAGCCATACTAAATTCACGCCCAGAAAGTACTTAGTTTTCTAATTACTGGTAGTTTGGGTGACCTGCTCTGTGAATCTGCCCCAGCATATGGGCACAGAGACTGCTGAGCTCTAAAGTTAATATTTGTGTGAAGTAGCAGGCTAACAGCTCAGGGAACGTTACATTCAAAATGTTTACAGTTCTACGCTAACCATGAGGCTCCAAGTGTGAAAGGAAACTGGAAATAGGAGTTTCCACAGAGGCAGAAAATCAGAGCTACTTTGGCTCCGCGGCATCAAGGCGTCAGGAACAAAATTAGTTCCCTTTTGTCTTGGGAGGTACGAGCCACTGGCAACATTCAAGGGAAAAGTCGTGTATCAAACCCAAATCTACCCAATTCAGTGTGCATGTAGGACTCGACTAACTCCTTGAGTGACTCTTGGGAGGTTATAAAAATCACACCACCTGGATGGTTTGGGGGTAGTTTTTTTGGTTGGTTTTTTTTCTCTTTTTTTTCCTCGTTTTTATACACTCTATAGTTGTCTCTTCTGAACTGGCTTTCAGAGAAACATGCTGTTTTTCCAGAACCTCATCTCTGAAATCCCACCAAAGGCGGGAGAACATGATTGAATGTGTGTATGTTCACTCACAAACGGGGCGTGTGAGCATAAGCATTGCTCAGTCTAAAAAAATTCCGAGATTTCCATGGGGCCAAGGGCGGATGGCAGTTTGTAACAGCTCCTGTGATCTCCACTAACAGTCTTCTACAGACCATCATTTGTCAAAACAATAAATCAAGACCTTAAATTACACACACTCACACTGGTTGGAGATGGCTTCTCTGTAGAATAATGCCTTTGCATCAAACACTCCCGTAGCACGGCTCAAACCAGCAGATTATACTCAGGCTTTAAAAAGATAGACGATTGTTTCTGGTTGTGAGAGGTTTTATGAATATGTTTATAGGCAGAAATCAGCCATAAAAGACATGGACTATAAAGCACTGGGAACTATAGAACAGAAATCATTGTCCAAACACTTTCTGAACTACAGAAAATGATCATAAAACTGTAAAAGTGCTTGTCAGATCTGAAATGCAGCCTTAGCAAAGACCTTCTTTGCACCAACATGCTGTAAAATGTATATACAAATACTGAAAGCAAGGAGCCACAGAAAAAAGAGAGTATTTCTGAGGGTATGTCAGATTCAAATAAAAGAGCACGCTGACAACAGCTTGCGTAGTAATAATATGATTTTAGACATGCAATTCAAGAGAAAGTGCCAAGTAATCTGCCAGTCCAACACACAACTGGCTGCTTTAAGGTCGTGCGTTACACCCAGGGTCGAGAGTCTGTGACGAAAGGGAAGAGAAAAAATGTATTGATCACCTCATTTCATCCCATGTCCAAAATCTTACCAAAAAGTACATCCATAAACCATAGGTGGCTGCTATTATGGTGAGATCTCAATCTTACAGCCTCTGCCAGACTCACGCCCAAGTAGCCTCGCGATGGTGGAGTGATTCTATTCCTATTTTATAAAAAGGAAACTGAGTACAGGAACCAAGGCCTCTTCAGAGGTCACAAAGTTGGTTCTGCTTCCTTGGCCAGCCCAGTATCGGCCAAACGATTGTTCTGGCCCTTTGCTGGAACTACAGGATTCTTCAGCTTTGTGTCCCTTCGGGGAGGTCTGGAGATGACAGCTATACCTCAGAAACAAGGAACTCCTGGAGTAAGGAGCGGCCATACACCAAAACACCACGAAATTTCCCAGATGGGCGCTAGACGTCTTGCTATCCAGTAAGAAGCCCAACCCTTCTCTCACAGGTTAGGATTTCCATCCTGAGCTCCAATTCAGTAGCAACACCATCAGGTGTCACCTTTCCCTCCCCCCTGTACCATCAAGTTACACCACCATGGAACTGCTCCGAGAACCCGTAACAGCCCGTTCCTACCCAAACCAACCTGTGCTATGTTAAACCTCTTGATTAGTTTATGGTTGTTCCAAACAGTTTTTTGAGTTGAATTGTTGATGTTTTCTTGTCTGGTTAAAAATACGTTGCTGTTGGCATGACTGGACACTGGGGCCCGTTTTGAGATCGGGTCTGTGATAACATGAATTGATGCAACGTAAGTGCTGCCAGGGAATAAAGAGCAGTCATCTCCAGCAGGATCCAGCATTTCAAACTTTAAACTTCCACAGAGCTCTTAGCCCCGACAGGCTGCTAAATCATAGCAACTGGCATGTGGTACATCACAGTCCATTACAGTAACCAGGTTACCCTATTAGTTTAAGTAGCTCGGATTAGGCAAACTCCTCCAGAGACTAGAATGTGTGCACCACAGAAACAAGAGCATGCTCTGATGTCCCAAACCCCCACGTCCCATGTTCCAAACCTCTGTCATGACAGAAAAACAAACCAGCAAGAGACAATAAGCCGAGGTGACCCTCACCACAAAGGAGATAAATATCTCTGGTCCCCCTTCTTGGGGAAGAAAAATTCCCCAAGTCATCTCAAATTCTTCTGAATGATTGTTGACCCTGGGACCAAGACAAGGAGCATCATCATGACATGATGATGATTTCAGGATTGTCTGACAATTTCCCACAATACATCAGAGCACCAATTTGCTCTGTGTCATTTATGCAACCCTGAATGCACCAGAGGAAAACAGCCCCCTTTGGAATACATGGGGGTAGTTGTACATGAACTGCAAGAGAAAAACCTCTGCAGCCAAGTGTGATGAGCTCAGTTGAAGGAAACATCAAACTCCTGTTGTTCCCCTGGCACATGAAAAAGGGGAATCCACTGGGGGTTCACAGATTTAGTCTCCGGATGGGAAGGCAACGTTATTAGGGGTGAAGTCCAATTTCCATGCCTCTAAGGATTCAACGTGTCCTGAAAAACAGCAACACCGATCTTTCAGAAAAACAGCTAATCTTAAAAGCTACCTGAGATCCGTTAATGGAACAGTTGTTAAACTTTCCTAAACACTACAGTGAGCACAGAGCAATAACCAATAATTCACATAGGAGCTTTTTGACTGAAAAAACATTTTCTATGGCTACAGCACGGTTCAGTGAAACCTACGGGAAACTTGGCCTGGCCAGTGACAATCTGCACCTGAACCGAACCGGTACATTTTGCAGACAAATGCAGTCATAAATTTGTGATGGGGCTCCCAGGTTGGTGCTAGTACATCATCTGTACCTGACCTCGGCACTGGGCAGGCTGGGAGCTCTTGTGGAGATGGAAGGCAAACCTATCGGCAGGTACTACGACGTCTGCTCTTAGGTCTTCTCTAGCTTGATCTGGGTCTGTGTACCTCATTTCTTAGGCTGGTGCCACCTTTTCTGGTTAACACACACATACTGAGTTGGCATTTTAACCGAGGGGAAAAAAACCTCATCAGCACAATTTTTGGACCACGTGCCCATTATTTGCTGGTGTTCTACTAAAAACTCTGGCAATTTTCCAGTTCATTAAGGATCAGCTCAGATATGATGCTGCTGGCAAGAAATAAAGCTATTAGGGTACCAATAGTAAAATATTTAACCTAAATAAAAAAATAAAATCCCTACTGTTTACAAAATAGTAACATAATTTTGGTGCTGGCTGAAGCTATTCCTAGTTTTAGTGTATATGCACCTAAAGGAAAACTGTTGTGTCTCTTTACTTCTATAGAAGCTGTCTCGGTCAATTAAGTTACTGATACCTAAAGCGGTTTGTAACATTTACCGTTCCTGTTGTAAGCAAGGTATTAAAAGCTGGAGGTGTCAGCAGAGAAGGCCCTAAGAGAAAAGCAGTACTGACTTTGAATTAGAAAATAATTCCTCCTCTAAGCAAAACTCATCCTGACTATTTAAAACACTTCCACGCCCTCACCCTTCCAGGCAGAGGGTGCTTTTAAGCAAAGATGCCAACCTGGCTCGGGCAGCCTTGGGTCCCGCTGCCATGGTGGGGAAGAACTTGTTTGGTGTGAGGGTGGTGAGAGCCTGGCCCAGGTTGCCCC
>JAOXJM010000033.1:78907320-78921535 GCA_026413425.1 Tringa solitaria
GGGAGAAGAGGCCAACCCCCACCTCTCTACAACCTCCTTTCAGGGAGTTGTAGAGGGCGATGAGGTCTCCCCTCAGCCTCCTCTTCTCCAAACTAAACATGCCCATTCATTAGTACGAGGGAGCCTACACGGACATCTCTGGGCTTGGGTTCTTCTGCCAGAGCCGTGGCCTTTGGTGGCTCGGTGTCCCGTCCCCGCTCTGCCCTTCATCACGACTTACTCAAAGGGGTCGCTGGGGTCAGGCCGCTGGAGCTCCGGAGGGATGGGGATCCGTTTGTAGTACATCTCCCAGTCAAAGGCTCCTCGCATGGCGTCCCCCGCCTGCGCCTCGTAGCCAAAGTGGTTGTGGTCGATGACATCGATCATGGGGCACACGATGGTTTTGTGGTTTAGTGCAATCTGGTCTGAAAAATGAGAGCAGAGAATAGGAAGCGGCACGCCCGGCCCAGCCATCCATCACGGCACCGCACGGCCGGCCCCCCCGCCTCTGCCGGCCGCGTCCCGCAGGGACCCGCGCCGCTTCATTTTTCAAACCTGTATCAAACCCTTATCTAAAGTGGACTTAATGCAGCCGGGCAATGATTAGAAGCATTTACAGTTCTTTAAAGGGGGGGGCGCATCCCTGCGAGACCCGCAGGAGGCCGCGCCGCTCTATCTCTGTCGCTTTGCTGCTCCGGGCTGTCCCCAATCTGTCACCCGGGAACGAGCCGGCCAGGAAAATGTGAAAACCCTCCTGCAGCCGTGGGGAGGGCGAGTGGCGAGAGAGATCTGTGCTCCTGAACCTGAGCCTCAGCCCTCGCGACCCCCCAGCCGCTGGAGATAAACCCCACTGACCAAAGGCAAACGCCAGCACCAGGAACAAACCAGGGCTTGCATCCTTTTCTTTTTTTTTTTTTTACTTTCTGAGATACAAAGAATGCTCTACACTATTATTTTTCCTCGCCTGCTTTCTAAAGAAATGAGTTTCTTTCTTTCTTTTTTTTTTTTTTTTAAAATACAGAACCATGAGGCTGAATCAAATCCCCATCTCTGGTACCAGGGCGGGGAGGGCCCGAGTCCGCTTTGGTGAATCCCACTGCTCAAGCCCACAGAGCTCCTCAGGAAAGAAAGAAAGAAAAGAAAAGAAGATATTCCAGCTGCAAGAACGGGGCAGAAGAATAATGGTCTGAAATGAGGAGGTACAGGGAAGATCCATAGCTGTGTTGGCATGAAAGGACAGTAGAAAAACTATGTATGAACCTTGGGAAAAAAGCAAAATCTCAAAATTCCAAGTATAATAAAGCTTATTCTCCGAATGGTCGCCTAGACTTCTACAAAACTTAATAGATTGTAGAGCCTATGTGGAAAGCTTGTTGTATGTTTTTAAGGATTAGATTTCACTAGTGTTTAATAATACCCTAAAAAAACCCCAGAGGGCTGAGTGTGGAACAAACACTTAGAAAGAAATGCAGGCAATATTGGGGTAATGATTAATAACACAGATTCTGCTCCCTTGCTTCTGAAGGACTGAAATTAACTAAAAAGGTCATTTTAACAAAACATCTGTAATTTTCATATTTATTGTCAGTTGTTGCATAGGGACTGTCCAAGGGGGAACAAAGCTGACCGCGAGTGAGAGAACACTGTGCCTGGAAGTTCAGCAGGTTTTTACATCCTTATCCTTTAATAGTGAAATAAATTTAAAGCACAGGCTCTCACAGAATTCCAGGAAACTCATCTCCGACATAATGGCTGCATTACTGCTGCTACTGCCAAATATAATTACATGCGCTGCTATTCTGTGTAGCGTTATCTGTAATCATTATGTAAAGTCATTTTTACATAATCTCTTCCCTGTGATGGTCCTGCTAATAGTTACGGGGCTTATAATAATCTGTCTCTGATCCCCCCCTTCTAAATTGATTGGGGGAGAGAGACTAAATGGGATTGATTTGGCTGGAGCAGGTCAAAGGCAGACTCATAAAACATCAGCATCCTTCTCGGGATCTTCAGAGCCTGCTGCCTTTAAATAGAGGGAAGGACTGGGACTCTCCGAGTCACGCACAGGGGGAGACGGGGACAAAATTATCTGAGCAACGCTCAGACTCAATCCCAGTTTCCCTTTCTACAGCTCTGCGAGGAGTTTGCAAGTAAGATGATGCTCACCTGCCTGTTCCCATGTGTATCTGCAGAACTGACTTCTCAGCCCCAAAAATGTTCTAGAGATGATGAGGAACCACAGGAAGATCTTGACTTTTTGAAGAAACCAGGGTGTTTGTAGTCGTCCAAAGCAAAAGGATCAAACTTGCAGCCGCAATGCCTAAAATAATGTAGTTTCATACATACTCCTTAGGCTTCAATAGCCCCAGTATAAATTTAGGAAACAGGGAAAAGGGCTGCAGGGCTGCTATCACAGCTTCACAGACCTGAAGATGCCACTGCCTTTGCAGGCACTTCTCTCTACCCCACCTGCCCCTAATGCCAGAGCCCCAAAATCACAGCTGAAATGCTTTACAGGTTCTTTCCCACCGCCTTTGCTCATCACCCTCTTACAAAGTCCTACCGGGCTGAAAATTCCCGTGTGTTATTTCAGTGCACACGTGTGGCAGCCAAAGGGAGGGGCAGACGGATGAGCATCATTGTGCAAGTACAAACCTGGCAGATTTGAGGGAAAGCATGGGATCAAGAGGGAGCATTGCTCAGAGCTTTCTCCCTGGCAATTTTAAGCCACACATAGATACATATTTGAATTCAACACTTTTACTATCAAGCAGAGTGTGTGCGTGTGACAATAAACAGAAGTTTTCAATACCGGGTAAGTCACTATCTCAAAAATTTAAGTTTTATCTTTTAGAGAATGATGCACCCCTTTAATTGCAGGTGCTCGTTTCAAAGTGATGGCAAGTAAGAGTATTTTCTGACTTAAATATGGGGTTAGAGGTGGTGAAAACACCTGAGTGGCTCAGCGAAGGATCTCTCGTTATCTGAGCTGTGGGAAGCAGTTGTACTCCCCGTCTCCCCACCGGCTGAGATGTGGAGATGGACAGCTATAGCTGGCGGGCGTCTCGACAACTCGCTAAGCGTGACCTAATCATGATATAGTTAAGCCTTGGTCAGGAAAAAAAAAACCAACCCCGTGTTGTTTGAGAAACCCAGCTGCGGTCGCCTGTGGCACCACCGACCTCCCGTCCATCTCCCGCAGCATCCTCGGGGGGAAAGAGGTACCTGCATCTCCGCCGGTTTCTGCTGCAATAACTCCTGCTCCCCCAGGCTCGGCCCCAGCCCCCCCAGCCCCGGCCACATCCTCCTCCTGACGATTTACCCCCAGCACAGCCGTGTCTGCCAGCGCTTCACACCCCTACAGCTGCCCGCGCAGGGAGCAGCCGGCTCAGCTCTGAGATCTGAGGGGCTTATCTCAGTTTAGAGACCCAAAGATGAAAGAAAATAAATTAAAAAAAAAGCCATTTTGCCACTGTTTGCAAGAAAACAAAACAAAGGACCATACGGAAACCAACTGTGGCTCAGCTCCACGGGGCTATTTAGATACCGACCAAGTGCTGATGTAACTCAGCCCTCCTTCCCCCTGCAAAGGGACAGTCAATACTGACACCAAAATAACTTTGAGAACTGCCTTTATGTGTTTGCTCTCCGTTTCCTCACCCCCCCCATCCTCCTTGACTTTCAGAGTCTGATTTTGAACAAAACCTGGCTGCAGGTACAACCAGAGCTCAAACAGGGCAGCTCCCAGGCCATAAACACCCAACACATCATCTGCCAGGCTTTCTTTGAATGACACTGCCACATGCGGTGCCAGGTGAATCACAAGACAGATCTTTAGATAAACATCTGCAAAAGGTACATTAACTTTACTATTATTAGTAGCCAGGTGTCACCTGATTTCAGTATAGTAAATACTCGCCACCTCCCCGTTATGAGAAAGCTCTTTCATCCCTTTGGGAAAACAGGGCATCCTGAACTATGCTCTCCGTGTGGTCACTCTCTCTTTGTCCTCCTCCATGTAATGCTCTACCTTTTCTTTCAAAACAAAGCCGACTGACTCTGGGCTCCAGTACTCCTTAGGATTGATTTCCAGATGCCCTGGCTGGTCAGCTGTGGGTATTCTACTGTATGCAGAACGAGGAAGATCTCACTCCACCTGAGAAGCAAGGAGAGCTGGGACTTGGTCCCTGCTGAAGCTTCTCGCATCCTTCTGGTTTTCTGGCTCGAGGCTGAGGATTGAGATCATCAGTTCAATACCCAACTGTGACCCAGCTGCAACCACGAACCCTTGGTGACCATTCTGTTTATTTTTCAGTTTCTACAGGGGGAAACCCGGCTCGATGTACCTTCACTTCAGACAAGAAAGCAAGAAAAGGAACTGGTTTTGCCACACGCAATTTTCCCATGTCTAAGTTAACGAGATAGAAGGCTTACATCTCGCCCGCAGTAACTCAGCAAAGGGTGGCAGAGGGCGAGAATGAGAATCTTGAGATTTTTTCATCACTGGCAATGTATTATTACGTGCAGTGGGGCAAAATCAGGAAGCAGAAGAAAAGTGGAAAAAACACATGTAGAGTACTCCGGAGCGTTTAACAGGTACTTGTGGAAGGCTTCTTGAAACCTCTATTTCCCTCTGCTCCTTTACGCCACTTGGAGATCATTTTTAAAAAAGGATGATGTTGTGATTAAGGGCAAAGTGGCAACAAGGGGAAAGACTGTACAGGTAATTTGATATAGAAGCTAGAAAGGATATAAACTTGGAATTTTGTACATTATCTTGTTCCTGATCTGAAGAAAAACTGGCTCCTAGTATTTGGGGTCTTTTTGGTCTCAAGTGACAGTTCGTTAGCAGAGCAGCCTCTTCTCGTGGCCGCAAATGCTTTATCAGCTTATCGTGTGGCCAAACAGTCCCAGCAACAAAATTCAAGAAACAATAACTGTCAATTGGTGAAGCCCTACCCTGTCATGTACTTCCCACATACTCTTTTAATTAATACAAATTTCTTTCACAGTAAGCTCAGGAATTTTCTTTGGTTTAGCTAGCAAAAAAAGCCCTGACTTGGCAGAGCACACACGCTCTGCACATCGCCAGGCGTGGAGAAAAGGGGACGTGGTTTCCCAGAGCGAAATCCCAGGCTACAACAATTGATTCTTCCCGTTCCTCTGGCTAATGGAGCTTCTCCAGCTGCAGCCGGAGCCCAGCAAAGCCATCAACAGCCCAGCATTCCTCCCGACTCCCTCCTGCCAATGCTGTTGTTTGTCGGATGTAACTCTGGGGTTTGGGGTACACTCACAGCAAAAGCTGTTCTAGCAGAATATGAAAGACGAGGAAGAGCACACCACCTGCACGACAAAAGTTTACAGGTGTGTAGTAAGGGCACAGCATAATACTAGATTTAGCAGTGTATTTAGTGGCAGTAATAATAAAATAAATCATAACGCTAGTGATACTTCAGAATTTTACCCCTTCTTTAGCCCCAAGAACCACAGAATGGAGCTGCTCGCCCTTCCCCGAGTTCTCTCTCATACTGACACCTCTACCCAGGGCAGGTCCTGCTCGCTGTGGGAGGTGGCTTCCATGGCTTAAGCTACACTGTACGCTCTGATTTCAAGGGCTGAAGAAGGCTCAAGCACTTACTAAGCAAGGGAGGCAGCCAATTCACGTTGACTTCGCAATGGGAATCCAGAAATGTCAAGACTTCTCCTCGAGCCAGCGAGGCTCCGAGCAGTCTGGTCCGAATGAGCCCTTCGCGTTTCTTGGTACGGACAATCCTCACTTTGGCAAAACGGACCATGTACTCCTCCAGCTTCTCTTTTAAATGTTCTAGAAAGAAGGGCAAAAACAGCGTCAGTGGTGCCAGGCCTGGAGGAGCCAACAGAAGGAGAGGTTGGCACACAACCTGCAGGCAGCTTATCTACTTCCATCTCCTGCCGCTTCAAGTCCTCCAAAATCTGCCACAAATCCTCTCCGAGATGGTGGGGAAAGGGCAAACGCTCTCTGTATTATCTCAGGGAGGAAGGCACTGACACCCTGGACCTTTTCCCACAGTTGCTGCCGGCAACCTGCCATCCCGGGAAGAGTCACGGCCAGAACAACTGCAGGAGGTTCATCCACCCCCTGGTTCCTGCAGCCCAGGGCCAGGCAAAGGCTCTGGCGTCCCGGTGTATCGACACTGGCCTTTCCACGTGCCTGTCCTCTATCAGCTCATTACCAACAACTCTGCACGGAAAGCAGTTTTTAACAAGTAAACATTAAACTAGCACAACTGGAGGTTTTGTAATGGGAAGGGGAACAGACACGAAGGGAGATCTTAATAGTTGGACACCAGGGTGAAGCAAACTGACAGCTGACTTCCTAAAAAAATTAAGCGGCAAACATAGAGCGGTTGATAGATTCTCTCATCTGCATAACCTGGCCCTGTTTGTATCAGAAAACACCACCTCTGGGAACTTTTTTCCTTCTGGCTCAAAACACATACTAAGGATCATAAAAATAACCCAACCCAACAACAAACAACACCCTGCAGTTTTGCCTCTTCCTAAAAACAGCTACAACCGAAACACTGATCTTCTCTCTTTGATATCACAGCTCAGCTTGTCGGACTTGTTACTTCGGGAAAATCTGATAATTTCATCTGGCAGGGAAAGAGAGAGAGAAAAGCTTAGTCCCCACTCACTAAAGCTGGTGATAAGCCACATTTGGTGATGGGAGGTGTGGCAAGCTAGGTCTCACTGAAAGAGCTTGGCCAAGTCGGCTCCTTCTTCTACCATCTTGTAATTCCTTGGACTTGGGTGGTCAGTCCAGGCCCCGAGCCAGACCTGGCATCCTGAGACACTGAAGAAGCTTGCCATGGACTACCCAGAAGGACTACCATTCCGCGGGAATGTATAATGCTGACACAATGATTAAAGACAACAAGGAACCAAGACAGAGTGCAGAAAACACAGGGTTTTTTCTTAAAACAAAAATCAAGCCCCACTGAAGCAGAGCTTCCTGCACATGCTCCTTCTTTCCCTTCTCAGCCAACCAACGCCCAAGACTTTCCAAGTCTACCTGCAGACCGGGGAGGAGCAGAAACCTTGGTGTGTAGTTACAGGTATTTAGTGGGAGGGTCCTGCATGGGACACTTCTCTGTGCTGAGGAACCTTGACATACAGCAAAGAGGGAGAGGCCCGAGACCTGGGAACACCAGCCTGCAAGGACCACAGACCAGACTGGGGGTTTGGGAAGGAGGAGCCCAGAGATGCTTTTGAGACCTGCTGAGGCAAGAGCGGTCTGCGTTCACAGCCCTACCCAGGAGAAGTATGAGATCAAGTGAGGAAGGCCAAGTCTGAGACTAAAAAAATAAAGAATGACAAATAAAGAATGAAAATAAAGAATATTCAGATAAACCTCAAATGTTTTTGTCTTCTGCTCTGTGGGTGACTGTAGAATACGCAGTTTTACTTCTGAAATAAGACTAAAAGAATTACCTATCTTTTCATCCCATTTTGCTACTTCTGTCCTCAATAAAAACCCAACACAGCCCCCAACAGTTGCAATGAGAAGAGACGTACAGTGTCTTTGAATGATGACCTTTGAATGGCTGACCCCACCGAGGGGACAAGGGCTGCATGTGCCACCCCAACTCATTCTAGGCACCAGCGACACTTCAGTAGCGGGACGGAGCGGAGGCGAAATGAAGCCTCGGATCACTTTGTGCCCACGTGCCAGACTGTCTAAAGCATATATTTATCGAACTGTTGTTATGAGCCCCATCTAGGCTATTCCCACAGCGCAGGAATATAGAAGAAGGGAAACAGACCTTAAAAACAAAGCTACGAAGACCTTGCAGGTAATATAAGAAAGCCTGTTAGGGCTGTCAACCTGCATTTTTTTTTCTGTTGTAAATTGTATCATCTTATAGCCATGAAAAATGAGCCAGTTTCAAAGTGACAGGATATTACATCTTCCCAAAGTAAATCCAATCTAATCTGTTAGGTGCCGTAGCTCCTGTTAGTCCTCAGACACCACAGAAGGTCATCGAACCCTCTCCCCCCTGATCTCTTCCACCCACAGGTCTGAAGTTTGCACTGAAGGGTGCCCAGGAACCCTGCACCAAGAGCAAGACCACGTTGCTGCACCCTGTCAAGACAATTAATGAGGAGATTCGGGTGATCCAGCCCAAACACAGCTCTCCATCGACACGATCGAGCACCCAACACCTTGGCTACGGTGCAAATCCTCCACCCTTACCTGCCTCCCCTCAGAGGAGGCTTCAGTGACCACAGACACCTAAACACGGCCATCGCCGATGGTTAAATGAACGAACGCAAATGCCCTCTTTTCATAATTTCTGATTGTTATCCCTTGTCTTGGGCCAAATAAACTCAGTCTTATACAAAGGACTTAATTTCATCCCTTTCACACCTTGCAGGCAGCAAATCCTGACAGCTGAGTGCCTGTCTCTTCAGGAAAACACTCCAGGGAGAGACGATGTAAGCTATCGAACTACGACACGTTCTTTTCTGTTCTCATATCAATCGCTAAGTAACAAAAGAGCTGAATAATATAATTTGATTGTCATCAGTTGTACTGGAGCTTGAACTCCATGAAACCAATGGTAGTTCATACTCTTCTTTCATTGTTCCAGGTTCCTTGCAAACCTAGGGAAAGAGCTCTCTCAAACTTTAAACATTTTAAATTTTTGGGGGGGCCAGAATAATACTGGAAATTCTGTGGAACAAACACAAGTTCTCTGCACCACCTTCCTCCTCTCTCAGACAGCTCTTCACACATCTCAGACAGCACGTCATCTGATTTGTGAAGCACTGCATTAAAACATCCAGCACGTCTTTTGAAGCCAGAATCACGTAGCCCAAAATTGTCTTCACCTACTCAATTAGTCCCATGATTGAACGATTCTATTATTTTCCCCTTGTGGCTCAAAGAACAACTCACTAAAAAGCAGAAGTATGCAAACAAAATTTGCACGTCCTGTTCACAGAGAACTCTCAATGCATCCTCATTTAGACATATCTGGAAGTGGGCAGGAAGAGAGCAGAAGTAGTAAGTGTAAATTTTAGAGAGTTTAGTGAGACACGTGACATAAAAATACCAGGTCTACACACAAATCAAAGTATATGGATGAGTAGAGATACATAAAGGATCTACATCTGTTAAAAGAGCTACATATTAGTGATATCCGAACAAGAACTCATGATGCAGTCAAAGAAATGGCAGTTCCAACACCTACCATATCTTTAATTTTGAGATTTGGCCAGGAAAACAGTTTGGGAATTTATTTGGGAAAAATCCTCAATAACTGCAAAACCATCATGAAGTATTTAAGTTCAACGACCAACTCAAATCTGGTCGTGAGAATGAAAATATCTTAAAGTGAAGGCAAAAATCCCTTTTGGATCCAAAGGTAATGATTTTATTTTTTTTTAACTTAAATCAATACGATAGTGTTCTCATATTGTGTCTTCCCCTGCAAGGTCTTGCATTTCAAAACTTACCAATCTCTAAAAGCATAAGCAAACACAGGGTAGCAGCCAGAGACAGCAGAACAGTAGTAATTTTATAGGAAACTAGTATTTTCTACTATTTATGGAAGTGGTAAAAACACATCTTTCATGTTGAACCCCTCATTAAAACCACACATTAAAACTCCCACATTACTCGATATCCTGATTTTATCACAGGTGAGGCTCTTTAGAGCAAAGGGGCAGTTCTGCAGGAGCCATGGCCAGCAGTGGCCTCCAGGGCTGGGACGCAATAAAAGAGCCGGGCTGGGTCACCGGGACACAGACTCTGTGACAAGGACAATACCAGGAGTCTGACAGCTCAAGTGTTGCTTAAAGCAGGGCAGACAACACTTTAGAATTCTCTGTGTGGGAATAATTCTGATTAGCAAACGATCTAGGTGTTTGTGATCACTAACAAATTTTGATTTTTTTTAAACCGTGTCCTTTCCCAAAAACATCAAAATAAAGTGCCCTTGTTCACAGAATTCTATAAATTTCCTTCACAGAGGGGAAAATCAAATGACATTTTATTTCCTATAGTACGACTGCATGTTCTCACCATTCCCAATTACTGTGCTGCTAATATTATCTCCAGAAGCAGCGTCACACACAAGACCTATATATTGCACAGACACATTTAGACGCGAGTGATGTCAAGTGCCGTATAAACACACATCAATCAACGTCAGAGCAAAACTCTAAAGAAGTTTTCTGAAAGAAACAACAATGTGGTGTGTAAAAAAGAAAGCAACCTGTAATTAACAGGCCTTTAGATGTCCAGGGGACAACCCATCCTGCCTGTTTATTACCAAAGGAAACGGTCCAAGCAAGCTTGCTGTGACCATGAAACAGGGAGGTAGGGTGGTTTAGATTGGATATCAGGAAAATTTTTACACGGAAAGGGCTGTCAAGCCTTGGAAGAAGCTGCCCAGCGCAGTGGTGGAGTCACCATCCCTGGAGGTGCTTAAAAGCCGTGAGACGTGGTGCTGAGGGACACGGGTTAGTGGTGGCCTTGTCAGTGGGTAGTTAACGGTTGGACTCGATGATCTGAAAGGTCCCTTCCCACCCAGACAAGTGTATGATTCTATGACTCATTTATATGCTGTATTATTACATAAATTTCACTTTCAGAGCCAGCATTTAAATTCCACAGTGAGCTATAAATGGTGCACTTGGGATATAAAGAAGCCAAAGCCCCTGTCACTAGATGCGGGGAGTAAATGTCTAATTTGTAATTTAAAAGAAAATAACAGCCTTCTCTTCTGCACAGTGTTGATCAAATGAAGCCGTGAATCACAGGTCTGACACGTGCCAGGGCAGGAGCTGGCACAGGCGGTGACAAACACAGAGTGATGCCCGGGCAGGAGGTTCTCAGGCTGTCACTGCTGGGACGAGTGATGAAGGAGGGAAGCGTTACGTCTCTTCCAGCGACAGCCTGTAAACAATTTTTCCACCGTAATTGTTTTGTGGGGGCCTTCTCTGTCTTCACGTAAAGCCTGGAGAAGTTCTTCTAGAAGAATAGCAGTGACACCATCGCCTGGTTGTAGGAAGTGAAGATCTACTCCAGCAGAGTACCCAGTTACTTAATTTGGTGCCCGGAAATAAATTGGAAATGAAGGCTCTGCCTCTGTCAGGAAAAAACAATATCACAGTAGTAAAAAGCAGAACTGCAGGTCTTCTCTCCTGTTGGGATGCACGCAGGGAATATTTCATTATCACACCGGTACCCTGGCAGCATGAGCAATGTCCCCCCAAGGTTATGGAGGAGATGTTAAGAGAGACTTAAAAGATGCTGTGAAAGCTGGGGCTGGTCTTCAGGACTTGCCTGACTGCAGCACGGACCGTGGAATTGGAAGGGAAATACAAAAAAACCAGAGCCTTCTGTTAAGCCCCTCTTCTGGAGAGCCTGGAGGGTCCATCCCTCCCCTGGGCCTGCAACGGCTCACCCCGGCACCACCTCCCCTTTCTGCCCCCTCAGCCTACCACTGACCTGCCAATTAGCAAGTAATTAAGAGCGGCAACAGAGCCTGCTAAACGCCCTGATAAACAATCTCAACGAGATCTGCTTCTTCTTAACTTTAACTGAGAGGTATGCAATTTGAGCCCTTCTGCCATCCCCAACATGAACCGCGTAAAAATAATTCAAGAAGAACTTCCAGTAGTGGGAAGCGGGAGTGTGTTCCCAGGGAAAATTCCCAGGGACACCCTCCATCCCTTCCTCCAGCAGACACTTCTCCTGCAACACCTCAGCTTCATCGTTCCATGACTAAAATGCTTCTGTCTAGTTTAAGCTTAAGTTAAGTCTTAAGCTTGACAGAAAATACATAAAGGGAGTTTAGTGGCCCCTGATTATTCAGTTATTATTTGTTTTCTGCTGCAACTGATAGAAACAGCTCCTCCAGGGCACTGTCGTTATTTTTACTTTCACCACCTGTAGAACTGCTGCCATGAAAGCAAACCCGTCTGAAGAGAGAACACAAGGTGAGCACGTGAATTTGGGTGCATCACCTTCCTTTCTTCCAGTTCCCCCTCAAGTTTCTCATTTGCAGGAGGTTGTGGCTGGAGACGCTGGTTGGACACGGAAATGTAGCTTCAGGCAAGAGGGACTGGCAGAGGTTCTGGAATCTCTTTGCTCCTGAGCCCATGGAATTGTGACTGTGGTCACTGTCCTGCCACCAGGGCAGAGGCACCTCAGAGCTGTCAGCACGGCGAGCCCTCAGGCAATCCACACATGCAGGAGGTTACCCAGGTAGAAAGCGTGGTGGCTTCTTACACAGATGCCACAGAAGCATCACTGAACTCTTGAGGTACTTTTCCCTTCCACATTTGGTCTTTCCAGAAGGTTGGACGGGGCTTGGCGCAACCTGGTCTGGTGGGAGATATCCCTGCCCAGGGCAGGGGGTGGCTTTGAGTCCAGCCCCGAGAAACTGGTCTCCAGCAGGGATAAAGGTGGGGCTTCCTGTCACCCAAAGGCCAAATGACCTAATCGTTTGGCTGACCAATTACTGTCTGAAAGCCTCCAAAGTCAGAAAGCTACCAACATCCTGTTTATGTATCACAGCTCCACACTTCCAGGAATTCATCAATGCTCAATGTAGTCTATACCTTAAAACTGAAGCAAAAAGAACTCATTTACTCCTGAAATCTCTAGGCAATCTAGGCTCTGGGCAATCCTGCTTCAGCAGGGGAGCTGGACTAGATGATCTCTATGGTCCCTTCCAAGTCTAAAAACAATTCAATGAAATTCAGTGAAATTGACCTTATCTGCTCAATACACAAAAATAAACAAGTTTAAGAAGCTTGTATCCACCTCTGCTTTTTGACCTTTTGCAGCCATGACAATTAAATATATTGTCCCCAAAGAAAAAGGTATTTTTAACTATAGTAGTTGAAATATAGAGAGTTACCATCTCTTTGTCTTTTCTTTGTAACTAATTTCAAAGCTATTATCTTTTACATATTAAAGCTGTTCACATTCCTTTAATGTGGATTTTGGAACTGCCTGAAGAAAGCCTAAGACCCAGTTCCTCATATAGATGCCTGTATGTATTTCTGAGTATTTCCCCACTATTGCATTTCCTATGCAAAAAGCTTTAGAAAAAAAGAGTGAGGAAATAAGGAAATATGTTATTTTTATAGCTCTGGTTGTATCCAAATGGTTTGCCAGCTGTAATACATGGAGAAATAATTCAACCAAACCGGGAGGGATCTGTTCCCCGAATCTCCTTGGCAGTCCCCAAACGTGTCCATGGACATGCTGCCCACGCGGTGACGAGAAGGGAAGCAGGAGAGGTTGCGTGAAATACTTTTACAGACAATTTTTTTTACCACGTAGACTGTACCACGAACAGACGCACTTGATTTGGTGCTTTCTCACACCGTTAATTCAACAAATGTAACTCAAACAAGAACGTGGGCAAGTGGGTCAATTATCAGGGAAACTACGATAAATACACGATAAGCTACAGAGAAACCTACAGCTGCGCCGCGGCTCCTTCTCCGGACACAGTTACGTAGCACAGACCAGTCAAAGGGTGACCTCGCTGCCTTAGAATTTGATTCTTTTTAGCGGTTCTGTTCACCCCACAGGTACTTCTCCAGCACCCCGGCCCCGAGGAGCCGCGTTGGGAGGTCTCCTCCAGGTTGCGAGGCCAATTAGGAGAACCTTGTTTTGACGCGAATCCAGGGAAGCGCGACGTTCCTGGAGATGAGTGCGCTGCTCGCAAACGCCACCCGCTTGTTTTCAGAGCCACTGACAGTATTAATTGTTAAAAATTGTACACGATGACCTGTCAAGTAAGACTTTTTTTTTTTTTTTGTTTTGGAAGATATTTCTCACACTGCAAACAGCCTCGCAGGCTCTGAGACCTGTCTTTACACTGACATTTTCTCTGTTTTGCCCGAAACAATCTTTGACGTATTTTTAGTTCTTCCTGCAAAATATATCACTGACTTTTACGGTAGGTGCTGTCTTCAGAGAGCAACTTTCTCTCACACTGCTCCTTTTAACCTCCCAAATGCCAAGGACAGCCTGTGCTGGAGAGCCGGAGAAACACCGCTGCGAGGGTGGCACTGACCCTCTATCTGCAGAGGACGGTAACGCTGGTCCTTGGGAAGGGGGAAAAGAGAAGCCACACAACTCATGTAATGACTTTTCAGGGAGCACGGAATTACAGAATCACAGAATCTTCATGGTTGGAAGGGACCTTTGAGATCATTGAGTCCA
>JAOXJM010000033.1:78944234-78967258 GCA_026413425.1 Tringa solitaria
AGGTGATAGAGAGTGGCCCAGCGATAACATCTGCCGGCTCTCTCAGCACTCGTGGAAAAGAATTTTGTGACAGTTCTAAAGCATTTGAAGAACTTTTGTCAAAATTCAACGATTTTTTTGCCTTCCACACAAAACCCATTCATTTCTTTGCAATCTACAATTATAAGCGTCCCAAGAAAAATGAGCAAACAGCCTGTAACCTGACATCAAACCCCTGCTATTTAATGGCTGGGATTGCGTTATCTTTGAATTTCCCCTCGGATTAGTGCCTCCAGGTGTCTCCTCTGTACCCAGTGAGTTACACGTCACACTCTGTGCATAGAAAAATGTCTCTTTTCGTGGAGAGTAGGAGTGAAGGTTCCCTGCACCATCCTTTGGAATCTTGAAAGCTCACTGGCGATGCCCTCCACAGACCCACGGGAGCCCAGTTTATGTAGTGGATTCCCTCCAGCTGGGCACCATCTCAAAACAAACGCTTCCCCCAGTCATCTCCGAGTGCACTTTGGGTTAACGGCAAGCTCACGGAAAATCACTTGGAGAGCCGATTCCAGACTTGGCTCTGGCACCTGCCGCTGCTCTCTGTGCACCTATCTCACTAATAAACCTCCCTGAGAGCCTTCAATTAATTATTTCATTATAAAGTCATTTTTACGCACTTACTTCATTTAATTTAAGTGCAGCGGATCATGCCATAATTTCAGTTTCGAATGAACCTGCTGGCTAAGGCTAATTAAACCAACTTCTGGGTCACAACGTGCTGGTTGCCGCTAAAACCGCTCTTTAAAATGGCAAAGAGTCTAACGAGCTCTTACAGGCTGCAGAAAAGCTTATGTGCACGCTCCTACTATCTACCAGCAGAGAGTCAGAGCCCCGGTGGCCCAAAGGACAACTGTTCATTGGAATGCACTCTGAAAGCTGCCTGAAAAGCTGGCATGCTCCAAAAATCAGGGTGCTTCTGCAAAGGTGGAAAGGATTAAACACGTGGGCCTGCTGTGCCCAGTTTTGCTGTTCTTCCATTGGGTTCAAGAGGTCCACATCAGAATGAAGAGCAACCATCCCCTCCTCCTCATTTCCAAACCCCAGCCAAGGGAACCCAGGGGACACGGCAGATTAACAGTATCCCTCTGCTCTGAGGCCAGAGAAGCCATAACTACATTTTTACAGCAGATACTTCTCTCATGTACACTTACAAGTACTCAGTGGTGGAAACATCATGGTTGATGTCGGTAGATGGAACAGTCACCTCACATTTCAGGAGAAAAGAACAGTGTCATTATGTACCCATTCTACAGACGAACATGAGGAGTCAGAGGTCACCTGCCCACGTCACTGGGCTGGAAGACAAGGCTCACTTAGGGTGTATCTGGGGACTAGCTGAAGGTTCACTGGAGCCACTAAAATTTTGGGTCTGAGGAACACAAGTGGCCATGGGGCTGTCAGAGCAGTGTGGATCATATTTGTATTGATAGAAGCCACACCGAGTCCAACAAGGGGCCACCTCGCTCAATACCCCACCGCTGTCAGACAGACACTGACTTTTAAAACACCACAAAAACTACACTCCCTTTAATGATTTTCTAAAGTGCTGCTTTTTATAGATTGTTTTTTTTTTTAAACATTTTTCTATAAAAGAAAAATAAATCAAAGATTGATCTTTTATGCTGACTTTCTGCCAGGCCAGCTTCAGCAGAGCCTTCCTCAGGAAGGAAAAAGGAGCGGAATCCTATCTCATCTGCCTTTTGTGACCAAACTCTTTCAGGCAGAAACAAATGCAACAGTGAAACCATTGTTGCCTGCTCCTCTTTATCGGGTCCCAGGCCAGACTTCCCTCTGATGTGCCCAAGGAGTCAGCAATTGCTCTGGAAGAGGTTGCTGGGTCTGCATCCTGGGCCGTGACGCGCAGACTCAGCAATGTGGGATGGGATGGAGTAGCTCCAAGACCAGCAGTTAGAGGTGAGAGAGATCTGCTTGTAGGACTCTCTATGCCCTGAGGAAGGGTCCACGTTACCAGCTGATGCCACTGACCACTGCCGGGGGTGGGAAAGAGCGAAAGAATAATTACCAGCAATAGTTCAGAAAGCCTCTAGGAGATGAAACGTAGCAGTAAATCAAAAATCAATGAGAAGAGACCAAGAAAATTTTCTAAGAGAAGCTGTGAGATCCTATTGTCAACTGAGAAAAATAGACGCTGGCTTCCTCCATTCTTTTTTCTCCGGAATCCCCATAAAGCTGTACTATTGCAGCTAAGTACAGTCCGTTACCCTGACTACACCTGAGGGATCCTGTCATTTCGGAAACGCTAGACTACAACATCTGAGGGAAAGAGGCCACCTCAGCCAGTCCTGGGCAGGTTCAGAGAACAAGATACAAAGACCTTCAGGCCTTCTAATGGTTTTCATACAATAACCTACAGCCAAAGTACCGAACGCTTAGAAGGAAGCACACTGCAAATGAATCTGAGTGGAGATGCCTGGACAGAACATCAGTCATCTCCAGACACATGCCAAAGCGTGACAGCAAATACTCATGTTACTTTTGGGCATCTTCTACTGGTCTTATGGAGATATTTTATGCCTGTTGTGAATACAGCAACAAGACCTTCCACCCCTGCACAGACTTCTCCCCCCTCACCTCCTGCCAAAACTAATATATCCAGTAAGTACCTAACTCCTCTTACTATGTACTAGATGGAAACATAAAAACCCCACACCCTAGAGTTTCAAAGTGAAATCTTCAAATGTGCATTTTTCCCACTGAGCTACTATCTTCACTTCCATGGATGATTCCATCAAACTCTACAACAGAGTTTAAAAGGCAAAATGGGAAGATTGATTGGTAAACAAGAGCCACAAGCTACTTTATTCATTATTCTTTATGCTCAAACCCTGAGCTGGCCTTTAGAAGACAAATTTCTGCTCCATTGTGTAGTTCCTGCACCATGGCCCCATGATTAATTATCAGCTGCCACATGCAAAACCCACTGTGATGGATTGTCTGCCCGCATCAGCATAATTACCAACCCCAGTCATTGACAGCCCTCGTTACTGCAGCAGCCAACCCGTAGGACTGGGGGGTGGATGAAAGTACCTTGGAAGACAGGGCAAAGAAGTGCAATCAGAAAAAGGAGGGCCTACCAAAGCAGTCAGCAGAGTCCCTTAGCTATGGGGATGGAGAGGTGGCTGCAGCTGAGTCAAAACAAACAATAATAATAATAATAATTCATGACTAATCATTTAGATGCCAAGTCTAGATTCTACGGTATCAAACACTTAGAATTTGAGTGCGTGGATTAACTGTTTCTAAAATCACGTCACTATTTCTGACCCTTGATGAAATGAACCATGGTTGTAATTGTAAAAAGACCTGAAAACTTTGAAACTTTTACAGTAATGGTGGCTTTCTTCTTAAGACAACAAAGAAAAATTGGGTTCTGAACTGTAAGAAATTCATAGAGTTTAAAACTGAGCTCAGCAGGTCGACAGAAGGACAGCTATGGATGGGGCCAGGCACTACCTGCTGTGTCACCCTTTCATGGCCTACAGCAGCTTCAGCCACACACGGTGGGATGCTCCTGAGTCTGATGTCTAACATCTGCTCTCCAGCTTGTCTGTGCTTGTCTTAGTGGCCTTCTCCAAGAATTCAAGGAGACCGTTCTGAGCCTACCTCTTCTCTTCCATTGCTCTCTCTGTCGAAGGACAGCAGGCAGAGGCAACAGCCATCTCAAGAAGTACGTAGTTTGGTTGTTCAGAAAATGAATCCAGGAGGGACACGAGCAGGAGCAACCACTGTTAAAAGCAGGCACAGCCTTTGGCTGGAGGAGGGAAGTGTGGACATGCAGCTCTACTGATCAGCTGTCACCAGAAAACAAAGGGAGGTGTACTTTTTTCTCGTAATGGATTGGCCCTCCACAGCAGAACCTTCTCTTCTCCTGTCCATCCTCCCGTGAATTTCTTTAAGAGAAATGTAACTATTGAGTGGAGCTCTTACCTCAGGTGCAGTGAGAATGGTGGGGAGAGAGAGGGAAAGTCCTGCTGTGGGGAAAGCTGTGTTACGGCTTCTGTGATGTGTGATGATGGACCACGTCAACCACGGCGCGGCTGCAGGCCACCCCGTCACATCCAACCCAACTGCTGAGAGTGGCAGGCTGAAAGGAGATGGGTTTTAAGGGGAAAAAAAAAAAAAAAAAGAGAGATGCCTGGCTGGCCCATCAGGAATAACATCTCCAAATGCTCCCTGCTTAGAACATGGCAAGCAGTATGGGCAGTAGCTGTATGATACCCGCCTACTTGGTCACTAATAACTGCAGACACAAAATTACAAAGTGAGATTATGTACACAGGAATTTGTGCCCTCACCTCTCAGGAGCTCAGCTGTATCTAATTAACCAGGTAATAAAATAAACAAAAAGGGCTTTTCAACTGCTGCTGCTCATTTGGAAATGAAGGGTGTTCTGTTGAAGTGGTTTCCATTTGTGAAGAGGTGACTGAGAGCACTGCCTGACGCGGGCGGCGAGTCGGCGTGCTCAGAGCTCTTCTGAACACTGAACCGCACAAAGCACACACCTGAGTCACTTTTAATAAGATTGCACCCAGAAATTTTACCCAGGAAACCCATAATTTGTTTATGAATATCCACTGAATAGGCATGTCCTCAGCCAGGGGAAAAAAAAAGTAATTACTGTACTAACAGTAAAGATGATATTAAATCCCATAACTCATTATTAGAAGGGATCAACAGCCTCAGATCAGACTTGTAAAAACGCTGTAACTTGACTAGAAAATATTCCAAACTGTAGGCCCTGCTTAGCCTATATATGAAAATGAGAAATGTATCTGATCATCTCCAATATCACAGGTTTATTAAATACTGAGCCGCGCTCTGCCAGGGACACCACGGAGTCTCTGCCGAACTACCCACCCGAGGCATCAGGTGCCTAAATATCAGCCACGGCTCAGGGGAAACGGTGAGCCCCAGCAACTAAACAAGCTTTTCTTTGCCGATTTGAAACTTCACTCTCATTAGCACTTCTTTGCAAAAATTCCTCGTTTCTTGAGTTACTGCTCTAATCACTTTTATCACCTAATATGGCCAGGTAATTTAGAAAACAACTGTGACTACGAAGGCAGATTTGTCTGATTATGCCAAAGTACAGAAGTTCTCGGAGATTAGGGAGAGCTGTAATTACCTGTACAAAACTGCTAACTACGCAGAAATCCAGAAACACCCACAATTCTCATTCCTACATTTAACAACGGCAAAGAGAGGCAGGCTGTATTAGTGATGCTGATCATCCTTCACTTCCCATTTTTCCATGTCTGCCTTCTTTCTTTTTACAAACGGATAACAATATGTGTATCTCTTTTCTGTGCCTGTAAGATTCTCTGAAACTCTTGATAAATTGTCATATAGCATATAACCAAAGAATTTTACATAGACCATTTCCCATGAATCCTGCTGTACACTAGCAGAGGGCAACTTCCTCATGACACTTCTAGGACAAGTGAAAAGGCCAGAAAAAACATTCAAAGTTCACTACTCTGTTGGGGAACGGCACCACCTTTCTCTTAAAGACTCCTAGAGTTCAGCACAAAGTCAATAAAAACTTCTTTAAGCAGAAATGTCAAGTGTGATTTTTATATCGTTATACGACCACATCACTGTATGCAGCAGAAATGTAAAATGATGTTATCTAAAAAAACTGTATTCTTACTAAAATTATACTTTAATCCAACTGAAGTAATTTAGTTTTTGTATCAATCATTGCATACGTTATAAATTATGGCACCTCAATTTATCCGTTTTAAATGGCAATTAATGGCTACAACGCTCCACAGGCTTTACCTGAAGTACCACGACTTTCTGTGTGAAAAAGCACCTGCACCCATGCAAATACACAGAAAGCCCTAAAATAAATTGCTAAGGCAATGGCTGGGGAGCCAGGCCTTTACATTCAGGCTCAGAATGGAAACAGGCAACACACGAGCTGACTTTCTGTCACAGGCTGTTACGGACAGCGCCGGTCCCTGCCACCCCCTGGAAGCAGGTTTTCAGCTGAAGGAGCTGTTTTAGCAACGGGGATCCAGCCCCACATTTCGGCACCGGTCACCCGGTGCTCGGAGACAATTCCTCTCTCCATCATACCAGTACCAGATGTGCACCAAACCAGAGCGCGGGAGGGCTTGGAGTACTTCTCCTGTATCATTTCAAACCATCTACTTTTTCTTACTTTTTTTTTTTTTTTTTTTACATGGTTAAACCTTTTTTCTTTTTCTTTTGGTGATGGCAGATAATGTAGATTTGCTCAGATCACTAAAACATACAACTGTCCACATTTTCAGCATATCTGGGAATGAAATCCTGTGCCCTCATTAGCGCGTCCAAATCTTTGAACTTACACATAAGAGCCACACACTACGAAATCCCCCAATTTAGTTCAACTAATTACCGGTTTGGTATTACAGAAAGTTGTTTGATTAATACCTTAAAACTCGAGGCATCAGATCTTTTTGAAGTGTACAGGAATTAGTACTGCCTTTTTTTTTTGCCCCCCCCTTCCCCTCCCCTCCCCCCCTTTTTGTTTTTCTCTCCCTTTTGGGACTTTCTCCAAATCAATCTATGGATAATAAAAAGTGAAATAAACATGTGTGTCCAGAGACACCGGTTGTTGCGAGAGGAAGAATGTACAGAGATGCTGCTTGATTTTAATAGGGACACAGTTGCTTATAGTCTATATTTTAAAATCAGGTGAAGCAACACAACAAAGCCCATTTGGAGAATACATCTAGGAGGTTGCAACATCTCAGAGAGCCCCCCCGAGCAGCTGCTTCCCCTTTCCCCACCAACCTGGCCCCACAACCACTCCTGAATCTCTGCAGTCACTGTAGCTCTAAGGAAATTACCGCTTCTTGTCCCCCGACTACAGAGCCTTTTTTCTCCGTTTCATTAGTTCTATTAATCCATTAATTTTGCTTATTATCTTTTTTTTTCCACAGGAAGAAGCAGAGTAGAAATCTGAAGGACAGTGGGTTCCAGGCTCCTCTGCTGTCGCTGGCAGAAGAGCAGCAGGTCAGCAAACCCAAGGAGAACCCAAACCCTGCTGCAGCCAAACAGCTGGGACAAATTCTGTATTTTCTGCTACACTGCCCGACATTGTAACTCCAGCAAACGATTTAAGACATCTGAAGCCTCCAGACAGCAGAGAAAACAGCCAAGAAACAACTCCCTTCTTAAAAAAGCATAAGGGAAACCACGGAAATATGGAACTTATAAATGCTACCGATTTCTTACTGCTTCAGTTCATGCTGCTTTTCCAGAAAGGTCTGACTCAGTAAAGTCCAGAACTAAGACTGTGAAATAATAAATAAAAGAGGAAAAAGGTGGGGGGGGAAGGGGAAAAAAAAAGAGAAAAGAAAAATGAAAAAAAAGGGAAAAATTAAAAAAAAAAAGGAAAAAGAAAAAAAAAGGGAAAAAAGGAAAAAAAAAAGGAAAAAAAGGGGAAAGGAAGGCTGCCCGAGCCAGCCTCAAGGAAGGCGAGTGGTGGTGCAGCACCTGAAGCACCCAAGTGAGGGGAGCTCAGAAGAAGACTGTGAGAAGTCTGTCAATAAATAATAAAAGCTGTGGTAAACATATGTAATTACAGTGAAATTCATTTGTACATGGTGAAAATTAAACTCATTTTTTTAGAAAGCAACCAAGGCAGTCACGGGAAGAGGATATCCCAGTAATCAGTTGTTTGTGTTAAAGGAACTGGTCCAGATCTCCAAGGGGTGAGCGACGGGTACCGGCTCTGAGCAGAGGAGAAACCACTCAGACTTACGCTTGATGCACTTGATGTCACAGCCAAAGTTTTGCAAATGAAAATCGCACAAGAAAGACAAAACTGCCTATTCAAACACGACAATTCACGCCCGTGGAGGTGAATAAACAAAACATGACTCATGTTATTAATTAGGAGAATGATACCGATGTTCCAGATTAAGATCCGGCCACTGCAAACCCGCTACCTGTGCTGGCAGTGCTTTTTAGGTCAGCAGTTATTTAGAAGCTGAAAAGGATGTTGTAATAAGAAATTAAGTCATATTGTATCTCTGGGGACTCGTTGGCATCCTGAGAGAAGTGAGAGTTATGGATTGGATTCATAAGACACAGACATTCTTGGCATAGATCATAAAACTAATTGTGAGCAACAGAGAAATAAATACAATGAAACTCATTGCTCCAATCTCAGGGGGAACAAAGCCGACAGAAATAGCATCTTTGGGCTATAAAGCATGCTTAATCTGCACAGACCAACGGGCCTGAGGAGGAACACGGGAGCAAGAGAAAAAGGCAAAGCCACTGATAAGCGAAGTGTAGCGTTACTCATGGGTCTGGGTAATTCCTGCTTTTCATCGGCGCTTGAAATAAATTACCCGCTTGATCAATTTTGGAAGAGCAAGGACTGAGGAGGAAGGGGAGCAGAAAAACGGTGAGATTACTAATGTTTAAAATAACATTTTCCTTTCCGCTCTCTCCACGCTGCCGTGACATCACCATCTGTACCAACCGGCCACGGCTCCTTCTCCGGCCCAGACAAACGTAAGGGAGCTGTCGTCCGCATCAAACTACGCACCTGCAACGCGACGGCCACATCAGCATCTTCAGAGGGGACAAAGGACCTCAGAAAGGTCTGCCCTTCCCAGTCTTATTCCGAGTTACAAGAATCTGCACGGTGTTCTCAAAAGATAGTCTTAAGGAACCAGTGTATTTAAGTTTATTATTCCTTAACGTGCACTCTGGTATTACATGCTTGAACATACCGCTTTTGAACAGTGCAGTATAGCATGAAACTTTATTTCTAGGCAAAATAAAGGTCTTACAGGTTATCACGATGAAAAAACACAGTTAAATTAATCAGAATCAAGAGAAAACGTACTTTCCCTCATTCATAATCTGGAAAGTGGAAATTCCCTTTGGAATACACATTTTTCATAATTTCAGATCACGCTTGACCTCACCTCTTTTGTTTAACCAAGCCTATTAATCAAATCCATCCCAGAGGTGGCTAATGATCTTCTGGAATTCTAATAGAAGCAGAAAGTCAAGGACAGCAGGAATTGATCCGCATCACCTCCCTTATTAAGTTTACAATGCTGACAACGCTTCCCTGGTTTCACTCAGAACTGCAGCCCATCTGCTGACTTTAAGACTTCTGCTTAAGAATTAAAACCATTTGACACACTCACTCCCGAGGGGCCGGATGACAGATTTTTGTCTCAATGCAATATATCCCTTAAAATCTCCGTTGCAGGTTCTTTCCTTCAGATTCAGAGTTAGGGGCCAGCTAAAGTTACTTTTATAAAAATCCCTGAAACAAGTAAGTACCTCACACCGAATGGCCAATGGGGCTGGGATTTTGCCGAGTGCATTTTTTAGCAATAGGGTATACCAACTTTTCCACTTAGGTTTTTTTCTCAGATTTGCCTTCGTTTATCAGCTGCCATCACGCTCAGTTTTCATTCTTCAAACCCCTAAGCAGAGTTCTGTGCTCATGCAATTGATGTGCTGAAAAGACATGCCAAAAAGTGCAGAACAGCAGCAAAACAGCTCTCTGTCTTTCGTGGGCCTCACCAAATAACATGGGGAGATTTTCCCCAAAAGACAAAAACTGGGAATAATGCTTCCCGTGCTGCCTTTACACAGAAATCTCAGCCACATCAGAGATCCACTGCCGCAACAGCCGCTGGCTGAGTTTACCCCCCCGATTTCCGTACCTCTGATTAAGAGGACTGGGACATCCTTTTTGTGGCATAAAGGGGCAAAAGTGACCCAACCCAGCTCCCACCCAACAGACACTCCAGCAGGTCCCGCTGGAGTAATCGCTGCCCACAGGGCACACTGCTGTCCCACGGCGGAACCGCCGCCAAGGAAGAGGAACCGTTGCCCTCCGTGCCCAGGGATGGAGGGTAGTGATATCACAGAGATTCATTAATGAGACAGAGATTAACCGCGCTGTCAGTCACCACACATACTGCATTTTCCCCCTAAAAAAGTATGTATTTGAGGAAAAGTTAGCACATGGAGCAGAAATAGGAAGTGATCTGCTATTAGAATATATACAGAAAGATATCTTTCTTTTTCCTTTTTTTTTGATTCTCTGTTTTTTACTGACCGACACATCGGTGACACGTACATCACAGGCTCTGATTGAGGGATCTCCCTGCGTATCTGCTGTTAAACATCACATCGGGTCTGGCAGAGGATGCCACGAACATAGAAAAACAAAGGACTCAATTCAACAGGTGCTGAAAACCCAACGTAGCGCAAGATCCACCATTAGTCGTGTTTTAGCCAGTGAACAGAGGAATGGAAAGGCAACAAAACGGAAACCCCTAAAATCCTGTGATTTTTCAGAAAAGGAAGAGAAAGAGATGACAGAACAGCTAGAGATTTACTGTATGCTTTACTGGTTGTGGGGAAACAAATGATTAACAGAGCACAGAAACACACGAGGAGAACATGAAAAAGGAGCGAGTAATAGTGTTTAAAGAAAATTACTTTGAAAACGATGCCTTTACTTCAATCAAAGATATGAAAAGTAATACGGAAGAAAACCTCAAGAAGACTATGACTTAAAGAAAGCCTAAAGAGAAGTGAGGGAGGAGCTTTGTTCAGAGCCCCATTAGCCAAAAGCATTTGATGAC
Organism: Tringa solitaria; assembly: GCA_026413425.1. Lineage (NCBI taxonomy): Eukaryota > Metazoa > Chordata > Aves > Charadriiformes > Scolopacidae > Tringa > Tringa solitaria. The sequence goes on from JAOXJM010000033.1 coordinate 78,954,917, forward strand.
CTGTTAGAATCATCCTCCTGGTTCCCACTGCCCAGGGACGGGACTTATCGCCCTAAACCTTGCTCATACTCCCAGATTTGAGGTGAAAACCACTGGTTTGCTAAACGCTGAACAGGCTGGTTGCAGCTCTACTCACTGCTCTCCTTCTGCTTAGCTCAGAACTGGAGCATCAGGGGATATTCTTGCCCATCTTTCAGAAGCTAGACTCCATCTCTTAAACCTTAGTCTATAAAGCAGCTTTATTAATGACCGCCTTCTGGATACGTTTTTGATATAGAAATGCTCACTTTAAAATCACTGCTATGGCTTTTTTAGATCTAGAAGGATGAGCTGACGAGAAAATCTGAAAACTATCAATCAAGCACGCGAAAGTCAACAGAATTCTGCACAGTGAGAGGTGATGGACCTGAATTACTCATTATTTCACTGGAAGAAAAAATAAAATGACAATTCCTGTAATTGCTTCTGTTCTATAAAGACATCTCAAAACTGTTGTGACAGAGAAAAAATTGTTGAAATAAGATCTAAAATTTTATCAAATAATCTGACATAACTGACTATGATTTGAAAGATCATGGTGCTCATCTTGAAGACTATGGGTTTTAGTCTCTTCTGTCCCTATGACGGCAGAACGAAAATCAGTGCAGGATTTTGGGGGTTTTCTCTGCCACCTGCCCCACAGCTCCAGAAACTCCAGTCTGTTTGCTCCAACACGCAGAACACACCTTGGAAGAACAGGTCAAGGCCAGTGTTCACATAAAGGGCTTTGAATTCCCTAGAAATCCGCTGCTTTTAAAAGACCACTTCAGTCAAAACTTATATAACAAAAGCTAATTACAAACAAGAGGTGGAACTTGCAGAGCATCCGAAGAGCAGTTCCCATGTCATAAACTCATCCTTTTTAGGGGAATGCCATAATCTCCACGCCGCAGTGATACGATTTCTCTTTTTTCCCATGATCTTAGAGAACAGATTTTTAGGTTGTACTTTTATTTTATACACAGCATACTATTTTTTGCCATAGAATTGGCCATTTATTGAAACTTTTTACTCTATATACTTTTATTTTGTTGCCTTTTGTTCTCCAGTTTTTCCCCACAATGATCAGCTAATTGGAGTCACCAACCCTGGAGATACCAACAAGCCACCGTACCTAGTCTTGGGCAACCAACTTGGGCATTTCATATTGCCCCGTGAACGGCCTAATTCCCCACCTGCACTGAACAGGAGAATTGAATTCCTAACTGAATTAGGAGGGCCAGGGCAGAAAAAATTAAACACTGCAGTCTGAAACTCTAATACTGAATGAAATCTGGAGTTCACTGCTTTTCATAACCACCTTCACCGCGCTCGTGACAGGGCTGGGGTGCTCACCCATCTCAGGACACCAGGATGGCTAGACAGCAAACCAATCAAACTGCTCAGAATAGACAGACAAGAAAGCGTAAATAGGTCTACACTGTTATCAGTAAAATAAATAAATATCAATCCTGCAGCAAACTCAGAAGTGATCAAATTAAGGCATACAAATAATCAAACCATTAAACATTACAATGATTAGTCCTAGCTCAGTGCTGTGTAACCCGGTAAGTGGAAACTTACAAACTAAACAAAATTATCCATTAAAAAATATTTTCCATCCCTTTAGGTATTGACATCCAGTGCCTCCAGTACGATAATACAGTTCTCTCTCTATTACTCAAAGCACAAATAGCTCATACTTAGTGACACTAAAGTGGTATTGGGCTATTGGTGATTCCTGCACCTTTCCTCTAGGAAGTACTGAAATGCAGCATGATTAATGATTTAAATTAAGCCAAGTATAGCAATAACAAGTATTTTAATTTGTGAGAAAATCGTATCAGAAGCTATGCTCTGGTAATTTAATACAATGCAATTTTTAGAATTTAATGAAAAGTAATCAAGCTACAGTAAAGACAATTGAATAGGAATGTGCACGGAACTAAAGTAGTGCCACCCCCAATTAATGTCCCCTGGTAGCAAATCTATTAGTTTTGCAACTGGGATCCAGGAGGATGCAAATGAATAGGACACTGGGGACATTAATTACATGTGGCAATATTTATATAACTAATATTTTAATTTATATTACTGAACAACAAAGTTCCATTAGCAATTCAATTCGGAATTTTTTACCAAAATCTACAGGAAAACCAAACCGTAAGCAAAGTATGGCAGGTGTCAGCATAGTTCATAAAATACCCTGAAACTAACAGAAAGAATTTACATGTCCAGGGCGTCACAGGCCGCCTGCATACACTATTTTAAGGCGCTGACAACGACCACCTCGCCAGTACCAAGCAGGAGCCACCTTGAACCTCTCCATGAAACCTGACTGACCTTCACGGAGCGGTTTGGGCTGGAGGGGACTCAAGTTCCCCTCCCCTGGCAACTTCAGTTCCCTGCGTCAATTCTCTCTTGAATTTTAAGTTTCAAATAGTTACATCTTCTCGATCCCTACTGGTGACAACCCCCCCCCCCCATCTTCCCACACAGTCCACCCTCAGGCTGTGGGGGTTGCTCTGACCCGAAAGCCCAGGGGTTCTGTTCTGTAACCCCCACCACTATAATCCTGTTCAGATCCACTGGAATTGGTTGCATAAGTGATAATCGAGACGACTAAGCACTTAATAATTATATCTTTGGATTTCAATCAATCTTCACTTGGAAAGTTATCCATAGAAAAAAACCCAGTTCCAATAGCTACATAATAAAGTTATAGATTTTTCTTCCCAATGGGCTAAATCTTATTTCCTGTTATAATAGTGTGACATTTTGATGTTCCGAGCACATAAAAGAATTCTGGACCCACAAGCGCATTTCGTCTATGAGATCGAATGATCCATTATTCTCCCGTCGCATTTACTCAGCTGTAGAATTTTATGCTGGTTTTACAGATGGAAACCCAAAAGGGCTTAACAAAGCAAAATAAACACCAAATAGGAAGCTGATATTAGGAACTACCATTAAAAATGAAATAACTGACAAATATGGATGGAAATTGTACAAGTTTCCTCTAAAAGCAGGGAGATGATTTTTGAATTCTGTTCTTTAAGTACAGAAAAAAATTAAATGGACCATGACCGTATTTAATTCCCAAATGCAAATGCATTCTCATTCACTTTGGCCTCCACCAAAAACCACCTTATGAAACAACTGAAAACGGTGATTTTATTTTAGTAGGAAAAATTTAGGGGACACATTATTTTCTCCCTCTTTCTCCAGCTTTGGCATGTGCACAAACATGCTCTTCAAGCTCTGAGGAGAGTCTCTCCTATCACTCCTGACTTTGCCAAGAGTATCGCTGCAGAGAAATACTAGCAAAGGAAGACTGTGCGTGGCCAATATGTTCAGAGTATCAAACATTCAGAGTATAGAACACACTCTGCCCTTCCCAAAATCAACTCTGCAGCTCATGCTGAGCTTATGTTGTAGACCCCGGGCTCCCAGCCACCACAGAGGACAGGAATTCACAACTTTCTGTCAAAATATGATGACAACAACATCCACCATGGAAATCTGTTAAGTACTATCATTATAGGGCAAGAGGAAACGACCTCAAGTTGTGCCAGGGGAGGTTTAGGATGGATACTGGGGAAAATTTCTTCACCCAAAGAGTTGTGAAGCCTTGGCAGAGGCTGCCCAAAGCAGTGGTGGAGTCCCCATCCCTGGAGGTGTTTAAAAGCCGGGAGATGTGGTGCTGAGGGACATGGGTCAGTGGTGGCCTTGGCACTGATGGGCTGATCATTGGACTTCATGAACTGAAAGGTCCCTTCCAAGCTGGACAATTCTATGATTCCATGGTTCTATGATTATTGGAATGAGAGTGGTACTTTTTTGCATTATTATTACTAGAAGGATCACACATTGTATCTATATTTGGCAGTCTCAGGTGTTTGTTCTTCTAATGGAAACATGCCTGCACTTAACTGCATAAAAATAACACAATATAACAGATATATGATCCTTTAACATATTAAACTGCTTCTGATGTAATATTTTTCTTGGTTTTAATCACAAAGTTTAACAATAATTTAAAAAATCCAATTCCAACACTGTATGTAGTGGGCAGGTTTAGCTCCAAGTATTGAAGACCATTTAACTCCATTCTGAATTGGGCTGCTGGCTGGAGCCTCAGCTCCTGACCCCGAAATCTCTTAAATCACTCCTGTGGTATTGGCTTTTAGAGTTGAATTGTAAGAGATCTTTGATCAAGGGAGTTCTGATGCTAGGGAAAAAACCAAACCGCAATAATAATAATTAAATAATAAATATGAGCAATTGCTATCAGCCTCTACCCAGCAACGGAGGAAAGCTTAGGATAAAGAGTGAGACCGTTTTTATGACCGCCATTAAGGAGCTAAGTTTTTTAGAAAATAAATCCATGCTTTGGAAAGCTGAGAGCACCATTCGATTTCTGACCAGTTCTCCCTTAACCCGCAGTGTGTGTATTTCTGACCTGAGCTGGGAGCTCAGTGCTGCTCAGTCACAATCTCTCGCGCTCGTCCCAACCACTAATCTGCCTGTCTGTTAACGAGCTGCTGGGTGGGACAGTCTCAACAGGACCGACACCGTCTGCTCTCCGCGCTGTACACCACGCACCAATGCGCTGAACATCATGTATCCTTTAGATTTTACAGAAGTTATTAGGACACCTCCTTCTGAGAATATGACTGAATTTTCCCGAGACGAAATGAGTGCTGTAACTCACAGTTTGCCTCCCAGAGGCCCCATTTTAGGGCATCTACTGTACATAAATAAACATTCAGATTTAAAATATAAGAAGTCCATTTAGTGTGGCTTAAAATTTAAACACCTACATTTCCCCGTTACAGAATCTTTGAGTGTGAAATTGAAAAGTAAATTTTAATATTCTTAAGTCAGTGAAGTTCATCCAACAATTTGCTAGATTGCAAAGAATCTCACTTAAAAGCATAATCCTACAGAATAAACAGAAAACTAAATTTCCATCGCCTGTACTTGCCTAGATGGTTGGTTTAGATTTCATTAATTAAAAAGTAATACCAGTGTTAGAGAAGAAGATAACAGGCAGCAATATTTACTGAAACTTTGTCAGATTTCTATAGGGGGATCTGTCCTGAAGGACACCCAGACCACCAGACCCAGTCAGCACAGGCTCATGGAAGGCAGGTCCTGCTTGACAAACCTGATCTCCTTCTGTTACAAGGTGACCCGCTTGGTTGATGAGGTAAAGGCTGTGGATGTTGTCTGCCTGGGCTTTAGTAAGGCCTTTGGCGGTGTTTCTCACAGCGTTCTCCTGGAGAAACTGGCTGCCCGTGGCTCGGACGGGCGTGCGCTTTGCTTGGTGCAAAGCTGGCTGGAGGCCAGGCCCAGAGAGTAGTGGTGAATGGAGTGAAATCCAGTTGGTGGCTGGTCACAGTGGTGTTCCCCAGGGCTCGGTACAGGGGACAGTTCTCTTTAACATCTTTATCAGTGATCTGGAGGAGGTGATCGAGTGCACCCTCAGTAAGTTTGCAGAGGACACCAAGTTGGGCAGGAGTGTTGAGCTGCTGGAGGGTAAGAAGGCTCTATAGAGGGATATGGACAGGCTGGACTGATGGGCCGAGGCCAATGGTGTGAGGTTCAACTGGAACAAGTTTCCCACAGAGGTTGTAGCGTCTCTATCTGTGAAGATACTCAAAACCTGACCGGACGCGGTCCTAGGCAACCTGGTCTCATTTACCCTGCTTGAGCAAAAGCATTGGATGAGATGATCTCCAGAGGTGCCTTCCAACCTCAACCAACCTGGGATTCTATAACAACAGCTTGTCAGCAATAACGGAATATAGGAATGACGGACAGGATGAGATTTGAGTTAAATGCTTGTTCAAAGAAGTCACTCTGCAGGGACCAGGCCTATCCCTGCTGCAGACTTGGCAAATTTAGGCAATTATGTCCCCAGGCTGTTTCTGTACAGACTTCTATGACATCTTACTGACATTTTGCAATCTTTTTCTGGTAGGAAATGAATTTTGATATCAAAGGCTCTTGGAACAATAACAGTATTGCTATTTCTTGGTTATTTCAATGGTAACCTGTCAACAGCAGGGTTTATGAGCCTGATAAATGCACGTTTATGCGGAATAGGGAAAAGGCCACATTTGCATTGAAATTCAATTTTTAATTGTCCTTATTCTTTATTGATGCTCGGTGAATTGGATCTATAAAGAACCATTTTTAAGCAGAATGAAATTTGACAAATAGTATAGCTGTGTAAACAATTTCAGTAATTATAGCAATAATTATTCTCTCTTCTATCTCTCGGTAGCTTTAAAAAAGGGATAAAGAAAGCGACAAGAGACCAGCTTGAGAAACCCCGTGAAGATCCCAGCAGGATGACAGTCGGAGAAGACAGATGTCAAAAATCTATGCAACATAGGTTTAGCACACTGAGATAAACACTGTCCCTATCCCGAGTTTCAAGGAAGAAAACCTTTCTTACTCCGGGAAATCAATAGACCCAAATTAATTAAACACAAAGGAAGGATGCCACCCACACAAAAACTTTAAACGAGAACACACGAAGTTGTGCAGCCACAAGATAGCGTGCAGCACCCCGTTAGTTATAAACCACCAGAAATCAGACTGGCGTTACTCTCTCTTCGGGCTCCGTTAGCCCGAAGCCTCTCTTAGCCGTTAGCCTCTCTTCGGGCTCAATCACTGCTCGGGATGACGATGAGGGGACACCAGCAGCCACAGATTAACTCCTCAGAGGAGTTTTGCTGCCTTCTGTAGGGGCCCGGTTACACAGCAGGTCTTTTAACCTGAAATTATGGAGGGTTTGGGTGCAGGGGGAGAGGAAATACCTTCTGGCTCCTGAGAGAACCATCTCAAAAAACGCAGGTATACCGCGTACAAGTGTACGAGGGAGATCAGATTATGATTGTATTTCTTTCTAGACCTACATCTCATTAATCATCCGTTATCCAAAGTGTATTAACTCTGTCCCAACAGAGCACCACTTGCCAGTGTCTCATTTCCCACTAAGTACAAGGGGGTCCGTGGGAGGATTGTCACCCCCCGACCGTGGGAAGCGGAGTCCCCAGCACACCAGGGAGCTCCTCCTGGAACAGAAAGTGCTGAAACCACTTAGAAAGAAGACAAAATGGCAACCCCTTAATTTAGGTGCATAAGTACAATGCAGGAGACAAAAATAAATATGAATCTTGCAAGCAGAAAAGAAGCCTATGAATTCAGAAACAAAAAATTATAGCTTTAACAGATGAACAGCAGCAGAAAAGGTATCATTATGACTAAAAAAGGAAATGGTAATACTCTGGAGAACACGCTATCTGTGAGAAGCTAAACTAATTTACAAATTTCTTGGTCCTCCAGCTTTTTGTTTTTCTGAAACTCAGGAATACTTAGGAAAAGAAAACAGAGATATTTCCATTATGGGTCCACTAAGAAGATTGAGGGAGCTGCTAAATGCGGAGAACAGTACATCTTACCTAGATAATCAAACCTGAATAACTCAATTCTTAAACCACAGCTAAAGCAGTTTTCTTACTTTATTTTCCCACTGCTCAAACTCTTGAACAAAACACTGAAAGTCAGGTGGCACTGCAAAGAAGGGATATGCACCAAGGCGTGTGGTCCTCTGTGGAGAAGAGCCAGGTTGGAGGCCCCTGCCCAGGAGAGTTCGCCATGTTTAAAGCTGATCTGAGTGGAGCTGGGGCTACACTGGCTTTTGTGGCCACCAGCCCTGGCAGAAGGTTGCCCCTCCGGGTATTCCCAGGGCACAGAAGGGAAGCAAATGGGATGAAAAGGAACATGGGATCCCCAGGCAGGGTTTGACCAAGACTCCGCTCTGGAAGCACTGATCAGAATCAGAGCAAATACAACACAAAGTCTGCAGATCGTGGCGAAGATGAAAAGGCCAGGAGAGCCTAATCAGGCTAATTGTGCTCCTCCTCTGACTAACCAAGCCATCAGCACCCCCACTGGGGCAAAGAGAGGTATTTTGCAGGCACCAGAGCACAGGCTGTGATTTCGGAAGGGATTTCCAGGAGGACCAGCTCGAGAGCCAGAGGTGATCTGTCGGCACAGCACATCCTCATCCAAAGGAATGGTTTAGCTCCTGGTGGGACACACCACCAAGCGTACTGCTTTGCAAGCACAGAGAGACCTAAAAGACTCCTAACAATTAGTGTCAGCCAGCTGACAACTCGGTTGCCTTCATATGTGCTGGGGACTGATTTTTTCCATTTCTAAACTCAGCACAGCATGCCTCGCGCCCGCCTCCTGGGCCACCAGCTTCCCGGGAGACAGGTCCCGAGGTCCCACCACTGCCCCAGTCCATCGTCTGGTCCCCATCACTGCCCACTCCATCGTCCCCAGGAGCCACCTGTAGAACTGGTGTCACCTCAACCCCTGGTGTTACCTACACCCCTTCTGCATACGCAGCTCCAGGAACAGTTTACTTTTATACAGCAATATTATTATTAATTACCTGTCTGGATTAGCAGTGAAGATGTGTTTAATTAGGCCATGGAAGTATGGACTACCGCACGCCTGAAATATAATTAATCTCTTAAAACCTTGGAGAGCTGATGTATAGGGTGGTCTAGTGGCAGAAAATAAAACTTAATGAAGCACAGTTAAACATATGAGAATGCTAATATTACCAGAGAATAACAAACAGATTGTAATATTAACAACATGAGTCTAATTACTATGATTTTGCATTTTTAATACCAATCAGAAATTGCATTCCAGTCCTCCCCTTGCAGCATAAATAGCTGGATTTAATGACGTAGCTTTCGTTTTGAGGGATGAAGAACTGTGATCCTTATTCACACCCACGTTTCATTTCTCACCATCTCATTACATTTGCCCAGTTCCCTACGATGCCTTCTCTCCCCCCTCCGAACCCTACCACGTACTGTGCATCAGGTCATCGCGTAAAGACCCGATGAACACAACTGTCTTGCTCTCCAGTTCTCAGGGGTGAGTCCTGGGCTGTTTTTTACAAACAAAAGCACTTCAGGGAACTAGAAGCGGGCTGGAGAGACAGCCTGGCTGGTTGGTCTCTGCTCACACGTCCATAGCAGCTGCCAGCCCTGCACCCTCACATTTCCCCACCTTTTTCCCCATCAACTACTTCTGGCAGTCTGCTCTAAAGCCATTTTTTTCACTTTTCCTCTGCTTTGAGTAGGTTGTGGCTGTAACATCAGATTGTATCAACTTTTCTGAAGTAAACGCTGCTGCTAGCAAGCCTTCTGGGAAATAATAATTATAAAAAAATCTATAGAAGCAGGACAGAGCAAATCGAATAGGGACTGAAGTTGCAGAAAAGGAGAGTGTTTTACTCAGATATAATACACAAAATCGCTGCTTGTAAACTATGGGAGAAACTGCATCTCAGCAACCCAATAAATAGACTTCCTACATTATGGTGATACTACAGGGAATAAGACTATTAAGGAAGGCAAAACCACTCATGGGAACCTCATCAGTGAGTTTATCAGAGGGGTGGCTTCTCCATATTCTCAAAACATCCCATTTAGAGCAAGAGGATTAACTCAAAGACCGTAACACTGAAGCAAGCAGAAAAAGCTGGGATCAATAGGAGTCCAGTATTACTAATGAACAGATAATATTGAATTACTACAACTAAATACAACACTTTTTCTTGTTTTACATAACAGATACCAAGTAATTTCACCGGGTATATTACTCTACCTCCGTGAAAACATCTTGTGCTGCCCATTAGGTAATGAAATAGAGAACAACTGTTGAGCAGACTTGACATTTCAGAGGTCCTTGCACGTCTAGGCTTTAGAGAATCTTATGTTCTGTGATTCTTGTCAGTTTTGGATAACTTGGCAACACCCGTTCCTGGGGAATTGAAATTAAGAACACTCCTATTGGTCTGCTGTGAAAAACTGACAAAATAATTACTATACTCTGGAACATTTGTTCCATTGAGAAATTCCTACTGCGTCACTTCAGGATTTATTGCTTTTGAACATTTTTTTCTCTCAATTTTTATATATGTCATTAGATTTGCAATCCTGGCATTACTGTGGTTATTGACAGCATCTTAAATACTGCAGCTGCTGTTGCATCATGGCCATGTCTACATTATAAGCATTATGAGGCATAGTTCCTCCCCTCCCCAACAAACACTGACATTTCCTGTCAAGGATCCTCAAAACACTCTCTTTTCCCCTCTGATTCAACACTGCCAATAGTTACTGGCAGGAACTGACCTTGAAGGAAGCAGGTACCACGCTCCCTCTGTGACACCACACAGCTTAGACCGGGGCTGGCAAGTTATCTCCAGCAATTTTTTTCCTCCTTCAGCTCATTTTTACCTACTTAAGGGTATCTAAAAATACAGACGAAGTCCAGCTTCACAGAGGGTTTGAAGATTACTGGCAGCACAGAGCACCATCCTCTGAGCCCAGTGCCAGTAACGGCAGTTCCCCTGGTTAAGTGGTGCTGTCCTTGCCCTGACGGGACGGGTGAGACCCTGAGGCTCCTTAATCTTCTCGCTCCCGACTGTCACATTTCCAGAAGCGAGTCCTCCCTAGACTGCTGGAGAGCCTATTGAAGTGTGTAGTACAAAAGTAATGTATGTTTGACACACTCAGTTTATTTTGTACATTATTTATGATTGCAATGTTCTTTTCTATTATCTGTTCTACTCAGTAAGTAAATACTGGAAAACTATTATTAAAATAAAAACTTTCCTCTGATGCGATTCAGCACTATATAGTTGGAAGAGCCTCATTTTTAGGATCTGAGACATATTCTAATTTTAACTCCCTAAAAACTTAACTTTGTAAAGACCAAACTAAAAAGGAACTTCAAAACAGTATTTCACAAAATGGTGGGAACATTACTAATTTTTACTCTTCTAATCTGCAAACTTATGAGATATGTATCAAGTCAGTTCTCGGGAACCCCTGAGAAAAGAGCCACGGAGGAGAACTGTGGGTAACGGGAACAATGACACTTGCACTAAAAACTCCTTTGCCTTTCAAAAGGAAGATCAAAGGAAAACATTAATCAAAATGAAAAGGTTTTTTTTCTGCTCTTTTATAAGTAGCATGATCCAGGGCTTCAGTTAGCTCGGTATTTTCATCGAAGGTTAAGGTAGCTCATGAATACGAGAATTCCATACAGTTATTCTGAACTAATTTAAATTTCTTTTTAATTTCCCCCCCCTGTGACATCAGAGAATGTATGCCGCTGACTACTAGCTTTCTAATCAGAATGAAAAATAGTAGGAATAAAACCTTATCTTATTTTACATCTGTACATGAGTAAGTATATATAAACTGTCACGGAAAAGTAAGAAAAAAAGTAAAAAAAAAAAAAAGAAGCTCAAGAAATGTGATTCTTTGCTCAAGGAATGATCCTGACTGTACAGGTGAGTCAAAGGACAAGGAACTGAAAATTTCTGACCCTTCTACAGGCTATGTTACAAAATCCCTCTCTTGGTAATCCACCAAATTCTGGATTTCACAGCCTATCTACCTATTAGCAGAAAAAGGTATCACAGTAATGCACAGTGGGCCTGAGACATTACTGCCAAAAAGTGCTCAGTACGTGCTGAAGAGGAAATTGAAGAGTCACTTACTAATAATGTTTCTCAACATTTCCTTGTTAGAAGACTGTTTTCAGTATGTGAACCTTACCAAAACGTAATGATCCATACTGAAATTTTCCATGTCATGGACTTAATGAAGATTTACTTTTTTTTTTTTTATCATCAGAATAACTTCAGAAAATAATTCAACAGCTTATGACTAACTAGAAAAAAAGCTATTATTTCTTTGAGAAAAACAATTCTCAGCATCTTTGCTTTAGAATAAAAGGAAAAAGGAAAAAAATCCCCTGCTTCACAGCAGAACTGAAGTTTGACAGATGTGGGTGAGGCTCGTGTCAGAGGTTTCTTTTCTGCCGTTCCTACGGCAGCGTTTTTAACGTAGTTTGTGCATCCTCCCCCGAGATGGAGATTTCAGTAGCTCAATTCTTGGGAGCTTCCCTTCTCCCTTTTCACTTGACGTTCCTTGTGATTGCAGCTTTAGTGGCTATTCCCCAAATCCCTCCTCAGGACGAGCATCTCGCAAACCCGGCCTGTAGCAGGCCGCAGCGTCCCCTTAACGCGGCCGGCAAAGCAGAGACTAAGGTCTGTGCCTGCCCCAAGAGGAGGCCCCGGGCCGGCGATGGCAGCCTCACCCTCCACAGCTTCCACAGCCAAACTCGGGGTACCAGCGGGGCTCCCCCGGGCTGGCGATGGCAGCCTCACCCTCCACAGCTTCCACAGCCAAACTCGGGGTACCAGCG
>JAOXJM010000033.1:78967358-78980382 GCA_026413425.1 Tringa solitaria
GGGCTCCCCCGGGCCAGGGGGTGTGCAGGGTGCCGAGGGCAGGCGCTGCGCTCCCCTCCCCTGTCCATGATCCAGGCCCTCCACCACCCCCAGGCCATGGCCTCAGGAGGGAGGCAGCCGCAGCCGGGCCTCCATGCCTGGGGATTTACTGCCCCGCCACGCGGAACACCCTCTCCCTACGCACACGCTTAGCCAGGAAGGGAAACGTGGACGGGAGAAGAGAAAGGGGGAAGAGACAAATCACCCTTCAAGCAGCCCGAAAACCAATTCTGAGGAGTGCGAGCAAACTTACAGTAAAGGTAACGCTCCCACCGAAAACCTGCATCTACCTTTATTTCAGATACTGGCAACACAAAAAATAATGTTATATTTATAGGTTGGGTTTTTTTTTTTTTTTCTTATTTTAAGTATGCCTTAATAAAATAACAGAACCTAAGTTTTAAACTCTTCTAAGGAAATAGTTCCTTTTCCTTTTCCTCCTGCCCATGACAGCGCAGGCCCAGAGCTGAGCACTATTAATAGCAACTTTTGGCACTTTTTCAGCCCCCAACCCTGCTGAGAGCAGAGCAGGCTGACACGGAGCCGGGGTGAGCAGCGACAACAGCTCCCTTGCTGAGCACGCTGGACACTCGCAGCACCGTGACCTCCGACGCCCGCAGAGCATCATCCATCCATCCATCCGTCCTCCATCTATCCATCCATCCGTCCGTCCGTCCGTCCGTCCATCCCCTGCCAGCCCCTCTGCCACCACCCTCACCCGGCGACACACAGCAGCCACACACAGCTACCCCCGTGAAACCGACCCCTCCGCTCCCAACTCCTCACTATTTGGCTACAAACCACCAAAATAACGGTGGCCTCATGCGTCCCTCACATATATTTTTATTCTATGTATTCGACACCCTTGGGGGTGCAGAAAACACTACTTAAATTCCTAGGAGCTTTATAATACGAGTAATTCAAGCATTTCAAATGAATCCATATGTGTAGCTGATAGTGAGTCATATTAGTGAAATTAATAAGCCTAAACTAGGACTTTTTATGTTACACTGAATGTGAATTTGCATAATTCATGTTCAGACACTCAGTTGCAATTTGCACTTTGAAAAAATAATAAACAGTAAGTTAATCATGTAATTTTAGAACAAACCGAAATGAAAAACTGCAATTTACAGACAAAAGTGAATATTATAGCAGTACAAAAATACATGAATTGGCAACTTCAGTAAAATTAATTTTTACTGGAGTGAGGAAGATGACAAACTTTTATGAACTGAACATGGGTTACAAACCCCAGCGACGCTGGACGTTGGAAATGATTTAATCTCCCAGCGATGCACGATTTCCACAAAGCATGACGGTCAAAAGGTAACAAACGCAACATTAATTCTGAGGTTACACTGAGACCATCTCTCTATTTCCAAACGCTCCCTCACATCGGCCTCAAGAGACACTGATTCTGAGATGACAAGAGGGGAATTCAGGCAGCTGGCAGGGATTTTGGCCCAAAGAACCAAATGCTCTCCTGCTCCAGCCCTTGCTGGGAGGATGCCCATGGAGGGACACTTGCAAGAGATGTGAGAACCTTTGGAACACAGGTGCACCAGCCAACAGCCGAGCCACATGCAAAGGAAAGCAGCTAAAAATGCCTCTCTTCTGCATCCCATTCTAAAGCCCACTATCTTTCTTAAAAGAAATAACATCATGGAAAATCTAACATATTCTCGTAAAGGCTCCCCATGCCATTGTGGAGAACACATAGAAGCCCTTCTGTTCAAAGGGTTTCTAAAAGCTCCTCTCCCTGTGGAACTCCAAGAAGCTGCTTTCCACAAGAGTAAGATCTAACTCATGCCTTTACCTTCACGTAAAACATGAGTTTATGTTTACCAAAATATAAGGTACTACTCTGAGACAGAATTTCTTTGACACACTATCCTCCACCCCAAACAGAGTGGAGGGCGATACCTAAACAAAACTATGGAAAGAAAAAAACCCCAAAACAACCCATAAACCCACGCCACGCTTTGTACTGAGATTGGCAAACTCCTCATTGAAGCAGAAAAACGTTAATGAATTTTTATGCTCAAGTGTTACGTTCCTTATTTGACATGATGCGAAGGAGTCACGAAGTCCATCTCAGTGCCAAGAGTCACCTTGCTGTGTCATTAATCCACCTCAGACCAGAAGTTCCTAAAACTGCCTTTTCAGCGAGTATTGAAACGCCATTAACCACGAGTACCCTAAGCGAATGGAAATCTAAATCTAATTTTCTAGCAGGCTCCATTTGTAGAATAGAATTTACCACGTTACATTAAGTTACCTTCCTGCTTTAAAAATGACACCACTCATAACGAAAAGGTCTAGAGATTCCATTGTGCAGCCTTTCGGCTGATTTATATTTCCTAGGTAGTACCTGACATCACCATGTCACCGGGTGCCAAAGCTGGGAAATCACAGAGAAGGAAAACACTGAGAGAAGTGACGTTCGCAGCACATTCCAGAGCTCAGGCTGGGACCCGCAGCCCAGGGTGGCCAAGGGATGGGGCAGCTCCGATGAGGAAAGGTTGAGACCTGGGTCGTACCCACACTCATGAAACCACAGATCACACCATGTCGAGACAATCATTATATTCTCGGGTATATTAAAGGAATAGCATTCAAATGACAGAAAATAAAGGTATTTTTGTGTCTAAGCCTGTCACCCTAAACTGGTCAAACCCCTCTGACTTAGGCTAGGTGAGGCGGTTTATTTTTAGGAAAATATGAGTGCTTTGGGAAAGAAATTATTTATTTGTTTTGAAATATTTTTAATCTATTGTTGGAATAGAAGGGCATTTAGATCCTCTTGTATTAATCATATCTTCCTTTAAGAATCAGAACTTCCAAGCTGCTGCTAATTCACGTGTGAAATCTGTAACTCCCCGTGTAGTGGACACCATCCCTTTGCTCTTTCACACCCATGTAATAATAGCAATTAAGCACTGATTCTTGCCAGTACTTTCTGAATTAATGCAATTAAGTGTGAGTCTAAAACTCCAGTCACACAGACACAATACAATTGCCTCCTTATGAAACGGTAATGAATAAAAATCAAACAGCAGGAATTCCACTGGAAACAATGAACAGCAGCAATCGACTTCATCTCACATTACACTGACTGCTTCCTATAATTTCATTTCATTTCTACATAAAATAGAGGGTTCTATTGTCTGCTCTGCTGCCATTTCTCTTGATTTTTGAAATATATTTAATTATACGAGGTCACATCTGAAGAGATAAAGCTCTCTGGAGAGAAAGAAATTGAACTTTTCCATATCGGATCACTTCTCTCTCCAGAAATGAATTCTTTATTACCCCCAAATTACATGGTATTATCCTGAAATGACATGATATGTCTTATTTCTCATCTAGCGCATTCCTGGAATTAGGCTGGAGTATAAAAGAAAACTAATGGTTCTGAGAATTGGCTGCTCCAAAGGCTTCCCTCTTTCATTCCTCACTCCGGATAATTGGCAGCCGCAGCGGGGGCGCGGGGACAAACCCTGCCTTTGGGGAGGGGAGCTACGGCCTCTCCTTCATGATGCTGCAGAAGAAACCACGGCAAATCGTAACAGCTGTTAGGGATGTGTCAAACCTGCCAAAGGGCTGTTTGTGCTAAAAGATTTTTTTTTTTTTTCCCTCCTTCAAATTCTAAATTTGGAATTCTTCAGGCCTTCAAAGGCCTAAAAGGAGCGTTTGCAATGGGGTGACACGAATGGAAAGAGAGTAATTAATGGGAAGGAAAATGGCACTGAAGGTAAAGAGAGGTTCAAGAATTTCTGAACCTTCCTTTTTATGCACACCCTGCATATGTCTGAAAGACACAGATACAGTTCATTGCTAGGTATTTTAGTATTAGTGCATTTCATAACATGTTATGCTTTTTGGATTGTATCTAATACCAACAAAATGTGTAAATATAATAAAACCTATTCCATTTTTTCTCTAGAATGCTTTTGGATCTACTTACTATGGTTTTATAAGGAATTAATTGTGCTATGAGGAATTTTATCGTATTTTTAATGACATCCATTTGAACTTTGGAAAAAAAACCCCAAACTAACCTATACAGAATATAATTGCTTATGATTGCTGCAGTTTTATGAAAGTTTTATGAAAGCTGGAACTACAAAAGCCTGTGTTCTGCCGGATAATTCCCAATAGCAGGTGCTGTCACAGCACACAAACCCAGCACCTACACTACTAACATCTTCTACATGCATGGAACTTCAGTTTGACTTTATTTAAACTTTAATTAGACTTTAATAAATAGTTGGAAACCCTGTTTCCCTTAATATATTGTTCAAAAAACAGACTCCCCAAGTCTTAAAATAGAACAAGGGGGCTGCTCTGTGATATGGCTTTGTTACAAAGCTCTCACGGCGTTGTGCTGTGCACAAGTTTGTGTTCAGGTGTTTCATAATTTATTAGTTTCTTATTTCTATGTGCCTGTTTTGCAAAGCTAAGCAAAACAACAACAACAAAAAAAGAAAAAAGGAAGGAACTGTAGGGATAATTAGAGGCTGCTGCCTTTGAACAGCTCCAAAGCCGTTTAGCGAATCCACAAAGTTAAAATATACGCAATCCTAAAATCTGGGAATGGGTCAGAATTATTTTCATTTCCAAGAGTAAACTATGATTCAAGGGAAATTGAAAATGGTTTTGAAATCGCTTTTCATCTTTTTTTTTTTTTTTAAATGTTATTATTATTACACTGTTGAAGGTTTTCAATGAAAGCGATGATTCTTCAACAGAAGAAATGACTGACTTTTACAAAGGGGAAACATTTCAATAAAAAATTACAAAGACTTTCTATATTATTTCCACAGCAGAAATTATTTTTCTTCCCTCAGCTAACAAATGTCAAAATTAAATTAGCAGCTTTGTCACAGAATCTGTAAACGCCCATCAAAATACGATCCAAAAGACAAAGAGGAAACTCCTGAGGCAAGAACAGCCCCTCTGTTTTTATAACGATTAACGCGTTCTGTAGACAACTACAGCAGGAACTCAAGAGGAGCAATAAATAAATGACAACATGTAACCATTGAGAATATTATGGTTTTTTTTTTATTTAAGGTTCCAAATTCTCAACAGTTTCCCACAACTAGTCTCAGATGCGCACATTAGATCAGGTATGGAGGAAAAAACCAGAAAAAATACCGATGGAATAATTTATATTTCAATAATTACAAAATTATTATGAAGTTTTATCTAGTGTTTCTTTCTAATTTTTCTCCTACTCCTTTACGGGCTTTCAACACACCACGAGCTCGGCCTCCTTTATCTCCAGTCCAACTCCACTCCCTGGCAGATAATTTTGGTTTGGATTCTTTGAATTTGCCACACCTGCCCCTCCAGCCGTACGGCTCTCTTGGTGTGTTACTCTGTTACTCAGATCCCACAGCAAAAGGAAAAATGACCAATACTTTTATTTTGCAGAAGCCAAATACGTCCCACATTTCATGGAACTGGAAAGGGACCAGAGTTTTGAAGCCTAAATTGTCTACAATTCCTGTGGTGACAAAGAAAGGCAGAAAAAGGCAAGGAAAGACTGTGAAAACACACTAAGATGAATTTTTTTTTACCTTTTAAAGAACAGATTCATTTTTGATTACTTGAATAGTCTAAAATTCTATTTTGTATTATTTAATCAACCTCTTTTTACCAAGAAAAGAGAGACTCAAAACTGGACCTTAATTAACTTGGGATAAACCTGCAATAATTTGAGATGAATCTCCCGATTTCCATTGGTGAGGGGCAGAATGCAGCCCTCAATCATTAAGAGTTCTCACAAAGAATTAATATGATGGTCATTTAACAGTAAACCTTCACCACGCCCCCTCAATAACAGTGGGAAAACAAAAAAAAAAAAAAAAAAGTAGGTTTCCATTAAGCTCAATCCCTTTCACTGTCTTAAAAGAGCATCATCTCTTTCCCCGTAACTATTCCCCTCCCGCAGTTCCCAGGGCACACCGCAGGCATAACCACGGGGCTGTGTTCTCCACTCAGATCTCTCCTTAATGGGAAACCTTGGCCACTTTTTTTGAGTCAGCCCTCCAGTTGACGTTACCTTAGACATACCTTGCTGGATGTCTAAGGTGGTATCAGCAAAGTACACTGAGAAGGAAAAAAAAAGAGATAAATCTTAAAATCCCTGAAGGATAATGTTATAACTCAAGAAGGACTACGTCAGAATAAACTGCAGGCACGGTGCACGGGAGTAATTTCAGTCAGCACAGCTCCGTCTTTTAGGCAGCAAAACATCAGAGGGCATTTTTAAATCGCTATCTATTTTCCGCAGCCGGTTCATTTTTAACAGCTAAGAAATAAACGGGCTGCCTCCCTCCGCAGAACCCGCCGACACGGGAGGCACAAAGAGGATCCGTCCGATCTCTGCCGGTAACAGTGCTGCGCTCCTCGGACGACAATTCCCACTCCCTTGAGAAAGGGTTACAGAACTTTTCAAAGCTTTGTAGAAATTTACTGAGCTAATTTACTGTTGCTTCCCCTTTCAGCCACCTTGGATTTCTGGAACGGCCAGCAGATGCCAGGCCGCCGGGGGGGCTGGAAGCATTGCCTTTGCTGGGGGGCATCGCTCCCACCCCGGCACCCCGACCCCCTGCTCCCCCGGCTGAGCTCCAGAGAGCACCACCGACCCCCAGCCCGCCTCCGGCTCGACCTTCTCCTGATGAACCGGGCTCAGCGACTCCTTCCAGCTCCCAGGATCCCGACGCCGAAGGCATTTTCTGTAACAAACCCACCTCCTCTTGACAAACCGTCCTCTCTTAAGGGGGGGCGCAGGCTCGCTGGCCGGGCACTGAGCACACCCAGCCCCCCAAATCACAGCCTCCCCCAAACACAGAGCCTCCTGCTCCCGCGGGCACCCCGCTCCCTGGCTCTTCTGGTCTGAGGACCAAGCAGCGTTATTCTCCCCACGGCCGCCGAGAAGCCCCCCGGTTACCTCCCTGCATCAGCAACACGTTGCCTGGAGCCAGCACCACGGCTGGAATTCATTCCAGCTTCCCTACTTTAAAGCCAGTGAGGAAGCCTGCCCCAGACACCCCCACCTCCCATCAGCAGAGCGGGAGCTTCCATAAGGATGACCTTGTAGATGGGCAAAATTCACACGGGAGTCTGAAATTCCCCTCTAAAGGAAATGCATTATTTTTGTTCGATGCCCAGCATTTGTTCTAAAGACCCAGCCCGTAACACCGAAGCACGGAACAGAGCAGTTGGCCTTTCTCTTTTAAACTCCCATCCACACCCAGCACCAAAAGCATCTCCTGCTCCTGCCCCACGCAGGAAAACCGGAGCGTGGTCCCGCGTGCCCCGGTCCCCGCAGGACGCGAGCAGAGGTTTGTGCTTACACCCACACACAGGCAAACCCAGTTATTTTCACCCAAAAATTCTTCCAGCGTGCACAACAGGAAAAAAAAAAAGAAAAAGTAATGTACACATATCTTTTGAGAAAAAAAGAAAAAAAAAAAAAAAGCCGTCTGTGCTGCAATCACGGAGAGCTGGCTGCTGTCTCGGAGTGACCATGCCGAGGGGACGGGTCACCCCGTGCTCCTGCCCCTCACGAGCCCAGAGGGACTGCGCTTTTAGAAGTTCTGTGAATGAGTCCATTTCTATGGAATCAGGTTTTTGAAAGGAAATGGCACAACCACCTTAATACCACGGTGATTTAAGCTACTGACTACAGCTGTAAGCACAGCACACACACACCTCCCCTCTACCTCCCGATTTCTTTCTGGTTTATAGACTTGGAGCAGACCACGATGCTGGAGGGAACAGAACTGGTCACAAAGGCATCCCTGGGCACAGCTACGCTGCACCCAAAGGCCAGAACAGCCAGTGAATCCAAAAGAAAGTCCATGATGCCCTTTGGAACCCACTGGTCCCGCCAGCCAGAGCACGGCCATTGCCACCGTCACCAAGAACGAGGAACGGGAGGAAACAACAGCAAGAGCCTGAAGGAAGAGGACACAGAAAGCGGCTCAAAGGAGAACGTAGAGACTTCCAGCAGAAACACGGGGCTGTGAGCCCCAGGGAAACCCTGGCAGAGATATCCCAGCCTCCACTGGTTGGGTTTTGTCAGTCTGGGTTGATGGTTGGGCTTGATGATCTGAAAGGTCCCTTCCAACCCAGACAATTCTGTGATTGCCCATTTCATAAATAAGGAAATTCCGCACTCAATATCCACGAAAAGCAGGAGGAGGAAAATTCTCGGGATGCTAAAAGAACGTACTCTATCTCTACTCTACCGTAGTTACTACTCCTGGAGCCTGGCCACTAGCCCTCGGACAAGAGCTGGAAGTTGTTAAAGGCATCAGAAGATGCCAAGTAGAAAACGTCCCAGCAACCGACGCCAGCTCAGCTCTCGGGAGACAAAACCAACGACTGCCACACTGCGGGAAAACAGTCAAAAAGGTAATTCCTTTTCCAAACACCATCACCAGCAGAGCAGCAGCAGTGCCCCAGGACAACTCCAGCCCGTTCAGAGAAGGACACGGGGCTTGGAACAGCCAAAGCCAAGGGATGGTTTAATCTCAGCCCACACCCAGCCCGGGGGGCTGCTCCTCCTTCCCCTCCTGCCTGGGCAACTTCCCATGCAAAAATCAGGGTAATTTACATTCTTCCAGTCCAGTCTGAGATGCGATCTGGCACAGCTACACCCTCACTTCTGGTGTGCCTCTAGCACTTCTCTGCTTGCTCATGATGATTTAATTAATAATATAGAGCTTCCTATTCCCTTGGAGGATAAACTGCAGCTGTTTTTCTAAAGCTCGGGGTATCAAACCGATCCATGTTATTAGAAGACACAGCTTCCACACACCCCGATCCTTTCCTCCCAGGAACATCACTCCGCTGCTGCCTTTCTCCCTTCAATTTTGATTTCATTTAGGGGATTTTGGTGTCACCATCAACCCTGCAAACACTTCAGCTGCATATTCAGCTGCACAGTTATGCTGAAGTTGGTGGGAACGCTTGCCTCTGAAGATTACTACCATAATTAAAAATTCAAGGGACCGAACTTCCAGGTTTACCCAAAATACCTGGCAGGGAGTTGTGAACCAAAACAAACACAGCACCAGTGACAATGCTGGGCTTTGGTTTGGGGTTTTTTTTGTTATTTTGGGTTTGTTTGTTTTTTTATTTAAAAAAAAGTTACACTCTGGTTTGTTTTCTTCTGCACAGGTCTCGGCAGTGTTCTCCAGCCAATGTATTCCTCAGCTCTAAAGCGCCCGCTCAGGGGGTTTCCACCCGCGTCGCTCCTGCAATGAACCCGGAGAGGAAGGATTTCTGTTACAATTAAGCAGAAGACACACGCGTCTTCCCAGATCCAAATATCTGCATTCAGATATTTTCATTTCCTTTTCCAATGTGTTTTGCTTTTCAAGTGACCTGGGCCAGGAGACGGCGCTCAGGAACCTGCAGGGCCCTGGGGGCTGGCAGAGGGCTGGGAACGCTGTCCCTGCCGCTCTCCCATCCATGCCCAGCGCTAAAAAGAGCAGGGAGTAAAACCCAGAGCGGTGAGGAGAGATGTCTGATTGGGGTTTGAGTGCTCTAACGCTGAACCTGCGTTATAAACTGAACCCTGCAGACACTAAAGATCATTTCCACCACTTCTTTAAAAGGAAATTTAGTGTGCTCGTTCTTGGAGTAATGGAATAAGCCTTAGAGCGTTTTGCAAAGGCTTTCAAATAGATGTGTGCCAGAATTAGGAACAGCAGCATTTCAAAATGATAAAGGCAAAAAAACCCCAGAATTCATGTAACTCATATATTCCGTTCGACTTCGTATGTAAAAGCAAAACTGCTTCATTTTAAACCCTGCGCTGTTACTTCATTTTCAGTTCAGCTCCTAAAAGGCTTATTTCCTTCTGAAACTGCTCCAGTTGCTCTCTGTGGGAAACTATAGAGTTTATATATTATTCATCCAACTAAAAACCCTGCGGCAGGACCCCTGTGGAGCCTCTTCAGTAATTGGTCTCCAGATGCTGGTGGTACGCGGCGCTCTCAGAGTCCCTAAACATCAGGAGAAGGCAATTCCACCTGCTCTTCAAGCTGTGTGGCTTTAAAGGAACAGCACCCACTGCTCACCCACTCACCCGGCTCCTCCAGCACCTCATTATTCAGGAAGGAATTTGCATTTATACCCCGAAACAGCGAAACAATAGCCGCATTTACACCTTTTTTTGGTCTGAGCCCAGCAGGGGCGTTCATGCGACTCACTGGAAGGGGCACTGGAGCTGGACTCAAATTGCCTCGGTCTGCACTTCTTCAAGTCAGGCTCTGTATCTCCCTAAACACTCAACCTCTGAATAATAAGCATTTTAATACTTCTTTTTCCAAGAATATATTAGTTTTCAGGACTTCTCACTTGGAGCATTCTTTAAACGTTAACAATGGAAGTTATTAATGATAAATTCATTTAGGTCTTACAAGGGATGCTGACAAATCCATCAGCCGTTCATCTAACGGCGCTTCTTCCTCTCTGTCCCCTTTTGACCCGGGCTCCAGGAGTCCCTGCTACAGCCTCTACAGCACCCCTGATCTGCTACTGATTATGGATTTGTACAGCACCCCGGTCTGCTATTGATTATTGATTTGTACAGCACCCCTGCTCTTTTAGAACATATACTGTAACGTCACTCTCAGCACCTACAGTAAAACAACCCTGAAACAAACCCTTGTGGCAATGGTCTTGGGGTGCTTATTTATGCAAATTCTTCCATCTGTAATGAAGACATTCTCTGAATCCCAGTTATTAATGGGCAAATGTAAAGGAGTAAATCAGTAGAGCGTTCTAGGCTGGAGAACCAGCCTGACCCAATTTGGCCTTACGATTAGAATGGTCTGTTCTGACACAAAAATTGATGGACACAGCCTTTACCCTTGGTGATAGATGCTGCTCACGTGTCATTTACCTGATAATTGTCAAATAATAGCTGGGGAGCTGCAAAGCCCAACAGAGCTCTACCCTTGCGTGAGGTTTTCCCTCCTCACTGGTATGTAAATGATAACAACTCAGTCGTTGTAAACGGGTACCACTTCAGTAAAGGGAATGGAACTGCACTAATATTAAAAAAGCATGTATTTATAAACATATATATATATCTATAAAGAACATTTCACTAATATTTGTATGAGCAGATGGACCACTTGTCTGAGCTGCGATGCTTTTTAAGCTCTCACAGCACAAGTACGCCATGTAGGGCTGGGACGATGGGAACTCATAAATTCCCGTGGTATCCAGGAGACCAGGAAAACCGGCTGCCTCTATTGATGAAACACTCTCAAGAACCCTGCCGCAGTGAAATTACAAATGACGGCAAATTTCTGTGAAAACAGAAACTGCATAGTGATGGCTAATGAGCAAAGGGATTTACGGCCCATGTCAGCAGCGTAACATCGCCTTAATTTACAATGATCATTTTTTGAAAAATCCTTTGGAAAGTCTAAGGTAAGGTTGGCTTCAGAGATTTCCGAGTTCTATGCAATCTCCTACAGGTTTATTACCATGCCCACCTTCAGAGGGTGCATAGTCACAAGGGACAACAGCGAGGTGACGAGAATTCAGTGCCTCCCTTTGACACCTCTGCTCTCACATCTACAAACTAACTCCCCCTTTTCCTATCACAGAAATTAAATCCATGCTTAAACTCCATCCCAGAGTATGCACAAAGACACGTGGCCCTTACACACACAAAGCAGGTATCTGTGGGTGTGTGCCCATCTCCACGTGTGCGTTCACCACCTGTAAGAAGCCTCCTCTCTTACACAGTACTTGATTTTGGAACTCACGATTCAGAGGCTTTACAGAGAGTTATCCCACCAGTATGACAAAAAACCTGGCTACGTATAAATTGTAAATGTAATAAAGTAATTGTGACAAGCAGAGTAATGCTCAGAAACACAGTATTTCAAGAAATTACAGTTTAAAATTTCAAGCACCTACTATGTGAAGCATTTCAATGGTATTCCATTAAGTACCTGATGAGGTATATATGTCAAAAAGCACATATTTTTTGCCTACTATCTATTTCTCTTTTGTACTTAGAGGTATGCATCATAGCAGTATTATTCATTTGAATTTTAAAATCTGGACTATTCTTTGATGTATTGAATCTCCGTTACACATACTTTTCCTACACCTTCCTAACTGGATTTTATGCTGCACAAAGCTCTCCCCAAAGTCACCGAGTTTCTGCCCACGAGGTCACTCCAGTGGGTTTTCCAGCCCTGAGCCTGCTGGACACATCACACCTCACTCTCAGGACAGGAGTTTAAGTTTAAAATGGAATGTTTCTCGTAAACAGGCGGTACTCTGCCATTGCCGTGCTGCCAGTCTTAAAAATATTTCCTGTTTGCAGTTACTGTTAGTGCGGGGCAGCGACGCACCGGGAAAAGGAGGCTGTGAGGCTCTGAGACCCTGCCACGGGGAGCAGCTGGGGAAATGCATTGGTAACGCCTGGAAAGTGAAACGGCTGAGAAGTTTGAAAAGATTATATTCATTTTCTTAGGGTAAATCACTGTAGTGCAATAATCAAATTTATGACTAAGAAACGCACAAGGAAAATAATCCTGGGAGGGCTGGGAACATGAAACAATTACAGTAAAGGGCAACTTTATGGATTTCTGTTTTACAGTAGCTGTGTCCCAAGCCCCTGTGAAGGAGGTTTATTTCTGAACATATCTGTCGAGGGAAAGCTGAAACAAAGCAAACAACATCAAAGTACAGGGAATAAATACAAAGCACATTGCATCTATATACGTAGTTGGTTAAATAACACGGTAATCTGGGATAGGGACTTGGCACGCGTTTGGAAGGCAAGACCAGAGCATTTCTTCCCAGAAGTAAAAATAAATCTAGAAATCAACACCAAATAACAATTAATTGCATTAATCTGTTAAGCAACATGGGCTGACATCTGTAAATCTTCACATCTTTCTTAGGTTACTTTAAAGAATAAAAATTA
>JAOXJM010000033.1:78980482-79012459 GCA_026413425.1 Tringa solitaria
CTGACATCTGTAAATCTTCACATCTTTCTTAGGTTACTTTAAAGAATAAAAATTAACCATCATATTTTGAATTAAGAACCAAGATTGTATTCTACAGTGTACGGTTGGTTTGCTCGATGTAAAAGACCCTGCATTAAATCAGTGCAACAGGAATATACATTATAGTAAGTGAGTTTATATAGTCTAATGATATTATTGATCACAGAAAGTAGCTATGGTTGTACAGTATTGACGTCTCTCTCTCTCTCCACAGGGGAAAATACTTATGAAAGGTGCCAGTGGGATTGCAGTGGGAGTTAATGCCTCCCCAAACACAAACCTGAGCAGCACTGCATCCATAAAGCGCCTTCTCGGCCTTCTGTGGGAATCACCACGCTTAGCATTTACTGCCCTCTTGCTTTACCCTGCTGTTTGTTTGGTCTGAGCTTACACATAACACCGAAACAGCACACTGCTTCCTCCAGCTCCTTTTTGACAACAGAACATTATCCTACCTAGAGCTTACTGTTGTACTTTAAATAATAGAAAAAGTAAAACAAAAGTATACATACGCTACAGTGATGGAAATTCATAGCTAAGAACATATAACCTCTCACTTCAGCTGCTTAACTCGCAGTTAAAAACAGAAATCAGAGTAATTCTATTTTACAAATCAATAGATAAAATACCCTGTGTTCATCAGAGAACAGTTAAAAGCATATTAAACAATAATCAGAAAAGCATTCATCTTCTCACCAATCTTTGCCTGTAACATTTTTGTTGTTGTTGGCTCTAAGTTTAAGAAAAGGTGCAAAATCATTTCTTTCTGACCTCCTTGCCACAGCTCAAAGGGGTGTCCCACAGTTAAACAGGATTCAGCCGTTCAGATTTCCAGGCAATGACAATGAACGACTTTTGGCTCTGGAAATAATTGGGTTTTTTGGAGGTCAATAGCCAAGGGATGAAGCTAAATATTTTGGCAGGGATTTGACACTTTTCAGTTTCTATCTCAAATAAAGTCCACAAGGTAAGAAAGGCTTTCTTCAGGCACATGAGGCAGTGCAATGAAAAAAACCCACTTTTTCAGAGAAGGGCACTGGAAGGAAGCCCACCAGGAGAGGCCGTAGTGCCACAGGAGGGCACTTAACACGGAATAACCCACAGTGGGATCATTAGGAACGTCCCTAATTAAAGACAAGATGCAGATCCCATCACTGTCAGAGAAAGGAGGAAAACTCTGAAACTGTGAGTGAACATTCAACTGCCCACTTACAACAGCATCACTTGGGGCTTGACCGAAACGAAGGCGTTGCCTGCTGTTTGGCTCATTATCTGTACAAACTAATTACTTGGCAGGAGCCAAACTATAAGACTTTTAGCTAGAACTGAATGTAGAAGTAGCTGAAATCAGAAATGCCTTCCGAGATGACTCTCCCAGAAAGGAACATCAAACGCTTTCCTGAAAAACTAACCTGATGTGGCGGAAAGATGCTGTGACAGAAGGGACATAATGGAACTGCTTTCAGGAGCTCTTCAAGGCTCAAGGAGACTTGAATCAAAAGAAGAGCATTCGTAAGAGCAGTAAATTATGTATAGCTACTCAACTGGATTCAACTTAACTTCGGGACAGAAGGGCCAGCCCAGCCCAGAGCACTGGATGAAACTCACCCCGGAGGAACCCAGTGAGCACCTGGAGCAACCTCTGCACCATCACTCTCAACCCATGGACGACTAGCACCTCACAGGACTGGAAAAGGGAAAATGTGGTACTTATTTTTATAAAATGAGGGAATGATTGAGGACTTGAGAATGTATAAACCAGTCCAAATAGACTAAATCCCCAGAAAAATAGTAGAGTAAAAGAAAAAAAAAAAAAAGCCAAACCCAAAATATGACAGAAAACCCATGAGCACTTCTGAAAGAACCAGCTGAGAAACCACCACCACAGGCTTGCCAACAGAAACGTATCACACACAACTGAGTGTTCCTCCCAAAGAGATTAACTGCCAGCTGGATGAGATGCTGCAGGAAGGTGGTGCATCTTGGCTTTCAGCAAGGGTATCTGACATGTGTCCTGGGCTTTCCTGTAACGAGCACTGCCTGGCACCGCGGGACATTAAAGCCTTGTGATAGACAAGGAACTTCATTCTTGTTTCTCCACTATACATACGGACACAGACACAGTCTTCTGAAGTAAAAATCAACCACACAGATTTAGCAACACGGAACTAAGAATAGAGGGACTGGGATTCATCCACACTGGAGGAAGACACGGCACTGAGCCTGCAGCTGAAGGCATGGCCATGTCAGCTCGAAGATCACCCAGACATTGAACGGTAAAACTCCACCCACTGTCTTCCTAGAAAAGCAAAAGTAACCGAGCATTCAGTGGCAAGAATTCAGTACATATTAAAAAACCCAACAACTAAGTAAGTATGGAGACACATGCAAACACACACAAGGTCACAGAACTGTCACCCACCCTGCTGTGGTGGGATGCAGCCACGGCGTGTGTCCCATGGTGGTGCCCAGGGAGATGGACCCTGCCTCCAGCAGCACATGGGGCACTGATCTAACAGCAGTGTCACATACAGATGGGCATTTCTGGAGGGACGCACCATCCGCAGCTGGAAATAAATTCCACCGTCCACTGTTCTCTTCTCCCTTATCTGAACCGTGCCTATTTTCACCGAATTCTGCACATCAGCAGTAGCACCCGGGGAGGAGGAGAAAGCCAGAAACAGGGAAACTGCAGGAGTTGGGGTGCTCTTCACGACTTTTCTCTCCTTGGTTCCCACCTTAGACTGCACAGACATACAGGGACGGGGATTTCCATTCACAAAGACCTGGCCTCCTGCAAGCAACGCAAGGGAGACTGCAAAGCAGAAAAAAATTCCTCTGCATTATTTTTACAGCTTCCCCTATCCTTCCAGACAGCTTTGGTATATATATTAGAATATATATATACACACAAATAGGTATCATATATGTATATATATTCTAATACAGAACAGATTAAATGAACAAAATAGCTGAAACTGTCAAAAGGCATTTCCAGTGGCCCATTTCCCTGTTGAAATGTCATCATTTCAGTCCTTCATCCCACCAAGTCTAATTTATTGAGCACAACCTCAGAGACCCCATGGCATCGCAGCCCGGACAAGGGACCTCCTGACACCAGGTGGGGAATGTGCCAAAGGACCCAATATAGAAACTAAACAACGGTGGACTTTGTCTAGTGGGACAAATGTGTCAGGGTACCTGTGGCCAGCTGGTCTGACCAGACAGAAGAGCCATCGTGGTTCCCAAATCACAGGTTACTGTCCCTTTGCAAGGGTATGCACTCTGCAGAATTTCATTAGCACTCGTACAGCTGCTCGCCAGGAACCAAGACACCTCACTGAGGTCATCTTCTGCCCCACAACATCACCCCCACATGGGATTTGATACACGGCACCGACCCAACAGTTATCGTCATAGCAATCAGGTTTAGCAGCTGTGAAGGGAATCAAAGCTGAGAAATCAAGAACATGGTGGTGACCATGCTGGAAAGTTCTCTCTGTTCTTGACCCATGTCCCAGACTCATCACCCAAAAGTCTGAACAGACTTGGTCACGAGAAAGATGTCTGAAAGTGGCCGAGTGTTGTCGGGCAACTGTTCCCCTCATGATTCCAATGGTTCAGCTGGAACCAGGGGGCTGAATCCCCCCCACTCACGGGCCAGTGCTGACCACGGAGTGACAGACCGGAGAGGTGACCCACGCACAGCATCCAGAGGGAAGAGATTTAGCAGTGACCATTCTTCACATAACCAAAGCTCCTGGGATTACTATCACCTGACTAAGAGCTATGGGCCTACAGATGTCAAACTTGACATAAACACTTTCACGGTATTTTTCTCCATATTTGATTGGAAACTTATTTGGCTTAAAACCAAAGATCTCACTTGAATGATTTTGATTAATTATATTAATTACATGATACGAATGCTGATAATCATTAATCACTTCAGAAGCTAAAAGAGCATCTCCACTGTCCTGCTTTCCTGTGGCACACAACAGGCTGAATCATTACCCCAGTAGAAAAAAAAAATTAAATGGAACCCCGGCTTTAAAGGCAAAAAGAACAACAAACGATAGGAAGGAAACCAATTTGGAAAGAGACGCAGAAGGGAACAAATAAACCAAGGAAATTTATCGAGAAGAGGAATTTACTACTTCATTCTTTGCTTCACATTCTTGTGTCCGAATAGAAAATATTTACCGATCCATTTTTCCCCCAGGGAAGCAGAAGCAGTAAAGCTGACAAAGGGCCCAGAGATGCAGTGCCACAAGCACCACCTCGCCAGAGGGAAGGGCAGCAGCCGCCAGCCCGTCCCGTTCGCCTAGAGACTGTGACAGTGGCATTTCTTCTGGCTGCCCTCACGTAAATCATTAAAGCAAGCGCCTTGCACCATTTTCCCACCCCACACGGTTAAGCCTAAGCCCCAAGTGCTTACCAGCGGTACCACGGAACTTGGGAACCAGGAGGGCTGGACTGAAGATGGGATGAAGAGCAGATTGACCCTCACAGCCCAAAACGGAGCCGCCCGCGCACCCTGTCAGCCACCACTTCCCATCCTTCCCACCGGGTGAGAACAGTTTCCAATCGTTCCGGACACACAGAAGGTAAAATTTGGAACTTTTAACAGGAAGAAAACTCTTTCAAACTCTGAGTGCCCACTGCAGGGCTCTCAGCATCCCCCATCCCCTGGCACGGCACACCTCAATCATCCGAGTGCTTCAAGGGAGAAACCCTGCTTTCCAAGGAGAATGCAGGGGGCTGCGCTTAATTGGAAGACTAAATTAACTCCAAGGGCCTGTGGGCGTCTGCCAGCTTCTTCTCAGTGACACTCACTGCAATTTTGAAGAAATAATAAAAAAAAAAAATACATAAATAAATCCTTGTGATCCTCCCCCAAACCCAACCACACCACGCTGGCCTTTGATATAGAGAAATAAATTAGCAAAATGAAACGTAAATTCAAAAGGTAGTAAACGTAGAAATATTACGTTTTAGGTATGTTTTTTGAAAAAAAAATTAGTTTCCAAATGAGTTCTACACAGCCATCCCTGTGGTAATGGAAAGCACGTCTTTGTGAAAGGAACAGATCTGAAAAATCCTGCCACCCGTGAATAGCAGAAATTCAGGGTCTGCAGGCTGGCCAGCTAATCAGTTAGTCATTCCAGCCCTTTGTCATCAACCACATTGTTCAGACCATTCAAACTGAGCAATGAAAAGATGACATAAAATGCGTACAGAAGTAATAAGTGAAAATTTCTCCTTACTTCAAACATCATTCTGCCTTATTAGCCCCTTACGGAGAAACCGAGAAAGACGATAGAAGTACTGACGATTATGGCCCCTGGACCTACATCTGTATTGACAAAGAAAAAAAGGGAACTGATGGACTTTCTGCAAGAAAACTTTTCTAGTTTTACCTTAAGCTTTATTCTTTTCCGTTACAGCCCCAGGCCATGAGAGAATGTTTCTCTCATACACATCAAAACATGGGAACACAGGCGGGAACAAACACGAGAGGGACCTGCTCCAAACACACACACGCTTTTAAGTGCAGCCTGGGAGATCTACATAAACATACTGCTGACACTAAAGCTTTAAACAGAATTTTGGTCACAACGTTCAAACGAGGAACAGGCTCAGGACACCAGGATGGTCATCACCGAGAGAGGAACTGATAAAAGCCCAGGCTGATGTTCGCTGCTGAACGGGCCAGGGAACAGCTCTTCTGCCCTTGCAAACAAGCAGTGATCCCCAATACCCGTTTCTTTTGCCCAACACACAGAGGTGACAGAAGGTTTAAATCTCCTCTCCTTCCTGCCTCTAAAAGGATGTTTGTGCAGTGCAACAATTTACAGAAACACTAGAACAAATACCACGAACGTTCAGGTCACCTGCACTTTAGATAACGTAACATTCGTATTTTAGAATTTCGCACTTTTATTACCTTTTGCTCACCACTGTGCGTTCAGTAGTCTGGTATTTTCAGAAAGAAGTTTTTCAAAGTTATTAATGGCTTTAGAAGTGGAACTTGATGGACACAGACAAGTATTTTTACTCGCACTACAAGCTTCTTCTCCAAGTAGATATAAATAACTTTTTGTCATCCATAGCTCCATTATTAGTCTCAGTAAAATGATTAACAGGAAGTTCTGGTGAACAGAAGGGGAAAAGGAGAAAACGAATTAACAATGAGCCAACTGCTTATAACTTCAATCATTCCCTGGAGCAGAAATCCTGGAAGCAGAGGGGTAATTTCAGGCACAGGACGAGTACTACGACCCCAATGGAAACTGCTCCTGTGCGTGTAAGAGCACAAGGCTTTCTCGGGAACAGAAACTAAAAATCTCAAGCGCTAAGCAGACAGCAAGGATTTCACACATTTTGAGTAAAAAGAAGTCCTCTTTTTTTTCCCACTTTTTTAAAAATACACTTCGTAAATCCTCTTTTTAGTAATGCAAGCCTGTGACAGGGATTCTGGAGTTCTTAACTTTCATGCAGACACATTGCATTGAGGACCGACTAAAACTCCTACTGCCACAAAGATTTATACCAATTGGAGATTTAAGTAAGTAAACAAGATGTTAATTTGTGTCTGGCGTAAGATTAAATTCCCTTCTAGACTGGGGAAAAAGCAAACACCAAACAAACACTTCCTCCAGCATGGAGAGGAGCTGATGCTCACACTGGGAGGCTGCAGGTCCTCTGAAAATGGAAACCCTGACTGGACAGACCTAATAAATGCACCAACATCTCATTTACCCCCCACTCCTGCCCATTGGGGTGGAGGTCAATTAAAGGTGCCAAATCAACACCTTCAGCCAGCAAAAACCCCCGGGGAATCATTACAGTGGCGCACACATGAAAGTGGGCCACGAAATTTTAATCTTCAGGAGTTAATGTATTTTGTCAGTTTATAACAAAGTTTATGATGGACAAATGCTTCCATCAAATAAAATTAAAATCAAATGGAATGAATATTGAATTGAAATCTCATCCTGAGCATTCACCTCTCAGCAATTTAAAATAAAATTCACCCCTCAACGTGGTCCCAAGAAAAGGACAACAGAGCGACAAACAAAAGCCTTTGCGCCTTAATGGGCTCCGGTAATTCCTGGAATTGTGGCCTTTCAGTGAGAACTGCAACGCGCTGCTCACGGCGAGCGGGCGCTGACCCACATCAAGTAGCGTGTACTTTTGATATTTTAATAATGAAAAATTTATGCAGTTATAATATGACCTCCAAGGCTCAAGAAGTTGCCCTGCAAAGAACCTTATTCTTGCAATTTATTAATTAGTCTAAAATGCATTCCGTATACTACTATTGACTTCATAAAGCCATCATTTACATTTATTAGCTTTAGTAGAGGATATTCTTTATAATTAATAGTATATCCCAATATAGTTAAACCAGAAAAAAAATTCAAATTTCATCCTTAGGCTCATTGCACTGTTAATGACAAAGGATAACAGCAGTTAATTCTTATGTTTCGATGCTCTTTTACTATTTTTGTCCTGAAAAAACACCCCACAACCTCTCCCAAAATTTAAGGTGTTTTAACAATTACTCATAATCTCCTGCTCCTTCACACATTTGAGCAAACCCTGGTTCTTTACTATTGAGAGTATCCTCTAATTAGTGAAAATTCTCCACGCCTCACAGGATTGTGCTACACAACATCCTTTTGCCCCCAAATCTGTACGTACTATTAGATTTTATTTATTTAATCTAGCAATCAAATATCCAGTGCCTCCTCCGATTACCTCAGTCTTACAGTTGACCTAATTGTATTTTGCCACTTCAGGTGTTTGCATGAAGAACAGGAATGTATTTTCTAACGAGAGAAGCTTCAGAAGAAGAGCTGCCTCCTCAGCCATGAGCGCTCCCTGCTACGATGCAAGACTGTACCTTATATTTTCCTAAAGCCTCTTAAATGATTATTTGAACGTAGAGCTTCATTCTCATACCATTTTGTTACTGTGCATAAATAAAATCTTCCTTGATTCATTAACTATATAATCAGGGTATTAAGCAATGTCCCTGAGGATGTTATCACCGCACTGGGCACAAGGCAGGTTCCCACGCACAGGCTGGTGGCTGCAGCTATGGTGACAACGGGAGAATTCTATAGTGCACACAGATAACTACACTAATTAGTTTTACTTTATTTCTCATTTCAAAATCTTTATCAAGCAGTCATTTTGGGAAATGCTCGGAGGCCTCTGAACACAGACGTCGGGCACAAATATCCATTACAAAGGGAAAAGATGCACTGAACTGCACTGGGCGGCCTCTCCCAGGCTCCAGATTACCGGGTCCAGGGGGAATTATTTGCAGAATAGTCCAAAGGCCTGGCTGGTGAGTCAAGGGCTGCAATAAGCCCGCAGGGAACCTTCCATCTCACACCTGAAAGGATAATTCTCCTGCCAAACCTACACCGCAAATTCAGAGTGGGGCATCTCTAACTCCATTTGACACAAAACACTCTCGTGAAAGGTTAGGGTGAACAAGTGCTTTCAACAGAGCTTTATTTACTACAATTTTATTCGTAAGAAACTTTACTCCCCAAGGACTGGGCAAGAATCGCCGGAGATTCGGTTCAGAAGGACCAGTTACTGTTAACAACCAAGCACAGACCAAACCCAAGGAGACCGAGGTCAGCGCGGTCAAAGGCACACCAAATTTAAGTTCAGACCCTGGTCTCCTGCTACCAAACCGATTAACGATTGTTTGGTAATTACAGTGCTCATTCTGAGAACCTCTGTGCTCTCTGACCAGCTGACAAACAAGCAGGGAAACAGCAGCTCTGAGGAAGTTCTCATTGAGTCACTCCGGGAAAGACCCTCCCAGCAGGGAAGAAACACAGAAGGCCAATACCTACTATATTAAACACCACCTACACAAATTTCTGTTAAGAAATACAGGAGCCCTCACTGTTTGAGAAGCCCACAACTATTCCCTGGTCAAGGATTCTGGCAGCTTTGCTCATTTTCAGGCTTGTTTTTTAGAGGCCAAGAAAACTTGGCCAAAACCAAGTTTTCAAATAAAACCTCAGAGTTTGCCTTTACGTAACAGTCAGTTGTCACGCACACCACGCACATGAGAATTCCATGTTTTCAGACATCCCTAAAACCTTGACATATGAAGGTTTCATCTGTACGGTAGAAAAACACAGACTCTTGAGAAAATCTTGACTCTGGTGTAGGAGAAAAATGGAACAAGCCAAGATATTTTTTTTTTAATTTTAACCTTCGACTTACTCCCTGTAGGAACTTCTTCCTGCCCAAGTTCCAAGCTCTCCAGGGCTGGCAGCCGGCTTTGGGTGAATCAGCCCGAGGCTGTCACGGACATCTGCTGAATGGTATTTGTTACCAGCAGTGAAGCAGCAGCAATAGCAGAGGCTTTCCAGCCACCAGACTTCTCCTGAAAGTCATTATGTGGTTGACTGATGGGGCAAAGGGTCAAGCATGTGCTGACTTGTACAGATCTACTACAAGCAATGAACTATTAGACCCATTTCTCCATGGAATGTGCTTTTGACCCCTATCTCCCTCTAACTCCTCACAACCCCGTGACTTCTGCCACTTTCTCTTCCGAACCATGGCCACCCAGCAGAAGGAACACAAGCTTCTAACCCTCCTCCTGCCATTCTCTAGCCCAGACCTAGAGAGGGACACCCCAAGTGAGGCAAAGCCTTTTTCTCACCTGGCAGCCCCAGGGAAGGCAACCCTGCTCTGCCTCAGAGCCCCAGCAGGTCCCAGAGCCAGCTCCAAGCTGCCACCACCAGGAGAGGGACAATAATGTCTCCTCCAGCCAGTCACCGGCAGCTGGGGACTCCCCGAGAAGCCCCTGCAGCACATCAGACAAGTGCCAGTGCCACCGAGAGGTGAAGCAACTGCCTCCTTCCCACCAGTAAATACGCACATGATGCACAGTTATTTATTTATTTCTAAACATTATTTCTTTCTAAATCTGTGACAAAAAAAGCTCCCTAAAGAACGACTCAAGTTCAGCAAAAGCACTAGAGATACCACAAGCTACAAGAGCAACATAAGCCACAGGAGACATTTTAAAGAAGGTTGTGTTAAAAAAACATCCTTACCTAAGGCTAAAGATGAAATCACTTCTCAAAGTTAAAATAAATACATTTTTTTCCTGAGATCATAAAGGCTAGTCTGAGAAATAACTAGGCAGGTCGAATGTTCACCTTCCAATGCAGACCTTCTATATTTGATTGTATTCCTCAACATCTTTGACCACTCCTGGGCATTAGTTATTCAAGCTCCTCCTACAGAACATCACCAAGGTCCATGGAGCTCTGCAGGAACAGCATCTGGTTCGTTATCTCAGAACACTTGTCAGCTGGTGCAGCACAGCAACTACTGCACCATGCTGCATATAAATGGTTATGCACTACAAAGGGAAAACACAGTAATCACAAAAAATAAAGTTGTTTCTATTTTCAGGGTCCATTAATACCCATGTAATGAACAAAAGAAATTTTTAAAAGAACATTTACAGATGGAGCAAAACATCAGGAGACTGTTTCTCAAGGTCAATGAGCAGCTGCTGCCACTACTCACTCCACAGCTGAAAAATCAGGATATATCCACCAGCAGGAGGAGGATTGGCTGCACCTGGGCTCTTCCACCTTTCCTGCACATGAAAAGCCCCCAGAACACACTTTTGCATGTTTTTACCCACTTGAGGATTTACTAGAACATGTGTGTGGTGTGTCTGGGCAAAGGCCAACGAGGCCAGGAATCGTGCTGACCACAGTTACTGTTGGGAACAGGCTGTTATGAACAGGGATCAAAAGTTAACCTAGATCAAGGGGAGAACATTCCTCTATGAAGTTCAGCCGCGCAGTGCAATGAGATTAAAAAACCTCAGTGAAATTCTTGCTCCTCTCTTCCTGCCATTTTCCCAATATGACACATTCCTTATTTAACAGCAGGAAAGAAGCCTCTCACAATTAACTTAGATTCTTCCCTTCATCCAACTAGGAAAAAAGCCCCATTTTTATTTTCTCGTTCTATAAAAGCATGCTCCCGACAGGGAATGGGCAAGTTCATCGCTGACACTAATACACCAAATAGAATCCTTAAATGAAACTGTTTGTGAGGAGGCTGAATTTTAAGTGGTATATTATAGCTGTAAATATAAGCCAATGACTCCTGCTACATAATCCATTACAAATCTGCTAGGCAATCAGAATTCAATTAGATTTAATCCACTAACGTTCAATAGACTTGTCAAAATCATGTTTATAACAAATAGCTAGAAATCGCTGTCCTTTGACTACCAATGAAGATACTTATTCAAGGCAGAGTTATCAAAACCAAGAATCCATTGTCCAAATTGGACCATTATTTTGACTAATTCAAGTACTCAGTTTGACTTCAACTTGAAAATCTGGAAACCCTTTCATTACTTTTCATTTAGAGTCAGCACCATTTCTGATTAGGAAGCTTTGTAAGCGATGGCTGTTCATTAGTCACTGGTATAATTACAACTCTCATAATTGTCCAAGTGAGGTTTGAGCAGCGTTATTTTAAGACAGCTTAAACCTGTGGTGTCACTCCAGAAGCAGAACAGCTCAGCACAGCGGCAGAGAAAGCACTCGCAGAGTGGCATCGCTCTCTCTTCTGTGCCACCTTCTCAATTCATGTTTAAAAACGGGGAAAAAAAATGTCTTAAGTGTCCGTAAACATTATGTGAAGTTGCTGCTTTCTACCAAAACTGTTCAAGGAACGCGGAACCCTTCAATAAGGGTAGTTCACCGTGTTCAGCAAAGAAAACTTACCAAAACCTTTAAAGCTATAGGCGAGCAGTAGAAAGAGTTAAAAAAAAAAAAAAAAATCAAAAAAACCCCCAAAACAGACCAAACCCCCTTAGTAAACCAGCTATAGCACAATAACTACTTTGAGGTACGTGGGGGGACATGACTAGCGTGGTACAAAACATATGATTTAGCGGTAAAAGAAGGGGTTGGGCAGGTTTGGAGCCAGTGTGCGAGAGGATTCTCTGGCTCGGGGGCACCCAACTCACCCCAGAGGACTCGGCAGGGCCACCAGCACAGACCGGTCACACCAGGCCCTTGTGGGGGCTCCTGCTCAAAAATCACTAAATGCCCACCCACGCAGCAGCATGTAACCTCTCCACGTCCCCTCCTGCTCCGAAATAAATTCTGTATTAGAACTCACTCCACAAGTTCAGAGTTATTTTTGGTCTTTGGAAGCTGACAAGCGGGGCTGTGATCCTGAGGGGGGTTTTATAACCTTGTGTGACACAGCTCCCGCGGACGGGGGTAAGGGCATAGACAGTGAAACGGGATTTCACCCCATCGGCTCATTTCCCGGGGCAGCCCGCAAGCCAGCGGCACAACGTTAGTAACAGCTCTTCATAGGATGTTTAAAAAGGCTTTAAACCTCAACTTCTAATTTTTCGGGGACAGTCTCAGTCCTTAAATTTATTTTCACTCGCAATCAATCGAAGGCACAGATAATAGAATTGAAACAGAAGTAATCATTTAAGCCGATATATCTGATAGTTTGCCACTGTAATTACATGCATAAAATTAGAAACAACCTTTAAGAAGGAAATATAATTAATAGAGTAACTGGCGGAGTCAGGAGACAGTAAAGATTTACGGTACGTCAGACTCGGGAGGTGAGAAACGTGAACAATTTTTACACTTCTGATCTGTAACTGTATTTTTGGTAAGAAGTTCACCTCACCAGACCGCGGAACAGAGACATCGATGCCCAGCCTGTGATGTGACACGGGGACATCATGAACCATTTCTGGTGCGTACGTCCCCGGTCACAGGCCAGCGCTGCCCCAGGCTCAGCCTCCCACCTCCTCAGCACCACACACCCCACTGGGAATTCGGTCACCATTTGTCCACCTCTCTCCTGTCACCTTCACTACCTTCAGCACAGGGGCCAGGATCTCGGGGAGATTCCAAGTCCTACTACAATACACGTAAAAACCTTATCTACTGAACGAGCATAAAGCTTTTCTCATGAGAACAACGTCTATTTCTCTGAACACAGGAACTCTTACCAACAGCTTCTTCTGTGCTTTGTTGCACAATTATTGTCACAGTTTCATTCAACAGTAACTGCACGGAAATAGAGGATTACGCTTTCTGGAAGGAGAAAACAAATGGAGGGAGGTAAGCTTTGCACAGCGTGACATGCTCCAGAGCAGCCCTAGCTCTAGGGTTGTGTTAAAATATTTCACGTTAAAATTATAGAACGTTGGCACATTCTTAACGTGAACTTTACAGCCCATACTACAAGGATGCTTGGGAAAAGGCAGATGTCCATTGCAGACATGGACACATCTCCTACTCGCAGACCTCCACGGAGCCTTCCAGCCCCTCTTGTGCTACCACTGAGAAATGGTGACATTCAGCTGAGAGGGGACAAAGTCCCTCTAGCATAAAGCTGGGGAGAAAGGCACACACTGACCTGTTTTGGGAAGGTTTGTGAAGACTCCAACACCAAGTGGAAGAAAACCTGCTTTGCATCATCATTTGTGCTGTTGCTGATACAGTTCGCTACAGCTTTTGCATTTTCAATACAACCGCGCTGGTTTGGAGGTTTTTTTCACTCATTGGTTGCTTTAGTTTCACTCTACCTGACTTTTGTATGTACCCGTAGATGACAGGCTTATAAATATCTACATACATTTTCTCAAGCCTACTTATGCCCAAGATTTCCTCCCCCTGTGCTTAAGAAGTTGAATATTTTTGTTAAAAGGAACAGCAGCACATCTGTCCTTGCGAACTGCCTCATTGCAAAAAATGATATATATTTTTTTTTTTTCCAGGTCATTTCTCCAAATAGTCAAGATCGTTTAAAACCTCAGGTGTGCCCCCAAACCTGCTCAGGGTCCCTCACAGCTTTTGGCTGCCCTTGGACCGAGCAGGCACCATGCTCTGTCCCATCTCCCGATGGCAAATCCCGTCCCGCTGCCGGCGCGGGTGTTTCACCTACACCATCAGTTACTCATTTACTTGAATGGCATCTCTGAGGTTTTAAGCTGAACGGCATATCTTGACACCCTCAGGCAGAGTGGAAACGATCCCCAGGTAGAAGAACCCCGCGAAAGCCCAGCAAGACGCATTGCCAAAAGATGGCAGCGACAGCTTCTGAACTATTTAGACCAGGAATGAAGGAGGAAAATCAAATAGTTCAATCTCACTCAAGGGAAGTAGAAAACTTCTCTTGTTGACCCCCAAAAAGGGGGTCAACATTCCTGTACCTTCCAGAAAACATGCATGTTCCTTCCGTTCCCAGCCCCATTTGTTAGGTCTAAACATGCCAGCAGTGCTGTGAGCGAGTGAGGACCACCAGCCCCACCACCGCCCGTGCTGGTCACGCAGGACACAAACCCAGTGACGGGTTTATACACACGCAGCCCTGAATGTCCTGAAAAATTGTCTTTGTCAAAAATGACTTGGAGCCGTAGCGTATTTTACACACACAGATCTCTGGTAACTTGCTCTTTGCTTCCCGTTGTTGCTTTAATTCCTTCAGATCCTCCACTGGTACCGTTGCTCACAGTCACCCACAGCCAGCCATTCACCACCAGTGCAGGCATCTTCCTTCCTGTTATTCCCAACACATTTACACAGGCGAGTAATTTAATTGCTCTTCTAAAATTATCCAAATGAAAATTACAGGCATGGAAGAGGAGTGAAAGAGAAGAGGAGGAGAGGTCAGGCAGCGAAAGAGGCTGCCAACAGGCAACACTGCACTTGGTGGGTTTTTTTTTTAGTTTTTACATGACCTTGGTTTGGTTTTTGGGGGCGGATTTTTGGGTGGGTTTTGTTTTTTGAGCTTGTCCCTGTCTCAGCACGTTGTCTCCTCAGAGCACGAAGGGCAGATGATCCACAAGCCGGTGAAATCTGCATGTGATGAATCCATGTTCAGAAACAGCCCAGGTCTGTAAGACTGATGCCATTTTTATGATTTTAATAATGATAACTCAATTTTATTGACTTGTACATTTGTGAGGAAACTAATTAGCTTTTAAATGTAGCATCTCCTTGGGGAAAAAAAGAAAGTGTTATAGATAGAAAAAAATTATGATTCAGCACTCCCACCCATGATGGAGTGGTGGTGAAATTAATGAAAGTGACGACAAACAGCAGCAAGATGAAGTGAAACTTGGCTTTAATTCCGAACGTGTACTTAAGAGCCTCTCAAAGTCTATACCTCAATCCTATGAAGGACTAGTCTTTTTTTTGGAAGGACAAACTTTTTTTCCTTAAAAGTCCTAGATTGAAGACTCCACTAAAGAAAATGCGGATAGAGCTACAGGACAACAGATCATCAGCACCAAAGCAAAAAAAAAAAATAAATCAAGTTTATCATATATCATTGAAATCCTACATATAGTTGCTCAAACGTACAGTATTTCTCCTTGTAAGCAACGTTTCCAAATGCTAACAAGCCACACTATGGGGTTTTAGCCTATTTAAAAAAAAATAACAAACATGTTTAAGATAGAAAATTTCTTCAAAGGCTTTTACGTGATACCAACTCACAGGGTTAAAGACACCCTGGTAGCAAGAGGGTGCAGTGGGCTGTGCTGGGAATCACAGCAGCAGACACTTCCCAAGGGATGCCCAGAGAAATGCCAGAGGGCAGGCAGGCATCACAGCGAGGACCAAACACAAAGCACAAAGTTTCACTTTACCAATCAGATATTTTCCAAAGGTTACAACTTTTCAGAGCTGAATTAAGAGTCCAATTAAACTGACTGCAGTAAGGATGACTAAGCTGCATGACAAATGGCAAAGCTGCAATATCCCTTTTCTATCCCACTGCAGCCAAAGCCCAAAGCTGGCAGCTGGTGGGAGGGAGCACTTGGGGGTATCGTGACCAGTTACCCATTTCTCTGAAAAGTTTGAAATCTGTGCCCTGTTCTTTAATTTACTGACGCACTCTGGAATTAGATTAGTAACAGGGAATTGCTACAAGACTTTTGTATATTTGTTTTCTGAAAAATTCTGTTACTCAAGGTCACTCCTACGATTGTATTTGCCTCGTGGGCAGGCACAGGTGCTTTCACTGTGGAGAAAAATCCTCTTTTTCTGGGGCGTTAGTGCCGCCAGGCATCACGAAGTGTAAAGAGATGCTCGGCAAAACTGTCACAAGGCGCGACCTTTCCGTAGCCCAGACGGCATTTGCGATATCGCACAAGATTCCGGGCTAAGATCATGTTTATTTGGCACCTATTAGAAACGGGCTGGGTGCCACCTGCACAGATGGCTGGAAGCGGTGGCCACCAAAGTGCCATGGAGCTTACGGAACGTGAGAGCCAAGAGCAGGGTCTCTTACAGGAGAACACGCGCGTCTTGTCACGTTCAAGTCGTCTGTGATGCTGCTGTGAGCTAAGGTAGCCTCCAAAGTGGGAAACTGCACCTTGCGGATGGGTAGAGGAGCCCTGAGCTCATTAGAGTGGCCAACGAGGAGAGAACAGGCTCCCAAATGCCTTCAGTGTCTTCTGCATACAGCTCACCCCCCAAGAGTTTTAAAAGTAGATACCATCCTACTTCATGGATGAAAAAACCAAACTGGATGACTTTCCAAACAGGTAACACATCTACCACGACCCCCAAACAGGTAACACATCTACCACGACCCCCAAACAGGTAACACAATCTACCACGACCCTTGGCACCCGGAGATGCCGTCACCCCTCCTGCTCTGGAGGTGCCTCTCGCTCTCCTGATGCTGCAAAAACACAGACTTTGCGTGTTTCCCCCAGTTTCCTTGTCAAACCAAGCCTGTCCACAGAAAACAACCCGCAGAAATACTCCCTGAGACTTTTCCACGTGGTTTTCCCGAGCCTCCCATGAGCAGAGCCGCAGGGGCTGAGTGGGACTGGTGACAGGGGAAACCCCTGCCCAGCTCAGTTACAGGAGAGCAACACATCATTTGAGTCCACCTGCATATAAGGGCCCATTCCATTAAAGTCTAAAAAAAAAATATTTTAAAATATTATGTTCACTAATGGCAAAACATGAAATGAGACATTTTTGAAGTTTATTCTATATAACGCTGTGTTGGAAGAAAGAAAAGGCAGGCAGGAAAGTATACTGTTTGTAGGAAGAGTTTGCCTATTCTGTAAAATCGGGTAACAAGGCCTTTAAGCTGGGAATCTGACAGGAGAAGCTTCCAAATAACACAATTCTGTAAACGGAACTGAATTTTTAACGCAATTTTAACAACAGCCTTTTAAAAAAAGAAACTTAAAGAAAAAAAAAAAAAAAGAGGGACCCAAACTTCTCTTTCTTTCTCTGATTACTGATCTATTTAGTGATCTCGCAGAACTGTGACTGTTTGTGCCTCCCAGTCCCTCCCTGCAGAGCAGGGACGGTCCCACTGGCTCCCCAGTAAAGGGCTTCCCACCAGCAGTGTCAGAGCCGTACCACGAAAACACACGTGAAACGGCAGCGGGGACCTCTGGCCACCACCAAACCACAGGGAAAACAGAAAATCAGTTTCCATCTCGGCAGCTGGCACCCCGCTGGCTTCTTCAAACTAACCACTCGGATAGCGCCGAGCTGAACCCCTCTCGCAAGGAACTGGTGATTGGCAATTCAGCACAGGTGTGTTCAGGAGAAGGACTGTGCCCGTGCTCCCGTTCACCCACTCGAAGTAACCACGGGTTATTGACACCGATCCCGGTGACCTCCGATGAAAAGACAAATACTTCCTTAGTATGAAGTCAGACTTCAAGGCTGAACGAATGGCTGGGACATACCGAAAGATGAGTAATATATTTATAAGTATCGGCCATTTGACTTTGCAACATCTGATAGTAATTTCCCGAGAATTAAGACGAGTAGTACTTTTTCCAAGGTAAGCGATATCACTTACCATTTTTAGATACGCCACCAAAATTTAAGATAAAAATCTTCTGAAAGGTCACAAGGCATCTTTTGTCATTTCCCCCAGTCTGTTCATGCAGCACTTGTGAAATCATCAAGACTCCCATGCATGAATTTGTAATAGTAATGGGCCAATTAATTTATGCAAGTAATTTCCGCTTGGTGATGGGTTCACTGAAATACTCCAAGTCAAAACCTGAGCAGCACGGAAATAACAAGTTTCAGATCAGTACCCGTGTGAGCACGGCTTTTAGCTTCCCCAGGCGTATCATTTACGACGCTTTTAACAACAGAAATCAAGTAATATTTTTAAAGACTCTCCATTTCTATCAGTAAACTACTGTACTTGAACCCCCATGAAAAGTATGCTCAAAAAGTACGTGAGATATATACAATCAGATATATATGTAATATTTCTCATGCAAGTTTAAATACGTTTTAATAATTCTCTGGAGCCAGCATTGAACACAGCGTACTAGCAAAACCCACACATCACAGATTAGTCACTATCCCACGTGCTTAAACAATTATCACCTTTTTAACACTTGAAACCCATCGTGCTACTTGTCTATCAAGTACAAGCCCTCCATCCCAGCCCTTTACTAACCTGCCATTCAATTTAAGAAAGCAAACCAAAAGCACTTCCTATTAATGTTTTCCTGCAAACATACACAATTTATGTTATAATTTATATACCCTGAGAGGAAATGATAGTTTGACAACAGCTCTGCCTTTTTCCCCAAGGTATATTAGAGATGTGGACATGACTACTTAATTTCATTCGCGTTTTTAGAAAAAGCAACATATTTATATGTCACTTCTCTCCTGGGATTTTTTTTTTTTTAAGGCTTACCTGAAATTCATGCACAGAACGGCTCACCTGGACAACAATTTTAGCTGCACCTTTGCAACCTTCCCCTTCCCACATTCTCCAGAGAAGAAAGAAACAACTAAGGAAGTAGAAAAATAGCTGACGTTCTCTACTGCAATATTTTGTCTCAAAAGCATGAAAATATGGTGCCTTTGATAGTCTTAGTGGAACTTACTAATACATTAGATTTCGAGCAGAAGATTGTTTAGTGAAACAGATTTTATGTTCAAATACGGTGCTAAAAATTGAGAGTCTCTGATCTCTTGGTGAGAAGATACACCTTGCAAGACTGAGGCAAAATACTTTGTAAATAGTGATATTTTTGAAAAATGGTGTTCCCCATACCTAACAAACGTATAATTAGATGGGATTTGCATGTACTCACTTCCCATTTTGGAACTTCCAAATAACACTGCACACACATACCTTCTGTCGG
This sequence comes from Tringa solitaria, assembly GCA_026413425.1. Lineage (NCBI taxonomy): Eukaryota > Metazoa > Chordata > Aves > Charadriiformes > Scolopacidae > Tringa > Tringa solitaria. Next base: position 78,999,744 of record JAOXJM010000033.1, read on the forward strand.
AGGCTGTACAAACGACAGAGTCAGTATCTGCCAGTGACTACTATATTCTTTTTTTTATACTCTTTCTCCAAGAATTCCCCACTGACCACAAGGTGTTGATCTAGAAATTTGACCCAGACAGTCTTCGTGCTACGCACCAGCTCCAGAAACAGTCACAATTCAAAGACATCAGAGCAAACGGCCACTTTGCAGCTTGAGGGGGAAACCCCACTGCTTGCCTGGAGTTAAATATCCCATATTACGCAACGAATCTGCTCCATATAATTCCAAGCCCATCGCTGTTGGTGTAACGAATTTGTATTCCCGTATTTGGGGTGGTTGGACAAATCAGAGCATCCATCACGCGTCCCCCGTCACCCGTCCGGGTCAGAGAGCAAACAATAAGAGGCCACAGCTTCATTACCCTGTGTGACAGGAGACAGCGAGCAGGATGGAGACACACGGGAAGGCATTTATCCCGTGCTATTGTGCCAAGAGAGAAGGTGTACCGGGCCGTTTCACAGGGCTTCGGTCCCAGTGCACCATTTAATAGATGGGAAGCCTCGTGTAAAACAGTCTTCCATCTACCGCGGGTGTCAGGCTTAAAATCGAACAGGCAACTGCACACATCCATTCAGAAATAAATTATGCCGATTGCTTCAAAGTACACATAAGAAAGTATGCTTCATGGGACTCAAAGAAATTAATAAAACCCAAAAGATTAATGGAAACTCCGGGAGAACTAGAGAACTCATTCTGCGCTGAGAACGTGTAGAGTGACCAGTTCATTCTTCCGCTTGAGTTGGCTGACAATAACATAATTTAGTAAACATAATTTAGAATGGAATAATTTAGAAAGGAAGCTGTATCCCGTCACCGCCAATTTCTACTTAAACAGGAAAATATATATTATAATGGAGAAATCTAAAAATGTTTTAACCAGCACAGGGCTGACACAGACGTGTTTCTGTCAGAAATGCTCTTTGAGCCCTGCCAGTGCCGAGCCACCCCACGTGGGGAAGGCAGGATGGGAGAAAAGGAACGGCGAAAGGCCGCAGCAGACCTCCAGTGGTCACCAACGGAGAAGGCTTCTGCTCAGATCACAGCTTCCATCTGCCTTGGAAGCTCAGAAGAATGTTTTTCAGGTCATTCCGTCTTACCATAGACTTTTCTATAAAAGTGCTACTTAATCCCTCCCAAGAAGAAGTGACAAAAGTGTGGTAGGGTTTCTTTGTGGTGTGGTTTGGGGTTTTTTTGTTGGTTTTGTGGTGTTTTGCTTTTTTTTTAAGCAGTAAGAATGGAAGGGAGAGAGGTAATCACTGCGGTCTCTGGAAAGGGAGGGCAGTTGCTGTGCTTTGGGCAGAGTTCCACTGTCGCTTTTGTAAATGTACTAATGAGCCATTGTCACACTGGTGCCAACCTGGCATTAGCAGTCACCATAAATTCACTGCAAGAACACTGCTGTTTGTAATTAGCTCTTCATTACACAATCAGGCTGATTTAGAGAAGCTCTCGTATGATTTGCTCAGCAAATGAAGCAATATAATTACACCTCACTTGAAATCAACAAATTAGGCTGCTGTTTGCGAGGGGCTGTATTATGTGCTGTTCCCGGGCCTGTTGCGGCCTTTAGCACTTAAATAAAGTCAGCATAATTAAAGCACGGAATATTTTTGAATTTGCAAGATCAGCTACATACTAGTCACAATTCTTCACAATTAAAAAAGGAGCCGAGATTTATGCACCACACACTCTCCGTACGCTTAAGCTGCACTAACGACACCACCGAATGATGCAGACGTAGAGCAGCCACAAATTAGAGCCAGGAAATAGCCCAAAGGGCCAAGGTTTGCTTTGCTGGGATTCATTCTGCAGTCAGCACTGCAGGCTCAGGGCTGTGCGGATCAAGAGGAGTAGGGAGACTATTCGCGACGTCTTTGGTTTTGCACATCCTTAATAAAGCGCAACGATCCCCGCCTTTTCCAGGTGATAAAACATCTCTGCAATGTTTCCCTCTTCCAGGCGCAGGGTTTCACGTCACTCTCGGGGGGGCAGGAGCAGCAGAGAACTCACCCAAGTGTTTGGAGGTGAGGAAGGAACGCGACTGAAGCGCTCAGCCCACAGCCCTCCCTGCCTGGCCAGGGCTGGAGCGGGACTCGGGAAACTCAGTGCTGGGCACAGAGACACTAACAGAAAGAAGTGAAAACATACAACAAGTGCTAGATGGAGGAGACAGATGAGACCCTGCAGAAAATCCCCTTGGTGGGCTGTCTGCTCAGGAGGGACACCCAGGTATAGTTATTTCCATTAGGCTCCTCCGGCGGGTCAGACAGAACCCCCAGTGTCTGGAAGCCCCTCTGTTGGCTGAAGTGAAGCTGCAAACACCCCAAGTCCAATATTTGCTGTTAGGAACCAGCCTCATCAATCCACAACAGCGACGAGGGACAACCAGCTCTTCCACCCCTTTGGGCAGGACTTTGCCCTCCTTCCCTCAGCAGGGTTACTGATCCCGTGGCTGTGGGACTCCCTCAGCTGCCCAGAAGAGATCTCAAGGGGCTAAATACTTAAAGATCATCTATGTGGACCCCTTTTGACAAAAACCCCAAACGAGTTGTAAAGACTGACACCCATTTGAGTTGCTGAGCAGCTCTAAAACGTTCCTTTTTTGTTAAGATTAAAGAAAAGCCCATGGTAAGTCACCCATCAGTATCACTGGGCAGCCCCAGTTCTCTCGTCATTTGGCAATCGAGCGTCCAACAGTGCAGAGAAATCTCCTTTATTATGCTGGGGGGTTGGGGTTGGGTCTTTTTTTGGCAGACAGTAAACATGGATTGATGTTTTAGGTCTGACTGGGGAAAAACAGTACTGTACAACAAACTGAATGCTGACCAGGATTGCACCATCGACTGTGACACGCCAACGGGCAGGGAAAGATTTGTGGGCAGGAAACATCACAAAACGAGCAACGCAATCCATCTAAAGTTCAGGGCAGGACACGATTTCAAAGACTTATTTTCTGGTATGATGAGTAAGTGCTATATGTTAGCACACAGCAAAGACGACTGCATGAAGAGAAACAAATTTTTACTTGATCCTGGGCGATACTCAAGATACGGTTTGAATAATTTAATGCAGCTTCCACACAGATTTTAAACTCCCTACGTTCTGCATTTTTGAAGAATATTGAAGTGATATAGTCAAAGAAGAATTCTGTAAAAATAAGACAGTCGAGTAAGAGAACGTGAAGAGGAGCCCCTGAAGGGGCACAAAGCACCCCCGAAGCACTGAGGGGTTTTGATGGTCTTTGTTCTGTCGGAAACAAACCACTCCTCAGTCTCAGAGCAATGGATGTATGGCAGGTTGGAAAAGAGAGGCAGAAGTCAAACAGCAGGGCATCAAAGCCTGTTCAAAAATAAGGTTATACTCCAAGTCAAATCAAAATTATTTTAAAAAGTCTTATGGCTGGAAAATTGAGTGTCCTAACTTAAGAAGGTAGGATAAAAAAAAATAAATTAAAAAAAGTGTTGAAGAACAGCTTGCAAACATCTACTTGCCTAATAATAAATGACTTTCCAAAGAGGGAATGTTGCCAAAGAAGTAGGAATACTGTGTAAAAGCAGCCAGAAAGACGGGACAACCGCAGAGATCCGTGCAGGTTACGTGCCATCTGCACCCGCTGTAGAAGAGTTTGTGGTGATTTTCGCAGCACACACTTCTAGTTACCCTCAGCTGTGGTGGAAGATCCGTATCACAGCGACTCGTTAGCAGGAGGAGCTGTAAAACGAGTGAGTAACACCACGGGCAGAGGAAGAGCAGGCGGGGAACCAGCCTCAGGACCGAAGGGGAGCGAGTCTGCGGGACCTGGGACCCCACAGCCCCCGGGGTCTGACGCCAGCGGCCAGTGCAGGGAGCTGGGGGACTCGTGCACATACGGACAATAAATATGGCAACCCCCAGAGCGTGCTGGTTTTACCCAACATACCAAGAGAAAGCAACTAAAAAGCTGTGGGAGAAAAAATTCCTTCTCATGAAAGGATCAACGCCTCATCACAAGATTAACGCTGGGCAAATTGCTGGTTTCGCCTCAGAGGGAAGCCACCACTGGAGTTCCACAAGCACCTATTTAAGGACGGCTTTTCAACTTACCCATATACGATTCAAAGAAGAGTTAATAGTGAAATGATAACTTTTTTTCAGACAATATGCACTTTCTAGACTACTAAAAAAGCCTGTAAACTTTTCCATCAATAACTGGATGGCAGGTGAATTCCAACACAGATAAACAAAGTAATTCACATGGGAAAGAAAAGTCTAACTTCAAACATACATGATGGACTCTCAGCTGACAACTGCTACTATGCAGCAAAAATATTGATACTAGATACAGACAGACATCTCACTGGAAGTGACAGCTCAATGTTTACTAGTAATGAAAATAAGAAATAGAGTGCGAAGAAAATATAAAACCTCTTTATGCCACTCAAACCCGTTGTGTGCCTGGATCTTTAGTACCTTCTGCAGCTCGCTCTGCCACCGCCCAAGACAGGTAGAAATGGTGAAAGAAAGAGCAAAAGAGACAGCAGAACAAAGTATTCCCAAACGAGGAATGCTACGGATGGAAGAGACTACAACTCTTCGGTGTAGGAGAGAGGTGACACCGCAGTGTGTGACACGCAGGGGGGGGACCAAAGGGAGGGCATTAAGGAGGTGACCTTACAGTGGGGTCCGCTCCAGGCCACCCCACCGGGAAGAGCGAGCGGAGGAGACCCTCTAGAGACAGGGAGGAGCAGCCTCACCTTCCCAGCCCTGCTCCTCGTGGGCACTCCAGCCACTCCTCTGAGGGGGCTCAGGGCTCAGCTGTGGGACAATCCAAAACCAAAAATTTTCAGTGTGCTGTCCAGACTGGTATGAAATACATGGAATTGCTGACCTCGACAGTGTCAGGGAAGAGACCAGTTTTGGGGAAAGACAATTTACAGAAGCTAAGAAGGCTACTAGGATGATGATGACATAAGCTCTCACTGCTAGTATTGCACTGGGTAGTGATTGTTATACAGTGGTTGTTCAGGAACTCTCCATTATTTCAATCTCATTACCATTTAAAACTATCTAAAGATACACATATTACTTTACGGGGTGATCTACACTCTTTAAAAATCAGTATTTGTATTTGCTATTTTTTCACTACTGTAGAAAATACAACCGTTCTTGATAAATTCACTGCAGCGAAGGAAGCTGTAACACATTCCCCAGGCAAAAAGCAAACATTTTAGAACGTTTTAAAGTCCCGATATGAAAGATAATCGAGTCAACACTTCTGTAAGAGCATGCTTTCTTTAAAGCCCATCTCTAATAACACTGAGTTCCTGAGGAAACATGAGCAAAGTATCCTTAGAAAGGCCCAAAGTGTTTCACACAAGCAATGGGCTACTCAAGGTCTTTCGTAGGAGCCCAGTCGAGAGGCTTTTGCAAGGAAAGCCGAGGAAGTTCTGGAGCTCAGGAACACACCAGGAGAATCTCTGCAGTGACCAGGGAATCCAACCAGAGCCGGCTGACAATGGTCTATTTAATTACAAATTACAAAAGATATAAAGAATTGCAAGGGGGGAGGCAGAGGGGCTGTTTGTTTTGCTTTCAACTAGAACTCAAAGCAGGCAGATTAGCAGAGATGATTAAAGTACTTTAAAATCAACTCAGCTGAGATAATAGGCTTCTTTAATATACACACAGACATATATAAACAGTCACGTAAATAAAATCATTATGAAGACCAGTAAAGACATTGCTACTCTGACAAGCAGGAGAAAGCCCCTGTGGGGCTGCGATCTGAACAGAGCTGTTTGCAGGGAACAGTTTGCTGCCCACAGATTGGGTTTATGCCTCAATAAATATGAGGGCAAATAGAAGCACAAATGCTGCAAAGTGGGCCTGGGGAAGTGAAAAGGATGGAGAAAAACGTTACAGGGCTAAGAGCTATATAAAAAAAAACAAATAAAAGAACGTGTATATTGTGTACCTGAAGTGCTGTCCATGCAAGGACAAGTGAAGAAGTAGCAGGAAAAAAACCCCAAAACCCACACACACATAACCTTAAAATAAATTCTTTTTTACTTTCTATTCTCTTCTTTATCAGATAGGAGGGATACTAAGGTATAACTGAATTTCACAGCAGCTCTGGGTTAGTGCAACCGCAGTGCTGTTTTGCAGAAAGCTGCCTGCTTTTCCCCAGCTTTAGCTGTCCGGGTAAGATCCCCCAGAGGGTTCTGCTTGCTTTGGGTTTTCAGACATAGAGAAGCTTCTCCGAATTCTTCTGTAAAATGTCACAGCTTCCTTCGCTGCTGTGTTTCTACTCCTTATCTCACCCAACTGCAGGTCAGAAAGGCATTAATGCTTTCCCATCTTCTTACCATAAAGGAAGTCATTCACATTAACCCTTTGGCTGCCACCTTCAGCGGGCAAACACGAGTCACTAACCAGGGAGAGAGGGCGCTTTGATGCACACACCAGCTTTTTTCACTTCCCAAAATTTGTGACTCATGTTTCCCAACTGGAATAAATTTGGTTGCCTGGTTTGTGACAATTAATCCTAGGAAACGACAAAACAAAACGACCAACGTTCGCTGATCCGAGGCCAGGAATTAAAGTCCGTACACAGCTAAATAGGGAATTAACTGCAATTACACGTGGCTTCCGAACCACGATCCAACCCTAAAGCAAGTGCTTGAAGAAGCACCCAGGCTGATGCCACACACGTCACCACTCCCACCCGCGGAGCGGAGCTGGGAGCAGGAGGGTAACACCAGCGCAGAGCGGCAATGGTTAACTGCTTTAGTACTCGAAATACCACACTTCTCAGCATACACACTGTTAGAGAATCTCGCAAGCTAGTTCCATGGAAAAGTCCATGCATTTCCAAGAAGGTACCACCTGTCACACAAAATGAGAAAGCAATTAAATAATTGATGGAGAGAAAAGCACAACTGCCGCACACGAAGCCTCGTCCAGAGCTAAGGCACACGTTAATATTCCAGCCATTGCTATTAGCTAGGTTAAGAGACACAAATAATATTAATTGCTTGGGAGGTAACCCATTACTTTACATTTTTATGTGCTTTGCAGCAATTCCTAACGTGCATCACTTGAGCTGAGGCCCACGCTCAGTTGGTCTCTGCAGCCACAACCCCCCAAAAACCAGTTCTTGGCTCCGAGAGCTGGAGGATCCCACCCGGATAAACCCTCACTGCGGGAACTCAGCCCTGAAGGGGCCGTTGGCATTTATTTCTGTGATTAGTTTACCTTGCTGTTGCAGTACTCCCATCTGTTCACTTGCAAGATGTTTGCGTGCATCTAAAAAACTTTGTGGGGAAGCATTAAAAACACAGGTTCAAGGATAGTTTAACAGCGTGTTTCTTAAAAAAAAAAATAATTTAGTTTCCCTTCTGTTGTAATTTCTGCCATTATTGAAAGAATGTTGCTGCTGTTATTGACGGGCAGCTCGGAACCACCTAGAGCATAAAATGCCTCCAAAAACGTAAAGTGAATACAGGTGCTGTAAGCCTCAGTAGATAATTTCTTAAGAAACATTAAAAGGCAAATCTGAGTTAATGCCTCGGGTGACGATCACTTCTGAGAGCCAGGAGCAAGTCGGCTCAGCTCCGTTAGAAGCAGGTGCCCATACACGTGCTGAATTCAGCCTCCCGAGAAGGTTATCTATTTTAATTTCTCCTACACTCCCTGCTGAGCTGTCACAACTTCTGTGCAAACACGGACAAGCTGACGAGTGCCCCAAACTGGAGCATTATTGCAAAAGCCTTAAGGAACAGATAGGAGTGGAAAGGAATAAAGCTTGTGTTTTACTCAAAAGTCTACTTTCTTCTCCCATGTAACTTGGGTCAGGTCAGAAGCATTTCATTTTCACATGGAACACTGTGCTATCACTGCAAATTTAGAATTTAAAAAAAACAAACAAAAAAACCCAAACAAAATGAGGAGATCCTTGGATGAAAGCACAAAGCTCCAGGAATTGCGCAGAGAACGTAACTTATATTCCCTGTCCTGAAAGTTTACAGCAAAAGACGCCAGTGTCGGAGCAGCTAAAGCCAACGCTCCCTCACAAGGCAAACGGGATGCTGACACGGTCCATCTAACAGCAAACACCCAACGTGTGACCACGTTTAGTGCAGAAATCATACCTGTCTGCAGCCTACGAGTCTGGCAGATCCAGGTGGATAAGAAACGCACGTATGGTTTCTTGGTCCGTGTTTAAAATAGCAATACATTACAAATTACGGTATGCTTAATTATATTTAGCGTATGATGTTGTATAAAGTGCTACGAAAGGATGTGCTTTAGAAGCTAGGAAATGTTTTAAGTAACCATAATGGTCTGAGAGCAAAGTTAAGCCCTGATAATGTCAAGAGTTTATTATGCCTTTTTGTCCTTTACTTTTTCCTTGCCTTTTCTCACTTCAGCCCGGACCTATAGGCAGCGTAAAACCACCCTGCCAGCCCCGCGGGAAGGCTGTGAGAGCAGCCACTGGGGACACCGAAAGCACCCAAATAATTTACTGTCCCCAGTTTGTGTCTGCTGGAACGGCTGGAGCCCATCCCATCCCATCCCATCCCATCCCATCCCGGGCCGGTCCCAGCCCACGCTGCCGCTGGCAAGGATGGAGCCCAGCACTCGGGGTCACCGGTCCCCTTCTGCCATCACACCTCCTGCTTCCCACCCACCTCCCCCTCCCCTGGTCACACTGCCCCCGACACACACGGCTGCTCCCAGAGCCCGAGGAGAGTTAAACGGGTTTCTGCAAGGAGCGAGGAAAGGCTGAGACAGCAGGAACCGGGGTTAAGGATCAAGCGCACCAAAGTGAAAACCCGCTCATTTACTTACTCACTTTCCAACCTCATTTATGCCGTGCCGCTGTCTCCGTGTATTCACTAATGTCCTGAGGTGTCACTCTTTGTGACACCTACTTTATGGAAAAATTAAACTCCTATTTGAATAATTTATTCTATTAAAACCAATTCCAGTGCTCAACTACAGTTCCATAACCAAAATAACCATTTTAACCCTTTGGTCATAATCTACTATTTTAATGATTTATCAAATTCTTTTCAGACCTGACTTTTACGCTGAGGCGAGGCATAATCGGAAACTGAAGATCATTAATATAGTGCCAGTTATGGGAGCAACTCGCTCTCCCCGCTGCTGGCCTTCCCCTTCAGGGCAAGGTCAACGAGCCTAACGATCCGCCCCAGGGTTTATCTTGCATTAAACAATTAAGGAAACCCCTGTAGAAGATTGTATCACTTCGGCGTGGGCAGTTTTATTAGTATAAAAGCATTTATTAACTTCTTCCCAGCACACAGCACCGGCATAAGCTGCCGTCCCAGCAGAACAGCCACGCTCCAGGTATTATAACTGTGGGAAAATGTCATCCCGAGGTGTCTCCTCGGCTTCAGGAGGGCGCGTGCCCTGCCCCGGCTCCTCCAGTGACCACCAGGGACATGCACACCCAAACCAGTTTCCTCAAGGTCTGCAACTACAGAACGGAGACAGAAGCTAAACCTGCCCTGGCCTTTGAAACAAAAGGATTGGAGAAATACAGAGCCATTCAAGCAACAGCCAGGCTCCCAAGGCGGCGGGTATTGGGGAGCAATGAAATGTAACGGGAAGCCCCCGACCTTCTCCAAAAAATTGTGCAAAAGTAATTTAAACTTCCCTTATTCTCCATGGTCTGTGTTGTGCCCCTGGAGCACACCGCACCTCACACACTTCTCTTTCTCGCTGCACCCCACAGCCAACACATCTTTCTTTCCCTGCCCCAACGCCGCAGTCATTAACACGTGCTCTGAGCACCCCAAAGGAACATCTCTAATTGCTGAGCCATGATGTGCTGGCGAGGCAGGAGACCCCATCACAGCGCCAGGGAGCACCCAGAACTTCAACACACAAACCAAGTGTAAACGTAAATCTGGAGGCCCACCTGGGAACCTTCCCACAGCAAACCTCTCTGTCCCTGCTCGCACGGCACTAACAGTAAGGTGTTAAGGTAAGGTGTTCTCTGCCTGGGGAATATCGCCGGTACCACCAGCTGGTACCACCACTGACACCCGCTCGGCACGAGGCTTCTCAAAGGTACCATCTCATCTGCTGGCTCCGCGTCCCAGAGCGGTCAATGAGGTGCCTTCCCTGCTACGAGACCATCCTACAAAGCTACAGGAATCTTAAGGAGGTCAAGCTCATTCTGCTCAATTAGATAAAAACACTGGTTTCCCATAAAAAAAAGATTAGAAAAAGACAAAAATGAAATTAGATTATGATGCTGGCAAAGCAAATCTAGTGCACGATATCAAAATACCAGGCAGACAAGAAAGATTTCAGAGTTAAATACGCTCACAGATGTCCAATATCAAGAAAAGAAATTCAAGACAGATCTAAAAGACAATGTAAAAAGCTGAAGACAGGATTGATGTTAAAAAAAATAATCCTCTCTTCCTCTAAGACGTGCTCCAATTAAAAATAAGTTTCTTACACCAGACTGCTCAACGGAAAAGGGGTAACTTGAAATGTCCAAGAGAAATTCTAAATGTTTCCCAGAAATTAATTATATTCTATTTTGTCTTGTACTTAATTTTTGCTTGACTCTTGAGTGTGAAGCTACCCAGTGTGCCCCAGAAGGCTGCCCACCACAGAATGGCCGAACCTTAGACAGATCCTCCCATAGTTGGGAACACGTCCCTGTCGCAATGAATGCAAAGACAGCTTAATTCTTCCTGTTTCCACACGATAAATTTTTCACTTGTTTCAGCCTAGGGTTATTTGCTTTTCATTATCATCACTTTTTTTTTCTGGTTCAATTCTAAGAGGAAGCTGTCTAGAAGAACACTATACTCTCTTGGCTAATTCTTCTGGCTTACCTTGCCTCATACATAATCAATCTACCCTAAGCCTTCCTTGTAAAACAGGCGCTATAGCACGGAACAACACGCCTGCTGGGACCAAGATGACATCACTGACTCCTTACCTTCACACATCAATCACCGCGCTGCAGTTCCCCCCGACAGCTACTCGGCCCCCGAAGCCACGCAGAAACCCAGGGAAGAACAGCATTTTACATCATCCCCAGAGACCCAGAAATGAGCCTTTTTTGCATCTCTTTGATTTCCCACGGCCTCATCTAGGTATTTTAATGAGCCCCTGCACTTTCTCAGTCTCACGCAAGGAAGGGAAGTCTGATGTGCCGGTGATCTGTTATCCGCCCCGTCAACCCCCTTCCCTCGCGTCAGCCACGCGTGGCCATTGGGGCGCAGCGCCCACCCTGAGACACGGCTCCGGCCGGAGGCACCCAACTCTGCTGAAACAGGCAAGAACACACAAAATGTCCCTTCCAGCAGCATTTCTCCTGCAGCCAGGACATGCGCCTGGGGAAGAAGAAATTAGCTCATGGTCCTTGTTGACGTTCTAGATTCAGTCAAGTTTCAGTTGGGGCAGGGGAGGTTTAGATTAGATATCAGGAAGAATTACTTTACCAAGAGGGTGGTCAAGCACTGGAACAGCCTGCCCAGGGAGGTGGTGGAGTCACCATCCCTGGAGGGATTTAAGAAACGTGTAGACGTGGCTCCTCAGGGCATGCTCTAGTGCCTGGGATTGTTGGGTTGTGTCTGTGGTTTGTTTGTGTGGGCTTCCTTTTTTGGTTTTTTTTGTGGTTGGAGTCTATGATCTCAAAGGTCCCTTCCAACCATAAGGATTCTGTGATTCTCTAATTCCCTCAACCTGTGCCATTGACAAGGCTCCACAGAAATCGTTTGTTCAGTTGAGAAGCCACCACCACCACCTGCCGTCCAACTCCGACCAGCGGCACTGCCCGCCTACACCCAGGGAGGACAGAGGGCTCAGGGCAGGGGGCTCCCTCAGCCCAAGGTGGGTACCCCCAAACTCACCGCCAGCACCCAGACCTCACCCACGGCTCCGCAGCACCTTCAGCTCCCTGGCAGGGACAGGAGCAGGGAGTACCTCAGAGGACACCCCGGGCCCCGTTCCTAGCGCCCTGCCCGGAACCAGAGGTGTGGGTTTGTCCCCCGGCACGCTGCGGTGCTGCTTTCAGGAGTTATTACACTTTGCAGCACAAAATCTAGTTCCTCTAATTAATATCAAACTGCCAACGGGAAAACAGGAGGAGGTCTGCGGATCAGAAGCAGGCACTTGAGTCAGCCTTTTCAAATTCATTCAAGGACAGCGATACTTTAGTCTCGAGTGCAAGTTGGGCTTGTTTTCATTTTCCCATTTATCGGCATAACGTGGGGCTGCTCCCCCCGGTGAGGAGCCGGAGGAGGAGGAGGGTGACATCTGTTCCGAGCGGCCGTCCCCACCGCACGGCCAGGCAGCTGCCTGCCTTCTTCCCGCACACCTGGGACCACTTCACGGAGCGCACTCGGGGACCAAGGCCCTTGAGGAGTTGTTTGATTTTTTTTTTTTTTCCCAATTCTCATCTAAATAAATCAGTCGTACTCGGTTCTAAGGCGCCATCGCTCCCTGCTAGAACTGCACGATGCATTTTTAAAAAGAAACTTTACGAGGTCAGAATATTTACAGAGTTGTGTTAAACACGAGCATCCTTCCCTTGTGCCTAGAAGCAGGGCGGCACAGGCAGAGGGGCGGCTGCAGGAGCAGAGGAAGGCTCCTCTCCCTCTCCTCTCCCTCTCCTCTCCCTCTCCTCTCCCTCTCCTCTCCCT